>CM069455.1:54127606-54462606 GCA_035610835.1 Ophiura sarsii | reverse complement strand
ATATTTGAAAAAATACAACCTTGCGCAACCAGTTTGGTTCTTCTGAGAAGGTTGCGCAACCTTGCAGCAATCATCCACAACCTTGCGCAACCTTGCGACAAACTTCTGCAACCTTGCGACAACCTTGAGCAACCTTGCGCAACCTGGTACCACCTTGCTGCAACCACATTTTGGTGATTGCATTTTCGTAAGGGGTGGCTAAAGAGATTGGATGGTTACAGAAAATGGGAGGGTACAGATGAGATGTGTAGCGAGTGATGGGTTAGAGGGAGGAGGGTAGACAGATTGAGAGGTAAAAAAGTGGGACCCTTTCACAAAGCGATCCCAAATTACCGCTCGATATCAGATTTAAATCACGATCGCTCGCTAGCCGAGAGGCTCAAACTCTCCCTCTTTTACTGTTTACGGAGTGAACTAAATCATGAACTCCTAAACTCGCACTTGGAATCTGACGGCTTTCATGACACAATATGGCAGCCAGTTTCGAAATCATTATAGCGGAGTGCTAAAACAAAGTGCATTTGATGAGGAAATCGTCAATATATGTAATTTAGAGTGTATTTTCTGCGTAGGTCATAATTCATACTAGGACATGCAGACCAATCCTGGAGGGTGTAACGCTGAACATAGCTGCAGTTCATAATTTTAATATGATACAGACTCGAGCCACGAGATACATATATCGCTAATAACACACATGAAAAAACGTACAGCTGCCGTTTCGTCTGCCAAATATAATTACTTGGTACATGTATCTCCCGTCACATTGATTCGTCTCAAATACAAATTGTAAATAGACTTTCTGAAATTGAATAACCATTTCCTTGATACGCTTTAGCTTAGCTCTTGACACATATGTTATTATAGCTCTTGAATTGAACTTATTCAATTAGTGCGCCATATTTTTCACTCAAATACCGTTCACCTCGCCTTTCTGGTCTGTAATAGCTTGTAAGACTACTATAGACCTACGCATGCAATGTATCAACAATTATCTATATCAGCTACATGTATTTCGTCACCAAATCCTCTTTGTTTTAGGTTTAAAATATAAAAGAGTGAAAACAGCAGCCTCAAAAGAGTGATTGGAACATTACTGTTTTTGAGCCGGTTGTCACAAAACAAAGAGGATTTGTTGTCCTACCATATTTCCGATAGTCGATTTGAGCTAATTATAAAGCGATGAAATGGTATCATTTTTTGTGGTAAGATTGTCAAATTGGCGTTGTATTTCATTGGCTTGGTCGATTTTCGCCATTGTGGGTCCTATTGGGAAAAGTGTACTTTTGGTCCCAGATTCTGGGCTGTCCTAGTATTGTCCGATACTGGTACAAGATCAGTTTTTTCAGTATCGGAGGATTATGGTACATATAAAATCGGGCGATACGGGAACACAATAATGTAGCAGTATTGTTCAACACTGGGACAAATCACTGCTGGTAACATGTGTACAAGTATCGCTCGATACTGGAACACAATTTGGTGTTCCAGTATAGGACGATAATGGAACAATAAAATTGTACCAGTATCGAGCGATGCTGGCAAATTCCATGTGCCAATATCATGCGATATGGTACACCAGTATCTTGGAGCTAAAAAGTTGTTTTTTTCCTACAGATTGAAGACAACATTATCTCCTAATGTTCATGTGATTTTCATTGGCATACGACCCTGGGAAGTTGGTTATCCTTGCTTTTCATAACATGCTTCCCAAACCCAATCTTAAAAATTATAACTCTATTTAACTGGACAAAATAGCGTATGCAATGTATTGTAATCCTATTCCTTAGCTACCAATCAATGATATTGATTGGTCACTCAATGGTCCGTGTAAACAAGGTGAACTGGTTAAGGGCTTCAAATGTTCGTCACACACTGTGTAGCATAAATGCATGATGGATTCAAGTTAAACAGCACTACAGTTTAACAATACATGTGGGACTGGACTGTCCGCTAAAGATGCCCTCACAAAAAACCAACATCTTACTGTTTGAGGTTCAAGATAAACAACTCCGAAACCTTATTAAACCCCTACTTATAGTGGTCTTTACTGTGATAATATAGACCTGGTAGCATTTGATTTTGTTCGTCTATTTTTTGTTACAGAATGCATATCATATCACACTAACGATTTCTTCATCTTCGGTAGTGAAGATGCATCACGTCAGCTTCAATACATCTGGCCTAAAATTCCACCAGGTGTCACACATTTCATCTTTAGTGTACGTGCGGCGAGCGATACACTTATCGGACTATCTCCCATCAGTAAAGACGTACAAGATATGTACATTATTGGTAAGTTGAGATTTTTCTACCAACCTATGCATCAATCTGAATAATGGCATTACTAAATCTACGGAGTCAGTATGTGGGGAAAACCCTCAAAAAGAACATAACTAGAGCTATTGTGGTCACAGACCACGTACCTTTGCGACGTCTAGAGATGTTCTAAGCCAAAACATCATAGGTAAAACATTCCGTCCCTCACTGTTCCGTCTCTCGCACTGACATTGTTTTACAAAATCCGCAGTATCCCAAGTTAGCAATTGATTGTTTCAAAGAGCTCTCTGTCATTGTTAGAGAAGGAATATAGCTGTTATGGTTAACTCACAATTAATTTTATTGACAATAATTATATAAATGTTAGGTACAAGTGAAATACCAAATTCCGTTCCTCGCACAAACATAGGTTTTGGCCTCTTGACCTTTGACCAGGAAGTGATGATTAACGTTTTTCCCTTGCAACAAGTCCGTTTGATATCTTTTATTGCTTTGCCCTGTATTAATAACCGACACCTGATGACCTCTCTTGACCTTTGATATGGAAGTAATGATTGACTTTTTTCCTTTGCCTCATCAAACTACACACGTTACAACCAGTTATGTTTAAAAAAAGCTTTATTATGCTTTGTCCGTGTATCAAAAATCTCCTAATACAGGTATTGTAAACAACAACAACAACAAAATATGTTGACCAATTTGATGGTCCTAGGTCATTTAGGAGAAATATCGCAAAATAATAGTACCCTTAGTGATATTTCTGTGATATTGACCCCTTATCCATAATGATTTGGAACAACCTGTAATAATTACACTTATCAGTTGTATGACGCACTTACGACCATAAGGAGAGGTGTGTCATGGGTGCGTTATTTTATACAACCACATTCTTGACGTCATGGGCAGCCGTTGGTATATTTTACATGTAGGCCCTTACAACCAGGCTTTATAATTTAGATATGCAACTTCCGAAGTGCAAAATCACTATTCTGATAGATACTCTCACTGCGTGTTCAGTGCAAATATTGCATGCGTAAAATCACTCGATCGCCATTATTACCTTTTTTAAATACCCATACCGGAAATACATCGGGAGCAGCGGTATGGGTGTCAAGATCAGCAGTGGCGTAACTAGAGTGCCAGAAGGCTTGATATTCGAGAAGCCGGGTTTGATAACATCAACATAGGGGAAGATCCTAATCATAAATAGTTTCATTTTCAGTATTCATTGGCAACCTGTATTATTGACATGTGTAGAGCAAAACACACACCCCGTCAAATAAGGGTACAAACAGGAAACGGGTTGATAGCTGCGGAAACGGGTTGATAGCTGCGGAAACGTGTTTCTAGAGATGTATACAGTTGAATAAAATCGGAAATGGTAAAGCAATTGCAAAATAATTACGAAAATAACTTCAACAGAGTGAAATTTAGATGTTTATATAGTCGGCCAACTTCTCATTCAATCGTTGTTTGTTTTGGGTTTTTTCTCATTTTTCACATTTTAAAAGGGTTCAGCGAAGTCATACCGAGAACCCAATGTTGAATTGTGTGCATATTAGGTCGTCCGTATGGCTGCATCATTCGTGTGTGAGTCAGTCTGCGTGTAAGTCGGGGCGTGTGTCAGTCAATCTGTCTGTCAAACATTTGGTATACACATTTTGGGTTTCTCTGTTTGTTTTTCCATGGTTTTTCATACAAAGTCTAACTAGTCTTTGTCAAATACACCTCGTAAAATTACCTGTCGAACGCCGAGCGATGCGAGGCCAGGAGGAGGCCCACCCGTCGACCGCCTAGCGGAGCGAGGCGTCTTTGCGCAAATAGCTATTCTATTGTGTAATCATTATCTGTCTATCATACAATGTTGTCATCGTAACACACGACTAGCTCCGCCTAATTATATTGACGAAGAGGTTGTATCAGACTATTTGTTACATAGTGCGCTCACACTTTTGTTAAAGTGCTCACACACCAGCACAACCAACAACGCTTTGATGAAAGGCTAAACAGTGACCTAACTTACTTCAACAACAGTAAACCTAACTGGGTAAAAAGATGCAACATATGTACCTTCATATGTCAATGAGGTGAAAGTTCACATATCAAGGTCAAGGGTCATCTGAGCCAATTTGTCAAATAAGCTGAAAACATCAACAGAATACATTACTTTTTCATACGAAGACCGATTGCAACAAATTTAGGATCATACCTGCAACATGGGAACCTTCATATGCCAATGAGGTCAAATGTCTCATATCAAGTTCAAAGGTCATCTGAGGCAAAGTTGTCAAATAAGCTGAAAACATCAACATATGACATTTCTTTTTTCATACCAAACTAATTGCAACCACACTAGGGTCAGGATGTCCACTTACCTACCGGTAAAAACGGACGAACTATATCTGTATCTTTAATATATTACCTACCATGATATTATGTATAGATTAAAAATGTGCAATTTGCGTTTGCAGTGATTGGTGGTTGGAATAATGCTGGCTCATTTATTGGCCCATGTCGGACATGTTGGACAGATTCTACTACGGATACTCCTCAGGTTATGAGTGCAACAGAATATCGACAATTCAACATATCCTTTGACAACGACTTAGTGCAAGTACGGAAAGTCGGCGAAACCGAATCGTTTATGACATATCAATATCGACAGAGTTACAATGTTTCCTACATCGGGATTGGTACTGGTTTTGGTAGCGATGGAGATTGGAGATTCTGTGGTTTTAGTAAGTATTGCATCATATTAGATAAATCAAATCAAATCAAATCAAATCAAATCAACAGTGGGCACGTGTCCCATATCTATCTTTTTTCAAACAAATAGAATGATAAAATAGGTGATATTAAAAAAAAAAGTTGGTCTTATATTCTCATAACTCATTTATTTATAAATGTGTTTGTTTTCTTTATAACGCGCGCAAAGAAAATGTCGCATATGTTTACAACGTCTAGTCCATTATTTCACCCCAATCCTAAATACAAAGATCGTCATATCTGGTTTTTATCATAATCATAATTACCGCTTGCAAAAATAACCGTCGTTAATACCTCCTTTTTCATTAAAAATCGTTATGCTTCCGAAATAACGACAACATTTTCTAAACGTTACGCAACACACACAATTATCTATTTCAGTACGTGACGTTCGTGTGTACGAACAAAATGTGCATGCACACGTATCACTTGGCAATTTAGTTCATCATACATAAAAAGATTAATAGTAAAGTAAGCCTATTAAAACCATTCTTTTCATCAATTTTCCAAAACAAAATTAACGTATGAATAATGTAGATATGTGTGGTCGTTGTTGAACGGGGTTCGTCGTTGTTTATCTTAAATCTACAACCGTAGACATGTTTATTTTGCTCGGGCAGCTTAGATTCAAGATATTGAACCCTAATCATAGTGGTCTTGACAGTTAGCGATAAATAGAGACCTGATAACATTTGATTTTGTTACAGATTGCATATCACATCACACTGATGGTTCCATCAATGAAGCGTCACATCAGCATCAATACATCTGGCCTAAAATTCCACCAGGCGTCACACATTTCATCTTTAGTGTACGTGCCAAGGACTATGCATATATCGCACTATCTCCCATCAGCGAAGATGTTCAAGACATGTACATGATTTGTAAGTTGAGATGTCTCTACCCACTCACATCATTATATAGAGCATATACATACATGTATGAACAATAGCCCAACAGATATTAACAAGGTTAATGAATTAAGTGATTAAAAATAAACCTGGTAACTATCAACAAAAAGCTCTGATGTGGCAATCAATTAATTTGGTTAACTCCGAACAAAATGCGTAAGTGGGCAGGGATTAAAAAGGCCAATGCAAGTGACATAAAATTAGATAAAATCCCAAACATATAGAGAACAACATCAAAATATAGATAAAAGAAACAAATATCTGGAGGTCATAGAAATCTCAAGAACCTAAACAATAAACTGGCCACTAATTATAGGAGGAGCTGTCTACCTGTCGTGGCGTGGCCATATCACCAGCCTAACCATCCACCCTATCCCTAACCAAGGGTTAAACTACACTGGAACTATGCCCACCATGCTAATGTAAAGTCAGATGTTGAAAGCAGTTGAAGGGTGTCATGGAAGAGTATGAGTGCTCAGTTATGATAGTTGTGTTCCTATTTCTGAGATGTTGCCAACAACATCTTCTGTAATACTGTTCTATATAAGGACACGGCTGTACGAAGGAAGCTTCTGTCCAAGCAGCGAATTTTGGCAGTGGGCACTGAAAGCGCGCATGAACTAGCATTGATATACTGGAACGGGTAGCACGACGTTGAACATATGTTATGGGAACTAGTAACGCTCATATTCTTGTGGCAAATGGTTGGTGTACATTTAGTGCAATACTGTAACTGCCGAGACCTGTCGCCTGTGAAGCAGGCTGGTGATATTAAGCTGTGACAGAGCAGTAGATTCGTGAGCTCCATTGGTTTTCAGTGCCGTCTTGTTGATGTCTTCAAGATGGATAAGGATAGTAGCTGACGCGCTCGCCCAGCTTAGTGAGGCAAACACGATTATCTGCGGACTTGTGATTTGGAAACAGTGTAATTGCCTTTAGCCTTCAATTTATTTGCAACCTTGCGAAGAGTGCCGAGCTTCTGGCCAGCCATGGTGGCGAATGTTGATAACCGACATGTATTTTGATCAGGTCAACTTGATAGTGTCAATGGTAACCCAATATCTCATGTTCTTCTGATAGTTGGCATTCTCCAAAGTAGACTGTCGGCTCGTACATTAGTCTGAGTAATGGCAATAGCAGCTTGTGTTTTGTCATATTGTGATGTAAAAGAAAATATTACTTAAAACTAATTTCATTTTTATCAATGTCACAGGACAATATACAGAGCCAGTCTGTGTGAAAACAAAACAAGAACTAGCACTACGGTAGTCACAGACAACGTACCTTTTGCCAAGTCTAGATATGTCCTAGCTAGATATGGCCTAACTGTTAGCTACAACCTGAAGTGATAACGGACCTTTCCTTGAAAAGGAGTTTTCAGCAAAACGAGTGAAAATTCACGTTTTGACCTCTAGTCACCCTTTCCTGACCTGATAGTAGGCATAGCACAAGTCACGCCTCACAAACCTGCCACACACACATTTCGTGAACAATTGAGAAATATATATTATTTTTTTTAATTAATGGACATGTGACTTATATAGTGGCCGCCATGTTGATGTCGCTTATATGCATGGCTAATGGCTTTCTTTCAAGGGCATTTTTGTACAAATATCAAAGTGATTGTTTATTAAACTTACCTTACTAATGAAATTAATAAAGAATGCATCCGTTCCGGTTATTATTTTCCACCCAGGAGACAAATGTCAACACCACAGACCACGCGATACGTAACGCGTAACCCATATTGTCACAATCGGCATGACTTGCACATAAAATCCCCGAAATGGGTCTTAACTCTGGTTTTAAATCGTCTCTAAATCTGGTATCCGACATCGAAAATTCAATTCCCACCATGAGAAGTTCTATTACATATAAAAAGATCAAGATAAACGTATTCACAGTTCGTCATCATCCGGGTTGACCCCTCCAGACAAAGAAGAGTCTTTAAAAAGAAATGTAAACAGTTTCAGTTAATAATATCCCTATGCTGTTGTACAGTGAAGCTTCCGCATCCGGGGATCTTTCTCCGCTGCACTCGCAATGGCGGCCTTCATTAGTCACATGTCCATTAAATTTACTCTACTCAAGAAAATTTTCTCCGTATTGTTGACTGCATATTGTGAATGTATTTATGAATATAATCATGTCAAAAAATAGGGCGTAAGGTACCTAATTTGCTTTTTTGAGATTTGAATATTTAATTAGCTAATGTGCATGTTTGATAAGATATCGAACTGATTGTCAGTTTAAAAGATATATCTTAGCACAGTTATCCATCATACCAAATGTCATTAGTTTACTACCTACAGAACTTGATATATTTAGTTTACGCATATTTAATTAGCTAGACTTCGTCATTTCCACATTACAGATTGAATGTTTCCAAATATAGTGTATTTTCAGGAACCTGATGTACAAATATGGAATAGAATACACTTCTGATTTTCCATCATCTAATAAACATGTGAGGAGTGTGATGATTAATACGTTTTTAAGTCATTTTAAGAACATGGTTATTAAAATCAAGAGGTTCAACATTGACAAAAAAATCTTACGCAATGCATATCGTCAGCCTGCTTCGATAATTGCCTAACTCATTTTTTTTAGTTCTTAGAAAACAACAAAAGTAGGAAACCTCTTACCTTTGTACCTGTTACTCCTTTTGCATTATTGATGTATGGTTTTTCATTATGTGGAATGTGACATGCATTGTTGATGGCCTCGATTGGCGTGCATGGATGCACTAATCCAAGTCATAGAAACAGATGAACACAGCCATACAATAATTTGATTAATTCCATGGATTTGTCAATGCAAATTCAATAATGCTAAATGAGTAACATGTTGGAGTGGTCTGGTGGCCCTTTTGCAACAAATCTCTTCATTTATCAACACTTTTGATTGGTCAATGACTTAGATATTATAACAGCATGTGCATAATGTAATGAAGTCATGATTTATGCAAAAATCTCAATTTTGCTGAAAAGTGAGTTAGGCAATTATCGAAGCAGGCTGACGATATGTTGGCCATGTATGATGATGCTAAGTAACATTTTAAGTGAATCTGACCTTTCGACCTCTAGTGCCCCTTATAATGCACTTGAAACCTTTTGCTTAATCAACTTGAGTGGTGTTTTCCCCAATGATAAATCAGCACAAGGGTTCCATCTCAGGGTCAGTTAACATCCTTTTCACATTTTAGGGTTCAGCGAAATTATACCGATAACCCAATGTTGAATGATGTGTGCATTATTATGCATAACCTAAATATTTGCAATTTGCGTTTGCAGTGATTGGTGGTTGGAGTAATAGTGCATCAGTTATTTTCCCTTGTAAGACGTGTGATGGTGGTAGATACATGACGGTTACTCCTGAGATACTGAGCGTAACAGAATATCGACACTTCAACATATCCTTTGAGAACGACTTAGTGCAAGTACGGAGAGTAGGGGAAACCGAAGCATTTGTGACATATCAAAACCAACAGAGTTACAATGTTTCCTACATCGGGATTGGCACTGGAGTTGGCAGCGATGGAGATTGGATATTCTGTAGCTTTGGTAAGTATTACATCATATTGGATGAAACGATATAGCTGTCCAAACTAACCAAACCACGACTGCTATCCACGGTCACAAACCAATACTATTGCGAAATGATTTTCCTAAGTAATCGCAAGCCTGAAAATGCCCCATTCCAAGAAAATAAACCATTTGCATTAGAAACCTTTTGAAAAGCCAGCATTCAGAAAGATTAGCAAATGCCATGTCAATGGAACCCGTAAAGCACTGGTAAGAAGAATATAACGTAATATTGATTTAATCTGTTTGTATCGCGGGTGAATCTGAAACTCACATTTGTAAATTTGTATTAGTGTCGTACCTATAGGTTCTAACTAAGTCCCCTTGCTCACCCCCCCCCCCCCCCCCCCCTCCCACTCTAGTTAAGCCCCTGATTTGTATTTTTTCATTAAAAGCTATTACAATACGTGCAACGAGAATGACACATATGGGACACTCCACAAAGATGGGATCATTTCAGCTTTGGAAAATGAAGATTTTGTTTATTTCAAATCATTTTTTTTTTGATGACCCAATATGCTAAAGTTACTAGAACAATAATGTTTGCGAAGACCACTGCTTACATTTTAACGCACGAAACCATGTAATTCAATTTACTTTGTATGTGTTTTCACTCGGTGAACGGCGTTATCTAGTGTCATATTGCATTGGCAGTGTCATTACATCCCTAACTAAGTCCGAATGTGATATACAAATTATTGTTTTTTGTCGTTGAAAGGTCTCCCCATAACAACATTTGACAAGCTATGCGACAGAAGAATGAATTTCATTTTTTAGCATCAACAAATCTCTTGCTATGAATCAACGCTTTTGACAACATGTGCTTTCAATTTTGTACCTTTTTCCAAAACTTGTTTTGTCAATTTTACTCAAGTAGAAGAATATTCTCTTCTGTAATGTATCGAATGTTATATTTTCTTTAAGCCCAACATTGAAATTGTATGTCATTATATAAAGATAACTTTATTTGCTATTTTTAATGGTATTATTCTTGGATAACGCCGTTCACGTTTATGATAGTTATGAGATTGAAACAAAGATAAAACAATTGAAACCGACAAACACTTTATTTGTTTTATCAATTTGAATACTAAAAAATGATTTAAATCAAACATTTGGGCTGAATTTCCCAATATTGAACGTCAAACAGTGGTCAAATATTTAATTTTCACTTTAAATGTGTTATATATCTTTCATTTTCGTTTAAAAGGGGTATATACCATTACAGTAACTATTGTTACTAAATAACATGCACACTGCACCGCATATTGTGAAGTTGTTTTCTTTTTTTATTGATAATTGACATTTTAGGGTGAATTATGTTATCACTGTGAACAGCGAGGGCCTTTCAGTATATTAGAAACATGATAAAGTCATTCAAAGTATGGCACACCATGGTGTTCTGAGTAGAACTCGTCGAGTTTTACCATAATATTAATAAACATTTGTGATATATACTTGCAGTAACATTTACCGGATCAAAGAATGATGAAAACCCAAATTATCCCATGTTTTGTGGAATGGCCCATATTATCACAATCTAAATAACTATTTAAGTCTCGTATATTATTCACCCCAAGCTTAAATACAAAGATCGTCATGCCTGGTTTAATTAATACCGCTTGGATCAAGAACTTAAATACCTCCTTTTACTCAAAATCTAAGCTTCCGAAAATGTCATGAACTACAACATTTTCTAATCGTTACACACGTTACGTTATCTATTTCAGATTAGAATCAATGAACATTTTATGGAAAGGATGGACAGAACATGGGGAAAAATAACAAGCAACAGATACTGTACAATGCATCGTGTATCATAGTACCTGATTACGTTATTAAACAAGTAAATATAATTATGTATACATTTTTATGCGTGCCCGGTAAGGAAAAGGTAAAGCCACGCACTACAACAAAATGTATGGATAATGGAGGTCTACAAATGATTGATATTGAATGTCAGATACATGTAAATAAATGCTCTAAGAATCAAATGGGTATCGCGAATATATGTTACATACAAATAATAATGGAATTTGGAGTAAGATTGTGAAATATCTACTAGAGCCAATTGGGGGACTATCATTGTTACTCAAACTTAATTGTAAAGGTAAGGATGTAAACAAAGTGTTCAAAAAACCCATCATAATTTATAAAGACGTTCGGAAAGCATGGTATGTTCTGCAGGAAAAAAGATGAAGACGGTGCTGTTCGTAAGAACGATATTATATATGGGAAATAACAATGTTAGGTATAAAGGCCAAATGCTGTATAATGCAAAATGGATAAATGCTGGTGTTATACATGCCCATGATATTGTAACTGAGAAGACAGGTTTATTAATTTGACTGAACTGTCAAGAAAAGTAAAATGTCCAACAAATATATTTAAGCTGCACACGCTTATAGTACAAAATAGAAAAATAGAACAGCAAGATTTAGAAAAATTGCAAAATATACTGGAATATAACATAATTATATTTTATTCTTGAAATGAAAATTATATGTTAAATCAAGTTTTCTTCACAGCATGTTATCACATTGTACTATATAATATTATAAAAGAATGTCTCATAATGTACTATATCTACACCTAGCACATAAAGTCCCTGCTCAGGTGCTTTGAGGTTGACTAATTCAAAATGTATAATCGGTACCAAAAATCTGAGATATACATTAAATGAGCAAATTTCTTCTCCTCAGTTTGATACCTCATTCAACAAAATCGAATGGATACTTTTAAAGTTATGTCGATTTCAATGACCGCGGATGCAACAGAAAAGTGGCACTAGGTATAGGAAATCATTGATTTGTGTGTAATTTACCATAGACGGTAAAAATCAATGTTTTACCCGTCTATGGATTTACGCACTGAAAAACTCACAGCTTATCAGCTATTAAGACTTGTATTCTTCACAGCCAGATACACCCTTTGTCCCGCACATTGCGGTTATCACTAAAGACCCATTCATCTGTCACGTTCAGATAGCACACAGTTATCACACACAAATCAATGATTCCTATACCTAGTGCCACTTTTCTGTTGCGTCCGCGGTCATTGAAATCGACATAACTTTAAAAGTATCCATTCGATTTTGTTGAATGAGGTATCAAACTGCGGAGAAGAAATTTGCACATTTAATGTTTATCTCAGATTTTTGGTACCGATTATATATTTTGAATTAGTCAACCTCAAAGCATGAAAACAGGCCAACAAAGATATACACCTAGCACATAAAGTCCCTGCTCAGGTGCTTTGAGGTTGACTAATTCAAAATGTATAATCGGTACCAAAAATCTGAGATATACATTAAATGAGCAAATTTCTTCTCCTCAGTTTGATACCTCATTCAACAAAATCGAATGGATACTTTTAAAGTTATGTCGATTTCAATGACCGCGGATGCAACAGAAAAGTGGCACTAGGTATAGGAAATCATTGATTTGTGTGTAATTTACCATAGACGGTAAAAATCAATGTTTTACCCGTCTATGGATTTACGCACTGAAAAACTCACAGCTTATCAGCTATTAAGACTTGTATTCTTCACAGCCAGATACACCCTTTGTCCCGCACATTGCGGTTATCACTAAAGACCCATTCATCTGTCACGTTCAGATAGCACACAGTTATCACACACAAATCAATGATTCCTATACCTAGTGCCACTTTTCTGTTGCGTCCGCGGTCATTGAAATCGACATAACTTTAAAAGTATCCATTCGATTTTGTTGAATGAGGTATCAAACTGCGGAGAAGAAATTTGCACATTTAATGTTTATCTCAGATTTTTGGTACCGATTATATATTTTGAATTAGTCAACCTCAAAGCATGAAAACAGGCCAACAAAGATATACACCTAGCACATAAAGTCCCTGCTCAGGTGCTTTGAGGTTGACTAATTCAAAATGTATAATCGGTACCAAAAATCTGAGATATACATTAAATGAGCAAATTTCTTCTCCTCAGTTTGATACCTCATTCAACAAAATCGAATGGATACTTTTAAAGTTATGTCGATTTCAATGACCGCGGATGCAACAGAAAAGTGGCACTAGGTATAGGAAATCATTGATTTGTGTGTAATTTACCATAGACGGTAAAAATCAATGTTTTACCCGTCTATGGATTTACGCACTGAAAAACTCACAGCTTATCAGCTATTAAGACTTGTATTCTTCACAGCCAGATACACCCTTTGTCCCGCACATTGCGGTTATCACTAAAGACCCATTCATCTGTCACGTTCAGATAGCACACAGTTATCACACACAAATCAATGATTCCTATACCTAGTGCCACTTTTCTGTTGCGTCCGCGGTCATTGAAATCGACATAACTTTAAAAGTATCCATTCGATTTTGTTGAATGAGGTATCAAACTGAGGAGAAGAAATTTGCTCATTTAATGTATATCTCAGATTTTTGGTACCGATTATACATTTTGAATTAGTCAACCTCAAAGCACCTGAGCAGGGACTTTATGTGCTAGGTGTATATCTTTGTTGGCCTGTTTTCATGATTTCTTGTTTTGTACCTTTTTATGACATCACAATCATCATTCATTCATAACTTTTTTGTAGTGATCGTAGAAAAATGATCGAAACAGTTCCGTAATCAGCACAGTTTTAGCTTTCTTATGATATAAATATCTCCAATATGAAAAATGCCACCATGTGGCGGGTTTTCACAGATCGCATCACAATTGGTGATTTATGTATATATCTTTGTTGGCCTGTTTTCATGATTTCTTGATTTGTACCTTTTTATGACATCACAATCATCATTCATTCATAACATTTTTGTAGTGATCGTAGAAAAATGATCGAAACAGTTCCGTAATCAGCACAGGGAGGAAAGTATAAGCTTATAAGTAGGTATTGTCGTAATAGGCCGTGCATTGTGTGTGAGTAATTAATTTAAGGCCCCCCAAAAAAGTTGACTTGCCCTTTCAGGGCCAGACTCTGGGTCGGACGGTCGGATATTTTTTTTACACAAAAACACGTTTTAAAGAAGATTTTTTTTTTTTTAATTTTTTTTTTTTTTTTTAAACAAGCAGATACTACTCAAAACACGTTTTCATCTTTCTTTATTGTTATGTGCTTTTTTTAATATTATATTTTTATTTTTGTTTACTGTGAAGAAAAAAAATAGGGACCCTAGATTTCCGCCGGGTCGGTCGGAAAGGGCAAGTCAACCTTCTTTTTTTTTTTGGTCTTAGTATGAAATTGATACTTGGGGAGGAAAGTAGGAAGCCTGACGGTATAGGGAGTCCTATCCCCCTGAATAGGCTGGTTTTTGAAATAGTGGCCCTACGATGAGGCTAATGGAGTCAGAGCCATCGTAGTACTGTCAATGTTTCAGATATATACCGGGTGGTTCAAAAAAAAGTTGACCCAAGTTCAAAGTAATTTTTCAACCACATTTAAAGTTTCAGATAATTTCTGTTTGCTTAGTCTTAATCAGCAGTAAGTTTTGAAATTATCCTGATAAGATGGTACATTTATCTTGGTTGGTTCTTCAGATATGGTTCATTACAGAAAGCATGCACAAAGCTGCCTTGGCCACGGGAGCGTCCTTTAGTAGAGATGGAATGCACAAAGCATGCAAAGTGGACTTACACACGATTGGTCACAAATTGTAAAAATAGGAGAAAAAGAAACAAGGAGACATCTGAGACATCTGTCTGGTGCTTGACATTACCTACCTATACGTATCTACGTTTCTTTGTTGAATGTGAATGGCACATAAGCATAGAGATTGGGATACTTTGTCAGGGCGGGCTTTTCAATTCTGAAACTAGAGCATGCTGTTTTGTTTAAGACAAAAACTAAATAACGCTCCCGTGGACAAGTCAGTTTTGTACATGTTTTCTGTAATTAACCATATCTGAAGAACCAAACAAGCTAAACGTGCCATCTTTTCAGGATAATTTCAAAACTTAATGCTGATTAAGACTAAGTAAACAGAAATTATCTGAAAATTTAAATGTGGTTGAAAAATTACTTTGAACTTGGGTCAACTTTTTTTTTAACCACCCGGTATAGCGGTTTATATGTTCTGGTTACATTATCTTTACACGATATCGGTAATTAATGTTATTTAATGTTTATTATGCTGTTCAATTCTTATTAACTCTCAAACTATTTATACCAATGAGGATTGAAAAATATTCGATCGTCTACATGCATTTTTGTATGGTCCTGGCTGACTTAATCATGAGAAGAAGATAAACGTGACGTTTAATGGGACATATAGTGGCCTACTCAGCAGCTGGGGTCTTGACATATGCATTAAGTTTGTCACGCATTGTATACAATAGTTCTATTGAGCACATGCTTTATTTTAGTGTGTTCTATGCATTTTAATTACATTTTGATATGTATTCATGATAATGATTTCTAATTTAATTCTCATTGTACAAGAAGGATTGGAACCCGGATTGGAAATGATGACCTCTACAGGGTGACCCAATAAAAAGTTTACCCAAAATGAAAGTGATATTTTTCCACTTCCTGTAATTTGATATCTGTGTTTTTTATTTTATTATAAAGAATGGGTAATGGAGCATCTACCCTGAAATAATTATTTATTTTGGTTGAGTGTTTTTTCAAGATATGGTCTATTGAACATTGCTTTAACAAAACAGACTTGTCCTTGGAGCAAAGGCATGATTGAACACAAGTGAGACATCAAAACTAATCATTTTACAATGATTTATTATTTTTTTAAGGAACACAGGTGTTATTTTGTTGTTGTTTATGATGGAATGATAAGAACACACAGAGATTGCTTTGTCAGGGGGGGGGGCTTTCAAATCTGAAATCATAGCGTGCAGTTGTGCTAAATGCCAGTGTTCTGTCTTGAGTCAGCGCGGTCTTTTTAAATCTAAAATCATAGCGTGCAGTTATGCTTTTAATGCCAGATATCTTTCTTGAACCAGAGCTTTTAAAAGCATTCTCATAGTATGGCACCTCAATTAACGCCACAACAAACTAAAGGTAAGACTGTTAAGATAAAGCTCTTTTGATGTTGCAGTTGTGTTTACCATACCTAAGAAAAATGATGCTGCGTGGACAAGTCTGTTTTGCTGAAGTAATGTTCAATAGACCATATCTTGAAAACCGCTCAACCAAAATAAATATATTTTTCAGGGTAGATGCTCCATTACCCATTCTTGATAATAAAATAAATAACACAGATATCAAATTACAGGAATTGGAAAAATATCACTTTCATTTTGGGTAAACTTTTTATTGGGTCACCCTGTATGTGTCACTTGTTAAGATGGCACGTTTGAAAAGCGAGCTATTTGCTTGGGTAGTTTAAATTCATGCAAGGACGCTTGATAAATGTATTTGGGGTGTGGTGCTTCAACGCTTTCAAGCCTATTGTATCGCAGCGAAACCAATAGCATCTAAACGATGCCGATATCGTCGTGATTGGTCGATCGTTGCTCCTCTAAATGTTAAATGGAATAGGTCCAAATCAATAACCAATAGGCCAATGTTTAAGAATCTATTATAATGTGGTCAGTGGCAAGCATAGTGGCCGAATCTCTCGTGCCATTGTGCAAATTGATGTTAATATCATGTATACAAGACGAATCAGTGTCCAAGAAAACGAAATGATGATAAATATGTTATACACTTGTTATAAGATGGCATGTTTGAAGATTTTGTTTTCCTGGAGTTCAAGCTTCATGAATGGACACATCATATTTGTTTTGCGGATGAGTTTCTAAAACGTTAGAAGTCCATGAACTGCACGTAACATTTACCTTGTATGATTCTATGTTATCATGTAAACATTTGTATATATTCTACCTTTATATATTTGAAAATATTGTGTAATATGTTTGAGGACGCATCAGTCGAGAAGATTGATGCCACTGATCAAAAAAATAATAATAATAATAATGGCAGCGAAACCAATATCATTTAATAGAAAAATGAGAACTATATGACAATCAACGATAAACTTGGTTTTTCGATTTGATAAACCCGGTTTTTCGATTTTATTAACTCGGTTTTTCGATTTGATTGTCATAGTTTTTTATGAACCTTGTTTATCGGTCGAGAAATCTGGTTTTACGATAAAGACTATAACAATCGACGATAAACTTGGTTTTTCGATTCGACTGTCATAGTTGTTTTGATAAACCTTGTTTATCAAAAGAAAATGTGACAATCGATAGATTAGCTTTCTTTCGTTGTAGCGCCCTCAACGGAATAGAGCCCAATAACACTGCGAAATACGTGTAGTATAAGAATGTAGGATATCCAATATTTACTTTTTAAAAATGTAGGATATCCAATTATTTATTGTTTAAGTTTGATCCATCCTTAGTTTAACTTCCCCGACCACACTCTCTGAGTGTTTGGCATAAACTTATTCATGAATATCATGTGTTTTTAATTTTCATTATGCCATTATTATTCTTAAAACTATTTTGTCAGTGTTATTTTCGATTCGATTGTCATATTTTTTACGAAAAAAAACAGGTTTATCGTTTATTAGTCTTTGAACAACCAGATCTCTCTGCTGAATCTTTGTTCTGTTTTGTTGTATTAACCATGGTAACTGATACAGTGGCGTATCTGCGTAACACGTCTAAATCTTGAACCAATCGGCTATGTTTACATCATTCAAATGCAATAGAGGTTATCCATGTAGTCAAGTGAAACAGACAAAGGGATTCGGACCGGTCTATTCTACATGTATATTCAATAATGAATAAAGTTGGTACATGGCTTCCGATTCTTAGCATGAATTATGCTATCCTATACATACCATGGTGTATTTTTTTAAAAACACAATTTATTAGTCCCAACAAGATGATGGATAACCTCTTTTTCCTAACAACCTTTGTAGATTCACAACAAAGGATCTATACCTTTTGTTAACATGATTAAGGAATTCCTTTCCGTGACATTGTAATTATCATTACGTCATTTTGTAGAATAATTTTTATAAAAACAACAAAAGGGATTCGCACATTCTACCGGGTGTCCCCAAAAAAATGTGCACGTGTTTTACCCAACTTATTGACCATGAATTTCTAGAAGTTGGTGTACATATTGAAAGACTAAACGCGTAGCTTTCATATGACGTTTATTTTATCTAATTTGGTTTCGTAAATCCTGAGCTATGGTCAATTTACTAAAGCTACCAAAAACCGATGCCATTTTTACAGAAATAATGCTTATATAAGCATTAAACCGATTCTAACTTGTTTTTCAAATGGGCATCAATCCATCTGGAATATTAGGGGAGGTTGGAGGCATTCGGTCTGAATTTTAAAAAATATTCAGTTCTGTTACACAGACGCTCATTCTATTATTTAAACCTATTCAATCGAAATACAAATTGTTTTTTGATTGCATAACATTTGCTTAGACCACTCGAAGAGGTGGAAGATTTGTATCTCCGGAGTAAACCTTTCTATTGCAAACTATAAAGTGGCACAACGTCGATTTTAGGTAGCTTTGGTTAATTGGTCATATCCCAGGATTGAAAAAACAAATCAGATGAATGCCAAGCATTTTGTCTCTTAATATGTATTAAAATGTTACACCAAATCTTAGAAATTCTTTATCAATAAGATGGGTAAACACGTGCACGGTTTTTTGGGGACACCCTGTACATGTGTATTCAATAAAGAATAAAGTTGGTACATGGCGTCCGATTTTTAGCATGAATGGTGCTATCCAAATCATACCATGAACAGGTGTATTTATTTTAAAACACAATTTATTAGTCCCAACAAGATGATTGATAACCTCTTTTACGTAACAACCTTTGTAGATTCATAACAAAGGATCTATACCTTTTGTTAACATGATTAAGGAATTCCTTTCCGTGACATTGTTATTATCATTACGTCATTTTGTAGAATAATCTTATAAAAACAACTCTGTATAAACAATGTAAATAATGCTATATTAAAATGTTAAAATGTTAAAATTGAAAGTTGCCATCTTTATAATGACGATGAAACGTTATGTTGTAGTAAAAATAAGTAAAATAAGTATATAGCAAAAAAGTATGTAATTAATTTATTATCTGGAACCAATCGGCTATGGTTTATAAATACAGTATAGGTTATCCATGTAGTCAAGTTGAACAGACACGTAGCGGCCTGTTATATATTAAATTATCGATAGAGTCGGTACATGGCGTTCGATTCTTAGCATAAATATTGTGGTATCAAAATGAACAGGTATGTTTTAGTAAATCAGGCATAACTCCTGATAACAAGGTGAAATAATTCCAATTATTCTTTTTTAAGGGGGTCTATGTTGACCATATATCAAAATGTTGTTATTTTGTCAACAATAAGATGATAGCACAATATAATACTGCAAAGTGTCAGCTTTACAACGCTTTTTGTTTGAGTTAAATCAGAATTTGGTTTTGATGTTATGGTCAATTATACCTGATAATCATTGGTCTTTGGTATAAAACGCTCACCCTGCGATTTTTAGCATAGGCCTATTCACTTCAAATTACTTTTAGATCAAACAGTTCAACTTCTGTTATTTATCATGTTATTAAAAAATAATTGCCAATCATATCTCATTAAAATGTTAAGGTCAACGATATTTCTTATGGATTTCTTTATCTGACCTCGCCCGGATATATTTTGAACCACTTATCATTATAAAAATGCTAACATAATCACTATTAGATGGGCTATGAATGTGTCTAAATTCATGTTTTTCAATAATTTGTTATATTTTCAACAGTTTTAATATTTTTGAATACGTTTCGCTCGACATCTCAAAACCATAAAGCACGCAAACTTGCGATACGGGAACAAAGGTAACTCAAAAACAAATAGTCATATCGCCATAGGAATTGGCAACATATGGCTACATAACCATACCCCCCGATGTTAAGTGGAAAATAATATGGTCCTTGAACACGTGCTTCATTGGTGTTTCAAATTTCAAAATGTTGGTTTTCTTTGGAGGGGGGAAATTAACTCCTGATCAACTTCTTTTTGATTCACACTGTATATGTCATGAACAGGTGTATCTTTCTTTAAAACACAATGTATTAGTCGCAACAAGATAATGGATAACCTCTATGACCTAAAAACAACCTTTGTAGATTCACAACATGATTAAGGAATTACTTTTAGTGAGGATTATTAGTATGACTTATAGCACGTGGCAGCGTAGCTGCCGAGAGCTATAAGGAATTAATAGCACTCATCGACAGTACTGGTATCAGTGATGATTTATGTGGCAGAACTCTGCTGTACAAACCCCTGCACAGTTGGACACTGATAGAACTTAGAAGTTTTGATTCAAGCAACACTGATCAAGATAGACAATCATCTACTAAACACACACACACCAAGTTGGGATATAATTAATCAGGTTATTTACGATGTCAAATTTACAGCACTCTGAAGCTGTACAATAAGTGAAATTTGTGGAACTCTGGACTGGCTGTGTATGTGCTATTATTATCATTACATCATTTTGTAGAAGTAGCTTATAAAAATAGTGTATTAACAATGTAGATAATGCTAATTGTAGTCGCCATCTTGGTTATGACAGTGACATTTTATGTAGTAGGCCTAGTAAAAAAGATCGTTAATGTATCAATCTGGAACCAATCGGCTATGTTTATGGATTCAATATAGATTATCCATCAAGTTGAACAGACACCCTTTCGCACTGCACCGGCCTGTTCTATATTCAATCATCGATATAGCACCTGCCTCCGTTTGGAGCGGATGATATTCAAACGGTAATTTTTTTACCGGTAATTTGGGTACCGGATTTGAAAATATGACATTTCAAATTAATGTAAACGTGCAACTGGTTAATTTATGGTTCTAAATGGTTGATAGTTACAATATGATAATTATAATAATTAAGTAGAGGCCTACATTTTTTATGGACAGTGCGTTCGCGCAAATTGCTATCTACTGAAGATAGCAAAGAATTACGTGTGTTTTTTATTTAGATAAATGATTTTGATGTTTACGTGCAACTGGTTTTCATGGTTATCATGGTTGATTTATAGTTATCAAAACAATAGACTAATATTGCATTTCAATATTCGGTATAGGCCGATGTCTATGGACACAAGAATTAGCGTTCGCGCAAATTGCTTTCTACTGAAGATAGCAAGTAATTCACTAGCGCGTTATCTTAATTTAGATCCATGATTTGGCATACAAACACGTGCAATGGATGTTATGGCCGTTTCCCAGTGTGTAATGAACATATAATAATACTAGACGTATGACAATAGGATACCTAGATAATTATTCATGATAGCATTACATGTCATCACTTTTGATGCTTAGATCGGTGGATAAAGAACTGGGTCTGTATTAATTATTTAAAATTAATTAATTGTACTGGACGTTTATTGACATCTCTACCAAATGTATTCACTTTCATACAGATATTAGTAGTATCAGACCCTGCATTGACTATATATATTTTGCAATAAAATTGGTTAAAATGTTCCATACGACTAATGTGTATAAAATGTACAGGTTTGTATTACCATGGTCATGCCAAGTAAATAGAAAATAGCCTTTATATACACGGCAGTTCATTAGCTCTTCCGATGATAGTTCCGATATAGGAAGTATGATATATCGTCACTGCCATTTTATATGGACATTTTATGCCATACACGGATACTATAAACAAGCAATGACTACTTTACCTTCATATGTTCACTGTCATCATCTGGTTTTATATTCTAAACATTCCGTATCAATGTTTCTAAACGTCTGGGACCGGACGTCTATGTGAAACATGAACTGTGCAATATGATCTGAAACCTTTTAAAAACGGACTAATGGTTAAACCAGACTGAGTCAGGGCTTTGATCTATATTATTGGGTATGAATTGGGGAACTTGATGACAAGTTTAACTCAGAACAGATGCATATTCAAATTCGTAAAGAGAAAAATGCTTGCTTCGACTTTCGATGGCCAAATATAAGGCTTATAGAAGTTTGTTTGTTTGTCTTGTTTTCATTGTTTATAAATAACTAATTTAAACGAAAACTAGGCATTTTAGAGATTCGTTTATTTTTTCTAGAATGAAAATTTATGAGCAAATAAGAAAAGATTACTTTTTAATCCTAATAGATTTGTCCTTCAGGACAATCCGAAATAGATTAAAAAGTTAATCTTTTAGATTTAAATTTTAATCTTTCAAATTTTGAGAGATAGTTGGTACTTGGCGTCAGATTCTTAGCATGTATTGTACTATCCAATACATATCACGATTAGGTGTGTTACATATCACGATTAGGTGTGTTAACTAGGCAGACCTCCTGATGGCAAGGTGCAATTCCAATTATTTATTTACTTTAGTATTCGTTGGGTGGGAAAACATGCTCCTTGATTCAATGTTTCATTTATTTGGTTTTTTAATTTGTTTGGCATTTTTTGTGGAAAACAAATAATCACTCCTGACCAACATTCTCGACCCACACTGTATAGGCCTACATGTGTATCTTTTTTAAACACAATCTATTACTCCCAACAAGATGATGGATAACCTCTATGATCTAACAACCTTTGTAGATTCACAACGAAGGATATTTACCTTTTGTTTTAACATGGTTCTTTCAATTATATTATTATACTTATCATTACATCATTATGTAGACGAATCTTATAAAAATAAATGTATATATTGCTAATTGTAAAAGTGGCCATCTTTTTAATGATAATGAAATGTTATTTTCCGTAGTAAAACATATCTTGGGTCATATAGCCTGTCAACTCTCGTCTACAAAGGCTATTTTGTGTAACACAACTTACCAATGAAGGATGGGTGTTCTAAATATGGGTTCGCCCCAGTACCGTATCTCCCTGGGGCAGAGTGCCCCCCCCCCCCCCCCACCCCCCCCCCCCTGACGGCTTTGACCGGGAAGGCCAGCCCAAACTACCAGGCTCTAAAAAATCGAAGGGAAGGGAAGAAGAAAGGGAAGAGAGGAAGAGAAAAAGGGAAAGGAAAGGGAAAAGGGAAAGGAAAGGGAAAAGGGAAAGGAAAGGGAAAAGGGGAAGGAAAGAGAAAGGAAGAAGAGGAATTGAAAGAGAGAAGTAAAAGGGAAAGGAATAACAAAGAAAGGGTGAAGAGGAAGATAAAAAGGGAAGGAGAAAGGAAAGATAAATGTAATTGTGTTGTGCATTACGTAACTTCAGTGACTTTCATCAAGGTAATCATAGGACCGGGTAAGAATCGCCCCCCCCCCCCCCCCCCCCCCCCCCCCATGACTTTGCTTTGGGTGAATTGCGCCTATTTGAATACGGGATTTACTTAATTCCCATCTAAATAACAATTTGCCACTTGCCCGGTTTGATGATGGGCAATTTAGTATTAAAATGGCCAATTTTCGCGCGTTGCGCGCACATTTTTCCAGGAATATCATTATACAAGCCCGCTTAAAAGACAAATGTACCTTAATATTAATGGCCAGATTCGTGTAAATATGTTAACATTTCGCGCGCTGCGCACATCCACTTTAGGATGCAACGTCATCGGCGGAATAAACAACCCAGCTGCGCCATTTTTATGTAATATGATCGAACTGGTATTCACTGGGGAAAAATACCCTTTGACCCCCCCCCCCCCCCCCCCCTGACAAAGACCCCAGATACGCCACTGTTCGCCCTCACCCTTTCCAAAGGTGAACTCAAACCCGCCACGCCTGTTTCGTCTGTCCACCATTTCATTGTATTTTCTCTTTCTATCCCGCCCCACCCTCTCCCTCTTTCCACTATTTCCCTTAACTTTTCTTTCTTACGATTATTTATTTGACCTTTTGCCTGTCGTTTGCCTTCTACTTTCTAAACAGCCCTACCTGCAACGCCCCTTGCTATGCCCAAATCAATGAAAAATACACACATAAAGCCTATGGTGATTGTTTTAATTTGAATCATTTGATTGAAATTAAAGGTATATTTATGTGATATTTTCCATGGGACGCCCTTTATCTGTGATTGATTTCCTAGAATTCCAATTTGTTAGTCAAATTATATTTATAACCATTAAACTAAAATATCTTGTAAGTTACAGAGCAATATATTTCCTAACTACTTCAAACCCAGATTTCGAAATAAGTTGTCCTGGTACCAGGGCAGGGGTTTTGTCTGAGTGTTGCTTTCGTTCGTAAATAAAATGCCATGGTTTGACACCGTCTTCCCACTGTTTTGACACCGGTTACAGTTTTTCCGGTTACAGCCGCAACTGTACATACCCATATGGAATGCTTTAGGATTAAAATCAAACAAATATGCTGACCTCTCCTTAAATTTGTAGCAGATTTCCATTATGATTTAGTAATGCGCTGTGATAGTTTTCTAACTGAAAATACATACAAAATATATGTGTGAGTTCGGGAAAGGCTTTCCTGATAGACTACTGATAGTCAAACTTCATTATAAGAGAGAAAGAAATAATATATGTGTGACATTTTTTAAAAAGATCACATAATATTGCTTTAAATAGTACGATTGTTAGTTCTCATAAAGAGAACATCATTTTTAAACAGGCCACTTTTAAACACTCCATCCGGTGGTGGTTTAAGCGAAACAAATTAGATGGACCATTCCAAATTTTGTTTTAAAACGGTTAAACATGTAGAAAGATAATTGAGCTTATTAAAGCTTAAATCGATGAAACAATGAACTAGTTCGGACGTTTGGAGATGTATTTTAAACACTTTATCCTTAAACAAACCAATCTTAGAAAAAATGTTGAAGAACACAAAATTCTTCTTAACTCTAACTCTACACCCCTCCCCCCCCCCCCCCCCCCCCCCCCCCCCCCCCCCCACTTTTCAGAATTGGTTTCCGGTAATTATGTTTGTACGGCACGTCATGAACATACCGGCACATCTCGTTTGAAGATGTTTCAATTTATGAAGACTCAGTGGAAAGTATTGACATTAAAGTTACATCTATCGATGTTTGTCATGAGCAGGTTATAAGGCCACCTCCAATTAAATGTGAATTTACTGTTGCCCGCGCGCGTCCAAAAGTCACCCGCGTGATATATACAGTTAAGCCCACAATTATTCATACCCCTTGGAAAATATGACTTTTTTGCGTTTTTCTCATATCTATACCAGCTGGAGTGGTGGAACTTTCGCTTTACACTAAAGACAATTAGTTTGCAAGTACAAATCGATCTCTTTGGGCTCAACATTTTTGCATAACAATAAAATTGAACAAGAATTATGTTTTTATGCCTGTCCAAAATTATTCATACCCCATACCAAGTCTAATGATTGAGGCCACTTTTTGTGATAATACACATGTTTTTGACATTCCAAACATTCTTTATACTGTGTGATAGGCTTTTATATTGTTATGTAATTATCCCATGATGTGTGCATACAATGTGGATGCATTACAAATGTGTCCTATTGAATGTACAGTGAGGGATATTATAGAACAACACTCTAGCTCTTTGACAGCATGGTGAAGAAGATCAAATAACTTTTTTGTGCATATTGTGAATGCTCACAAAGAGGGGAAAGGCTACAGAGCTATTTCGAAACAATTCCAAGTGCAAGAATCCACCACACAAAACATAATTAGGAAGAACAAGACGTTCAACTCACTAAAAAACATTGAAGGATGCAGTCGGAAGCCAGCGGTGTCCCCTTGTTTGGCAAGAAAAGTATTGCGAAAGGCCAACAACAATCCACAGATCACCATCAATGCTCTCCTGAACAACCCTGGCAATTATTGGACCAAGATATCATGGCAGACACTCCAGCATATATGGCACATGAGAGGTCTCCATGGAGACCGACCAAGAAAGACTCTAATCCTTAAAAGAGACACAGAGAAACTTGTCTTGCATCTTAAGCAACCCCAACACTGAAGACCAAACTTGGATCTTTGTCCAGAAGTGCTCTTGCAAATGCTAGATGAGTTTCTCATTGTCTCTTTTCAAGAGTAGAGTCTTTCTTGGTCGGAGTCCGTGGAGAACGCTTGTGTACTATGTCTGCTGGAGTGTCTGCCTTAATATCTTGGTCCAAGACTCACCAAGGTTGTTCAGGAGAGCATTGACGGTGACATGTGGATTGTTGTTGGCCTTTCACCATACTTTTCTTGTCAAACAAGGGGACACTGTTGGCTTCCGACCGTGTTCTTCAGGGTTTTTAACTGATTTGAACTGATTTTGACTGTCTTGTTATTCCTAATTATGCTTTTTATGGTGGAATTTGGCACTTGAAATTGCTTCGAAATAGCTTTGTAGCCTTTCCCCACTTTGTGAGCATTCACAATGCACAAAAAAGGTCCTCACTGAGTTATTTGATCCCCATCGCCATGCTGTCAAAGAGCTAGAGTGTTGTCCTATAATATCCCTCACTGTACATTCAATAGGACACATTTGTAATGCATCCACATTGTATGGAATAATTGCATAACAATATAAAAGCCTATCACACAATATAAAGAATGTTTGGAATGTCAAAAACATGTGTATTATCACAAAATGTGGCCTCAATCCTGAGACTTGGTATGGGGTATGAATAATTTTGGACAGGCATAAAAACACAATTCTTGTTCAATTCTATTGTTATGCAAAAAATGTTGAGCCCAAATATATTTATTTGTACTTGCAAACTAATTGTCTTTAGTGTAAAGCAAAAGTTCCACCACTCCAGGTGGTATAGATATGAGAAAAACGCAAAAAACACATATTTTTCAAGGGGTATGAATAATTGTGGGCTTAACTGTATGTAATATTTTTAAAATATTTAATTGCTTCATTGTTTAAAGCTTTTTCATAAGTTTTTTAACACTTTCCTGGCGATAAAATTAGCTGAGGAGCCGCATTTCAATACTTCCGGGTTGGTAAAACATTTCTGGGAAGTAAACAACTCCGCACGAAACTTTCAACTGTCGCTTTGTATTGAAATAATATGTGCATTTGAAGTATATTCGATATATTTACTCGGTAGTGTGTTGAATGGACCAAATTGGTACCCGACTTATTTTTATTCACGCTACTGTATAGCATGAATTTTAAAACCAGCCAGGCACTGACGATACAAAATTGATCGAAACTGAAAGTGGCACCTTGTCAGTAAGGCGTTGGATGATTTATGCTGGTAAGAAAATATAGAGATATAGGACAAATTATTTTCTCTAACTTGTCTTTGAAAAACAAGATGTCACTTTTCATACATTTAGAGAGGCTAAAAACTAAACTGTGCAAGCAGACCAAAAGGTAGCTTTTGAAATGACACGTCACAAGGTAAAACCAACTATTTCATACAGCAAGCATGTATGATGCATATTCAACATGTATATATCTCATTAATATTCAAAATATGAGTAGACTCCTTAATAAAAATTCCATTGAAATGGGCGATCTAAAAGAAAGAAGCATGTTTTGTAACCATTTTCTGAAGCATCTGTTGCAAACCAAAATACCAGGAAATGGTGTGTATTTTCCATAATTCAAACCAAAATACAAATCAAAACACCCCAGTCCAAAAATAGTACAGGAAACCAATAAAGTTGATTTGTGTTCATGGAGGAGGGGGCGGGGGGGGGGGGGGGGGTGACCGTCTGAAGAACAATCTAGGTATGACATTGTACTTGGTCTAAAACGTTTGGTCCAGGAATTGCTATAATACTAATTAAAAATGGCATTCCGCGATCATGGTTATAATCCATATTGACATTTCATTAAATCAACCCAGGAATTATTATTATATAATATAACCCGAAACTCAAACATCCACAACTATAAACCACTTATTAGACAACCCCACAACAATTGGGAGATTTCTCCTTAGTCAAACCAGGGAGGTGTAGTTGACACCTCCCTGGTCAAACCATCTGTGGTCAAATAAGATAAGCTATTATATCTCTCTGTGGGGAGTCTAATAAACATCTCTCTAAATGAATCATCAACGTCTATGCATCAACTAAACAAATATAGCTTTGACTCCAGCACAGACTGCGGGTACTGTTAAAATAAACTGCAAAGGTGCATGTCATTTACAAAGACTACAAACATGGCGGCCCCACTTATGTCTAGAAAGACCTAAATGTGTAAGATTTTGCAATCCCATGCTATAGGGTGGCTTCGCTCCCAAAAAAGAAACAAAATGTAAAGCCAAGGTAGTAGGTGGTGGTAGGACATAATTAACAGCATTTGAATTGTATTCGTACCTTGAATAATAGTTAACAACGCCGACAATATTAAATCAGGTGACTTTACCCCAAATTATTACAATATTAATATTAAATAGTCACCTCGTCAAAAAACCCAACAGTAAACTCACATTTGATTGGAGGTGGCCTAAGGGGTCGTTTCCATATACTATATCACAGCTTTCCACAGCTTTACTGGGAAAAGCTGTGTGTATGCATGAAAACGCTGGGGAATGGGCTGTGAATAGAGTATATGGAAACGACCCCTAACAACAGATTGCAATTATTAAAGGAGTAATAATGATTTTTTTTTGTAGATAAAATTTCACTTTTTGCCACTTGATGGTCAACATGTTTAAAACTATACATTTAATGGCTAAAAATGTCCCTAGGGAAGTGTCTTTAGGTGATTTTGGTGCAATTTCAGCATTGTATACATAACTGATTAATTAGTGCAACGTTGTCAGCAAGTTCTTGAGCCAAAAGAGTGATTATTTGGTGAAAATTTAAAATATCAGCATTTTTGGTTAAATTTAATTCCACAAATGGACTCTTGGACTCATTTGCTTTTCAAAAATGTATACTTTATAAATGTCGTGATTTTAGGGTTGACAGCCACTTTAATTTAAGGTATTTGTAAAAGCGCCATCAATCTAAATGAACTATTCTGAGGCGCAAACACAAAATACATAAATACAATAATACAATTGAACATAAGATGTACATGTGCTTAAGATGTAAAAGTGCATGAACATAGTATCAGTTATAGTGAGTCAGCTTTAAGATTCAACCTTCAATTTCGATTTTCAAGTCCGACTTTTAACCCTGTATGGATATTTAGTTCTGGTTTGTAATTGGTTACTCCATAATGGATATCAGGACTGTGTAATTTACACAGTCCTGATATCACTTCGTCGGCTCACAGTACAGCATAATGGACACTCCCAAATACAGCACTCGACGATTTAACTTCCAGTATCCAACGAATGCGATTATTAATTAATAATTAATATAGAGTGAAATACAGTTAACAGTCAGCTGTAGAACGGGGTCCCGTTTCAATTGAGGGCGCTCTAAAACGACGGGTGTACGTAACCAAGATAACGCACACCCGTCAATTTGCGCAATGATTGAATTTTATCCTTTTACCCCCAATTATCTGCATAAAAAGTAACTATCCACCGAGTTGAGGGAAGCATAAAGTGCCAGAACTCCTTGCGACATCCAGCTCGATGATTTAATTTAACCTTGGACCCCAACATCACACGACACAAGCTAAAATTATATCATTTTGACCGGTTTACTGCGATGAGATCACTATTTTCTGGACGAGATTACACCATTTTATAGAATTTTTAGGGTAAGTGTGATAATTTTACATTAAATATAAGCCCTATACACACAGAAAACACTATGTAAAAAAATTACACAAATTATGTAAAAAATACACAATCTGTGTAAAAATAGAACTCCATAATACTATGTAAACAGTTGTGTTAAGCTTTTGCATAGGAATTTACACAAGCTTGGGTATATATTACATGTTTTATGTAAACTCTTACATAATAATTATGGAGTTCTATATTTACATAATTTTTTGCATAGTGTTTTCTGTGTGTAGTAATCAGAAGTGATGCCTTTGTAACGGTTATCTCTGTGATAAGAGAGTTATTTCGTTGTTTAAAATCGGCAAAATCGTCTTTTTATGAATTTGGATAATTGCTGTGACGTGAGGCCGTTCCCTTGGAAACGCAGTCCGTTCCCAGGCCCGCCCTCTATTGAAAAGTGTGTTTTTTTGTTCGTATTCCGGCGGGCGACGGACTTCCGTCACTAGATGAATCGCCGTGTAAAAAATGACGACAGTGCGTCACTAAAAAGAGCGCCCTCAATTGAAACGGGGCACCGTTCCAAATGCTGACTGGTCAACCCACTTCACTTCGCAAGATATCTTCAGGTCAGGCACATTCGTCATTAATCTGTCATGGTGTCATTTTTTGCAAATACCGCCGCGAAGCATGCTTGTTGAATCGGCAGTTACCAAACGCGTTATGTCCCGGTAATATCCAAAGTCGATAGTTCTGTTTATTGAACATTATGTTTCAAGAACTGCATAAGTTAACGTGAATTGTGTTAACCGTGAATTGTACGCAATGAATTCTGGTACTTTCCAAGATGGTTGCTCCAGGAATGCATATCGTCTTTTACCGAGCGAACAAGTGAACGAGAGCAAGAAAGCGACAAACTTCATAGGTAATACACCATTTGCTGACTGTTTAATGAAGATAATGTCTAAAGGGTGTGAACAGGTGATTCTCTATCATTAAGCATTAACAAATTACCCACTATTAATCTTCAACTTGAATTCTGAAGTAAATTATTATTATTTTTAAATTCTTTTAAGCAGTACTTTTTACTCCTTTAAATTTGGTTTCTAGGTTTCCGCTATAATGTGGATTCCTTTTCATCGAGGCTTGGACCTCTGCGTACTACAGACTTAACCATTTTAACAGAGGATGAACTTCGATGTTTGGTACAAGAAAAAGCTGCGCGAAAGGCCTTTCTGTAGTCAGTATTAATGGAATTGTATATTATTGGATTGACGGCGGAGTTGACAGAGACAGCAAGAACGCCAATCCATCTCAACAAATGGTCTGACGTTGTTGTCAGATATTCCATTGCGCTGTACACCTGCATAGGGGTCAGACAAATGAAGAAGATGCAAGCGTTAACGCTCAACATCTTAGCTACATGGTTCCGCATCCTTGATTCTTTACGTAGATTCCTCACAATAAGCACGTAAAACGTGCAGTTGCTGACACTTGCGATCAAAAACTGACAAAGGCCGATCAAAGTGATTGACAGATTTATCCAATCATCAATCCAGCATGTCCTAAAACGCATCGTCACATTTGGAGAAGAGGGCCAGATATAACAAACATCATCAATACTGAAAGCTCTACTGTAGCAAGCTACAATGGTAAATGATGTTATCCACGATGTCAATGTCAGTTTTAAGGTTCTTTTTCTGCTGCTGGTCTTCCGGTGTTTAAGTGGTGTACAGATGGCCGAGTATCTTTCTAATGCAACCAGAAATATAAAAAACACCGAAGCAAATGAAAATAGACAGATAAGCAAAAGAGGTATACCACAAAATAAAGGATTTGTAAACGGTGTCAACTCGACATTGTCTATTGGTGAATAAAAATAGGTTCCCGTATAAAGGACTACTCGAATGATTAGCAGCATTACATCCGCTACGGCAAGATTTGCAAGGTAGAGATTCGTAGTTGTTCTCATATCTTGAACGCGATACAGGGTAAATAGAAATGCTGAATTAAGTAGTATCCCAATGAAAGATATAGCGGGTATAACACCTAGGATAAGTATCGATTCAGTTAAGGTGTATGCGTAAGCATGAGCTTCTTCCTCAGTTAGGTAACGACAGATGGTGGTGTTATTAACAGACATAGTAACCGGCATAAATGGCTCGATATTATTAATGCAAGGAAGCAACAGATGCTTATTTCAACAAAGTGTCCAATACGTCTTCGACGGCGTCACTTGTTTGTAAATGACGATGCGAATAGATGATTAACTGGAGCGGAGAACCAGATCCGACGACAAAGACAGACGACGGTGGATACGAATGGCTGTAAATTATGAATCTCCGTTGATTTCAATGTAAAAATGGATTTTGATGATATGGCCCCAGAAAATTCATCGTACGTAGGAACTAAATTATTTCATCCTTAGACCGCTTGAGCATGTTGAGTCGGATAACCAACTCCAGTGTCAGTTTCATTTTTTTTTAATTTAAATTTAATCACGCACGCATAATGTAACATTTGATATTCGTGAACGAGCCCATGTTCGGCATCGTCTGCACAATGCAATTATAGTGAAGTAATTAGCTGAAAATAATGATAGGACAATATGGGCAGGTAATATCATAAATGATATAAGAAGATACGGTTAGGTGTTTTTTAATAACTTAACACACAAAAAACCACCAATTATGAGGGCAATTTATAATGATTGGATGAGATGATGTTTATAATCCTGGCCACAGGTAGGTAACATTATACGATACTAGGGTATACAGGGTGAGTCAAAATATTCAGGTCCCGATTACACCGATTTTTAAACCAGTTAAAATGCGAAAAAGAATATAAATTGGTTATTTAAAATGGGAGATATGGGCATTTTCCCAAATTCTGTGAAATTTTAATTTCACAGATTTAAAAATCTGTTCCAACTTATTTATGGGACACCTATGGATTACGCGCGCCTGTTTAGCTTAAAAATGCGTTTAAATACGTACGAGAATACGGCTTAATAGGTTTTCAGATTTCGTAACGGTGTCACTGCAGTGAGATTGAGCATAATGGTGTTATTTGCCGCCTATTCATTCTCATGATTTCAGGTAAACAATCCAGAGTAATACCGTTAAACATCGTCTATAAGCACATACCCACTAATAGTTAATAAGCTGAAAATAGATAAAAAGGTATTCGATATTCAATACTATAAAGTTGTATTACTATCTAAATAATTTTATGGACAGACGAATTGCTCAATTGGTAAAGCGTCAACTTCAATATCACGAGATTGGTGGTTCGATTCTCAAGTACACCCTTTGCAATTTCTTTTGAAATCCTAGTGAAATAGAAATTAACGCATACTTGAATGTAAAATTATTACTCAATTATACTAGCTTTATTTTTATTTTTCAAAAAACAAGCGCATAATTAATTTGATTGTAAAAAGTAATGATCTTAATTATAGTCCAACCTTTTTATAAGCTAAAACACATTTATACTACAAATTAACTACAGCAAAATGTATTCATTGGCTTATTCTAAATGTTTCACACAGTAATCTTAAACGTTTTCTTCATCATGATTTAAGAGCGAATTATGATGGTGCATATTTGGTTGGTAGATCAAGTTAAGCAACAAAATGAAAGTAACTATGCAAACCACTATAATCCTGGTCTCACAGGATTATAATTGAATGGCTATTAAATCACTTTATTTCCAATAAGATAGAGGGCCGTCCATTTATACCGACCCATCAATCATACATGTAGTTATAAAACAGTATCTGCCATAGCAGTCCCGTTTATCTCAATTGGTAAAGCCGACAGTTTGGGCTAGGACAATTGTGATCGCAGGTTCCAGATGACAATTCCTGGTTCGAATCTCACTTCAAGACTTCTTCTTTTGGAAATATCATAATTTTCAAATCCTTGACAGTGTTTTATTTTTATCATGAATGAACAAGGAATCTATCTTTTTCGTTGGTTTTTTAATTATTTTTTTTAAATGAAACAAAATTTAATCAAACTGGACACGCAAGCCATGGTCAGTCAATAACGTTTTGACTGTTTGCCTGTCACAGTTGTCCTCATTGATTCGAAACGCGATATTACACGTTTGTGCCATACCTATTCTTGGAGAAACACAAAGCATAAAACAAATAAAACAAAACTGAGTGGAAATAATGAAAGAAATCACATGAATGACTTATTTACGGCACCATCCATCTTTTTAAGTCTGTTTAAGTTTTTCGGAACTATAATACACACGTTGGACGGATTACCTTTTAAATTGCCCGCCTAATGAACATGTCATAGTTTGAGCAGCTCAAAAGAGGGCGCTCATACCTATTTTTATCTATTTTCAGCTTATTAACTATTAGTCAGTATGGGCTTATAGACGATGTTTAACGGTATGCACTTTGTTCACTGATCCGCTGATAAATATGGTATCATGCACAGCTGTTGGTAAGTGATAACATACATACTTTGTAAGCTTAAAAAAACACCTTAGCGTTTATTAGTGGTTGCTTCCCCATCAGAAACACGCTCTAAGTTTGCCCAGTAGAAACAGGCAGAACCCGGCAATAATCGGTATTTTTGGTAATCCCAAAAACCTTCACAACCCAGGTTTGGAACCGGCAATAATCAGCAATAAACCCAATAGAAACAGAAAGGCGATTAATCTTAGCGCGTGAACCGTGTCACGCTGGGTTATACACATTGTGAAGCAATCTTTTTCAGGTGCGGTTGCATTGTTTGGTATTACAAAAGGTCAAATGTCGTAGCCCATCGACTAAGATCGATAAACTTAGCGGTAACTTTTCGCGAGTAGAAACAGGGGGATTAAAAACTGACCGATTGAAACTTAGCGTTTATTAGCGTTTACTTTTTGCAGTGCTCCAGCAAAAACACGCTCTTAAACACAATTTAATACTCCCAACAAGATGATGGATAACCTTTATGACCTAAAATCAACCTTTGTAGATTCACAACCAAAGATCTTTACCTTTTGTTAGCATGATTACTGAATTCCTGTCAGTGAGATTATTCTTATCATTACGACATCATTTTGTAACTTATGAATTCAGAAATTACTTAACCTTGTGTTAATAAATTTCCCCATTGGTACCTGTGCGAAGATCGAATTTGGTGCGCTTCATGGGTTCTGTGGTCTTTTGTTTGATCAGCCAATGGGTGGTCGCTTGGGCGATTACGTTTTACACCCACTCCCCATCTGTGTGATGCGATTGCCTTGCAGTCTTTCGTCATATTATCAAGGAGTATATATAATAGGAGGGGACAGTTAGCTCATTTGCATATTTGTCATTAATATGATTAACCCTGCCTTGACCCTATGCCCTGCTGTGAGAGGTCACAGATACCGCCCTCTAACCTGAGAGGGGAGTTTTCTATTGTTCTCATGCACAGCGTTGGCGATAAGCGACCGAGAAGTATAACAAAAGCGTACATAAAACAGATCGATTCGAAGCAGTAATTTGAATACATGAATTATGCAACACGTCACACAACGTCCAGTCTAACAATGATTGTGGACCGTATAAATGATGCAATTTTTTGTGTTCGAAAATGTCATCATTTTTTACCGTTCTTTCAAAAATAAGGAGTATAATCACATTATAAACACATTTTGTGCGAGAGTAACATACAAATATGGTATAAAATGGCAAAAATGGCACGATAAAAATCCGTTCGTTATAAATAAATGGATAAATGGTTAATAATTAAACTATCACCAATTACACTCGTCGATCTCTGTGGCGTGCTTCGTAGGCCATGTTGTTTGCAAACGGCAACACGGGTTAGATCCCCGGTATATCCGTGAATGCCATGCTTTTTTATATATATTTTTAAACTTGACGGTGGATTAATGTAGCATCATTTGTATGTCAATTTTGTAAATTATAAAGGCCCATGCGTTTATAGTTGTTGTTTTTTCTATCATTTATCTCTTTGATTTATTTAACTTTTAAACAATTGTATGCGTAAACTATACATGTATATTAGCGCGATAAATAAGTGATTTAATTTAATTTAATTTGAGTTCGGTTTGATAATGATAGCAAAACTTGTTGTAAAACCATTTTACCAGTCAGCGCAAGTTTGTGTACATCACGTTTAGTTTGTTATAGCTGGGCTAATATACTATTTGTAGCTATTTGTATACAAGAAGCAAACACATTTCCAAAACAGAGAAACATGAGAAACGGGACCGTTACTAACGTTAAATGTAATACCATTGCCATGATTACCAATTTAAGGCTCTTTTGGAAATCTGTACAACCGATGAATTTCTAGAAAATCGTTGATACAACTTCACTCAGGAAAGTCAGATCTTGTAGCAAAACAATAAGCTAGCTTTTTAATAAACGAATTGGGAGACGCAATGATGTCGAAATCTATGTGGAAAAGGGAATCAGATAACTATTGATAGACTCGATCAAGTTTTGTACCACTGAAGGGTGATTAGAGGTAATACACGTTTCGGCGATGGGGAGCTAAAGTTTGTTTCAGAATATAAAAAGAGCAACACCACCAGAATATATCTTACTCTGTACAACACACATGTTGATGGATACTCGTTTGAAAATAACCCGCCAGTGTATAGATCATTCTTTTAACGCTTGTATTCAAAGGGTTGCTTGAAGGTCGTGCATTGACTTGATCTGAACAACGAATAATATGGGAGCTAAAACCTTTTGTTATGGGCACGCATGAGTAAAGTGGATTCTCTGTATAATAAAACAAGATTTCTTATTTAAGATCTGGAATAAAGGTTACCAGGGGACATTCGCGTCAACGATGCTCCTATGCGTACGTCAACTGAAAGCCTGGTCCGATGGTATCAGAGGCGCCATAGCCAGCACTCGGAACACCATCAGAAACAATTGATTTTGTTCTTTCTTTTGAAGATATGTGCACATTGTCTCATTCAGTAGATAGCGCATTTATCACATGTGGCACTACTTCAGTAGATAAGCGCATGTATAACCGTGGTGGCAGTGCTAATAGCGCATAGTTGTGTGCCATTATGCGTTATTATGCATTATGCATAGCGTGTGCCATTACTATGTGTGCTATTATACGCATGTCACACTACATTCACACGAGGCATTACTATGTGTGCTAAGTTAGCACATGTGTATGCGGTGGCCGCGCTATCGTCAGTAGATAGCGCATAGTCACATGTGGCATTACTATGTGCTATTTTAGTAGACAGCGCATGCGTCACATGTGGCATTACTAGTATTATGTGTGCAAGAATTTTTAATTCAATGTGTGCTACATGTATCCTTCAGTTAGATAGTGCATGTATCACGTGTAAATGTGTGCTATTCAGTAAAATACTAACGTTAGAGACGGTTATAGAATATAATAATAATAATAAATTTTAATAATAATAACACACAGCGCATAAAGCAACGGCACCAATGCGCTTTACAAACAAATGATCAATATCTTAAAAAACTACACATACATTAAAACACATGATAATGTATAAATATATTCAATGCAAAGAACACCTCAAAAAATACAAACAAATTTGTTAAAACAGCCATAGGAGAAAAATACAGTCACCTGCTATTGATAAAAACATTGCGATTTAAAAGTCAATAAAAACATCAATTATGACAAGTTATATGCAGTTTAAAAAATATATACGTCTCACAGGGCCGGGCCGGGCCGGCCAGAGAAGTGCTCCCGCGCGGTCACAATCAGGTGAGGTGTTTCGTAAAGCGGTATTATTGTGTGTGTTTTTATTATCATCCAGTCCGGGAACATTAAAATCAAATCACATCAAACTTTTTTGGATAATGTGTATCGTCAATATCAATATTGTCTGCTTGATCTTACCATGGGATACCAAAGAATGACTCCGCGGCCGGCTAGAACATCGGGAACTTTTCCTTTTATGGAGCCCGGGGGACAGATATACTGTTGATTAGCGCATCACAAGAAGTTCTGTCACTTGCATTGCAGTACATACTCAATAGGAACTTGTCAACGATTTTGATGGACAAACCAAAGAAATCGCACGCATGCGTAGAAAAAAAATGAAGCCCCCTTCTAGGTTAGAGGGCAGTAGAGGGCCTTTTCGATTTTCAGACGATGCCGGACGTACGAATATTTGATAGGTTACATTCGGTGGGGGACGTTAGGATCCGTCCGCCACTGAATACCGTACGGTTTCGTCAATGTGTATACGAACACATTTCACTCCCACTTTAAAATGTTGAAAAACATCATGTCAGGTATAACAGCGATTATTTTATACTCTTGAATCTTGTGCGTACAATGATTCTATACATGTGACACCGGTCAGAAGAGATTCATCATTGACTTGTTGAGCACTAACTACACGGTAAATGCAAGAGGTCCGCGTCACTATATTTGTAACAATATTTTCAACTTTTCCGTGCCGATAATACTAATTAGTCAACATTTTGGCTTCATGTTTAATCCACGGTTCAAATAACCGATGCCTATAATGGTTATAGCTTAACTGCTATTTTAATTTCCAATAAAAAACTATTTAGTCTGTGGATCGCCGCAAATGAGCTGTCCAAAGCGGGGGGGGGGGGGTCTACGAAAATCATACGTAGCCTATGCCTCCTACGTTTGATTTTGGTAGAAGAAACATACGTGCATGTGCCTCCCAGACTTTCTATACCTGCATCATATGCAAAATTAACACCCGATCGGTATACCAAAGTGAAATGTCTACCGATCAGTATAGGCCTACCCTTGTATATGCCCTTGTATATACAAACAATAAACAGAAGTAGAAAATTGGGTTCTCAAAAGTGTAATAATTAACCAAAATTGGGTTCTAAGTGTATTTTAATCAATAAACCTATCTAACAAAGTACGGGCCATTCTATACCATCAAAGAGGGGGCATAATGAAAACCTTTTTGATTGCCACCCATCGATATACCAAATTTTGCGAAAAGGCACTCCAAAAGGTAGGCACGTTAATACGTAGTACCACTATATAGTGAAAACCCCGGGTCCAAAGCTATTGGTCGAGGTCTTTGAAAATAGATTGTAACAACATGCAACAAAACATAAAAACTGGTATTGTCCATCTTTTAGTTTCCAGTAAGTTAAAGATTATATTAGCGCAAAGTGAACAGGCTCCTTTTATGTTGCAAGTTTCAATGTCATAATAACTTCAAAATTATTGACGATACTGACACTTGAATTTGTTATCCAGCTCCAGCGGTTTTAAGATGATAATAATTTAGTTACAACATGGATGCATTTTCTGTGGTCATAATCAAAATCCATCCATTATAACATTGAAACCAACGGAGATTTAAAAATTACGGCCGTTCGTGTCCACCATCGTCTGGTATTTTCAATTTTCGACTCTACAAATGACGTGTATTTTTTAATATTCATTGATATGATTATTCATTGTATATTCATGACTGTCACTGCCTTCTATTGTTAGAGACAATGAGTGTCCAGGGGTTGATATTATTGCTCCGTGATTTTGATTGAGAAGGCACGCTAGCCAGCTCAACAAATTAAAATGCGTGGTTCTGCCTTAATAAAGCTTGTTGTGACTACTTCAATTCAATTCAGGGTTGCCTATTCCATGTCGAATAGAGGACGAATGGGCGTAATCTCATTCCATCCAGGTCGTATGCCACTTATAAAACTCGCCCATTGCTTGTGTGGTGGATTTCGATCACGACAGGAGCATGCGCAGATGCGATTTTTGTGTAAGTGGTCTGTGATTTTGTCAATATTATATTTTTACGGTGATTTGTTTGTCAATCTGCATTAAATGCAAAAAGTAACAACGCCCCCGGCTGGACTCGAACCACCAACCTTTCGGTTAACAGCCGAACGCGCTAACCAATTGCGCCACGGAGGTGATTAGTTACTAGGCTGTTTTGGTTTGTCATGTTCACCCGTACACTTCCCCGTACACTTTCTTGCAAAGTCGGGCATCGTTTTTTCTCAAATGTTGCTTGCATATTGCCGTTGCTGTCGCCTTTAATACATGTGCTGTCAGTTGAACTTGGAACCAACGTTTACTTTGAACTGTCTATTTTCAATAACAAAATATTCCAATACGGGAAAAAAATCAGAAAAGCTCACAGACAACAAATAAGAACATCATTTTACTCGACCTAGAATTTCAATCAACGTATTTCAATCATCGGGAAAACCCGATGATGCGAGTGACGTCATTTAATGAGCTCATTAGCATAATTTATGTCCGTGAAATGTACAATAGAGTTTTATTAGTGTATGCGTTATAATTAAATATGTCTCCAGCCCTTAGACCAGGTCGTGTAGGGGCAGGACGGATACACTTATCGTCCCGTTCGTGACGTATGTCAGAAATCCGTTCAAATTATTGTTATATTTTCGTTGGAATTGTTTTGGCGTATGTACAGGGTGTCCCAAAAGTCTATGCACGTTTTTGAAGAGTCATATCTCATAAAATATAAATCATATGGTATAAATGTAACCATATTTTGATAGACGAGATTTGGGAAATTATTTTGATACCAAAAACAACCATATTGGTGAACCCACAACATTATAAAACTGGTTGAAAGTTTTTAGCCATGTGAGACCCACCCATACCAAATACCACACTAAAAACAGGTGCGCATAAATTAACGGTATGAAAGCAACGTTGCGCATTAGTCACAGTTCACTGCTTATTGCAACATTAATGTTATTACCAAACTCGGTCACTCACAACATAAATAGGCGAAGTAGATAACATTGCACAGCGAAGTCTTCATTCAAGATGGTTTACAGCATAGATGAGCGAATACAAATTGTATGAGTCTACGCTGAAACAAATTCAGTTCAACTTACTCAACAAAAGTTCAGAAAACATTTTAAAGTGAAACGCGCACCAGGAAGAATATCCATTCTTAAGTTGGTGGATACATTTTTGAACACAGGAACTGTGCATGATTTGTCTCGATGTGGTAGAAAAAAAGACTGGTAGATCAACAAGTCACATTGATATCATAAGCCATGCAGTAGCCAAAAGTCCAAAGAGATCTATTCGCTGTGTGATGTGTGTGTTCACTTTTCTGTTACGTTATTCAATTTTTTAGGTCTGTGTTTTTGCATTAGCACACGTCTCTGTATAAATGGAAAGCATTTAAACTAGATTTCACTATAGAAACGAAAATTATGTGTAATATAGTTTGCTATTATGATGGGATCACTGTAATGTAAAATTTTAAATATTACAATTGACGGATCACTTTCCGTGTAACCAACTCTACCCGTCTTTTTGTTAATCTCAATAGGTATTGATTTATGAACTTTATTCCTCCGAAGTATAAAATTACATTTTTTGCTTTAATACATATTTTACATCTAGGGTGGCATTACAAGCAGATGTTACTCCAATGTTTGGTATCAACATTATTTCCCACATCTCCTCTTTCTAAATATGTATTCATATTTTCAATACGACTTATATTTTGTGACATACAAAGCTTCAAAGTCGTGCATAGACTTTTGGGACACCCTGTAGTCAGAGAAATAAATGGTAGACTTCCTTCAAATCATCACGGTGGCATCCGCAACATTTTGGTCTGGTCCGTGTCAATCCTTTCTGAGCATCAGGTGGCAAACGGTGTATTGATAATGTTGATAATGCTTATTGTAATGGCCATCTAATTAATGACAGTGAAATGTTATGTATATAGTAGTAAAAAGGTCATTAATGTATCAATCTGGAACCAATCGGCTATGTTTATAAATACAATATCGGTTATCCACCAAGTTAAACAGACACAGGGGATTCGCAACGGCCTGTTCTATATTTAATTATCTATAGAGTTGGTATATGGCGTCCGATTCTTAGCATGCCTTGTACTATCAAATATGATATCAATGAATGGGTGTATTTGATTAAATCAGGCATAACTCCTGATGCCAAGGTGCAATTCGAAAGATTTTTTTCAAGTTGAGTGGGAAAGTATGCTCCTTCAACACGTGCTCTATTAGTGTTTTAAATTTGTTTAGTATTTTTTGGAAAACAAATATTCACTCCTGAGTCCTGATCAACTTTTTTTTAACTTTTGACTTACACTGTACATACCATGAACAGGTGTATTTTTGAATCATAATTATTTAATACTCCTAAGATAATGAATAACCTCTATGACCTAAAGAAAACCTTTGTTGATTAACAACAACGGATTCTTACCTTTGTTTACACGGTCCTTTCAGTGACATTATTATTATTATTATTATCATTACATCATTTTGTAGAAGAATCTTATAAAAAAAGGTATTATAGTCGATTCATCTCATATGATTATATATCGGGAACTGTGTGGTTATAAGCGTTGAGGTGGTAGAAGAATTTAACCAAACTACCAGAAAATACGTTTAGGATCAATGAGATGACATCATCACTAGTTCAAATCAGTGAATCGATCAATTAAATTCAGCCCAAATTGACTCAACAAATCACTCTAATATAGGCCTAATTGTATTTTTTTAATTTTATTAATGTAGCGCTCATCAGTAAATAGTGAAACATTTTTATTCGCATTTGGGTATGCGGGGCTTTACAACTGCTGATAAACAGTCGTGCCATATATGGAATGTGACATCATTATCCCAGCAGTGACTGGTTATTTGTTTGTCACAGCAGGGGCCCCCAGGCAACATACATATATTGGCACAATATTGGCCCAACATTGGCAAAATCGGCATTGGCATTATCTTGTTGACCAATATTGGGCCAATATTGGGTTCCCATTGGCAATATTGGCATTGGCACTCTCTTGGTCACCAATATTGGACCAATATTGGTTTTACATTGGCGCTCTTCAATTGGCATCATGTTGGCAACCAATATTGGACCAATATTGGTTTTACATTGGCGCTCTCCAATTGGCATAATGTTGGCAACCAAGTGAGTGCCGACGGTTGGCACTCTCTTGGTCACCAATATTGGATCAATATTGGTTTACATTGGCGCTCTTTAATTGGCATCATGTTGGCAACCAATATTGGTCCATTATTATGCAGTTCGAATCTTCCGTCCTATACTTGCAATGCATTAGTAAAGATCTATTATTCTGCACATTGTGTCACTGGAGCGATATTAGTTGACCAATACCCTTCCAACTTGGTCAGTTGGTTACCTGCATGAATACACTTTAAGCGTGTATTAATATGCCAATTGTATATGTAGCAGTCACAAAATGCAGTAGACTTCTTTTTTTTTTTAATTTTGTCTTTTTAATTTGTGAAATTTTGTGAAATTTTTATAGGAATTTTTTTTTTGCATTTTTAGGAAAAAAACAACAATTGTCTGTACTTTGAACAAAAAAATGTTATTGATATTTTTACAATATTATGGTGATTTTTTAATTTTTTAATTTTAGATTTTTTGTTTGTTGTCAAGTCAGATTCTCACTGCATAATAATGATAAAATTGGATGGATTTTTTCGCATGATACACAAATATATTGGTCACGCTCAATCCATCCAATTTTATATCAATAATGGGCACAATATACCAGGGGCGGGAAATGACACCATTGATTTGATATACAAATTCTGACGTGGTCTAAACATTGCGGCCGCTGTTAAAAGTTATCGTTTCCCGGCCTTTTGGCTAGGATATTGTGCCTTGTCCAGTCCCTTGAAGATTTCTTCCCTTCTTCCTAGGCTTTCCCTTGGCCAAGGTTGGTCCTGGCCACGGGTTGGCCCGGGGTCCGCTCACTCCTCTTTGGGGGAAATAAAACAATATAAAGATAGAATTCTTCCTACCAAACATATCTTCAAGATCGCCCAATATTGGCCCAAGCTTGGCCCACATTGTCGAGTGCCAATATTGAGCCGAGCTTGGGCCCATGAGCATATAATATTGCGCCAATATTGTAAGCCAATATTGGGCCAATAAAACATAAATATTGGGCCAATATTGGGCCAATAGGACTACTCAACGGGGCTGTTCTCAGGTTGATAGCGGTTCTCGGATTGGGAGCAGTTTTTCTACCCCATGTCAGTAGCACTTCAATAATAAAAATAATAATAATAATGAGGCATCTATAATGCGCCATCAATCTAGATGAACTATTCCGAGGCGCAAACGAGAAAAAACATAAATACATGAATACAATATGATACAATTGGACACGATACATCCATGTACATAAGATGTAAAAGTGCATGGACATAGTATCAGTTATATACCTTATTAAATAAGTTAGTCAGCTTTTGGCTTCAACCTTCAACTTTGACTTTCATCCCGCTTTGGATATTCAGTTCTGGTTTGTAGTTGGTTACTCCATTACACAGACCTCATATCACTTTGTCGGCTCACAGTACAGCATAATGGACACTCAAATATAGCATTCGACGATTCACTTCACTTCTAATATCCAACCAATGCGGTTATAAATATACAATGTAATACAGTAAACCCACTTCACTTCGCAAGCTATCTTCAGGTCATGCACAGTAGTCATTAATATGTCATGGTGTTATGTTTTGAAGCATGCTTGATGTTGATTCAGCAGTAACTAAACGCGTTATGTCCCTGTAACATCCAAAGTCAATTAGTCCTGATTTATTGATCATTAAGTTTCGAGAACCGCATAAGTTTAATTAACCGTGAAATGTATATGTCGCAATGAACTCTGGTACATTCCAAGATGGTTGCCCCGAGTAATGCATATCGTCTTTACCGAGCGAGCGAGAGCAAGAAAGCGACAAACTTCATAGATAGTACTCCACTTGCTCACTGTTTAAATGGTGTGAACAGGTGATACTCTATAATTAATGTGTTCATCATGTTCATGGAGATTCAAGTCATCGTCTAAATAAAGAGTGCATTTGTCGGTCCCCGAAACCTTCTTCAAATGTTCAAAACACGGCAGGCAATTAAAGCAAATATATCTCAAGAACTCGAGGAATAAGTAATAAAGTCAAAGACCGCAAAAGTGATGTAGATCTTACAGTCCCTACTTACTCCAATAGCGGTACAACATGTTACTAATATTGGTGCGAACATTACCGGAAGTGGCGTGAGACGCATGGACAATTCCCCTATCACTATCACTACGGGCTTGTCGCGGTATTAGGTTTACAAGATTTAGGCTTTTTACAAATTCATCGCAACATACATTTGTATTACATGTATAAACTTACAATTGTACGGATTCCGAAAAAAATAGCCCTTTTTGTAACATTTTTGTTGTCCTATTGCTACACGCAATAATTTCACACATCCAATAGCTGGCTGGCGAGCATGTGTCCATTTTATGTTTTTTTCCGTTCCCTGTATTATGTCTTATGGAGTTATATACCATGATTTTCCTTAAAGTCGGTAGAATTACAAGCTTGGTGCACATTCTTGCCAATGTGGGTGTTTAATTGACCTTTGATCATGATGTAGGGTAAAAGGTCACATGTGTTTCAATGTGTTTCAAAACCATGTATGCTCCCCCGGTATAAACGGTCACGATTTGCAGGACATAATAATGCTGTCGTGATTTCATGACTGGCAACAGCAAAATTGACCATTATTTATGTTCATCTTTTTCTGAAATTCTTCAACGCTACTTAGTTTACCCCTTTAAATTTGGATTCCCGGTTTCCGCTATAATATGGAGTCCTTGTTATCGAGGCTTGGACATCTGCGTATTACAGACTTAACCAATTCAACAGAGGATGAACTTCGATGTTTGGTACAAGAAAAAGCTGCGCGAAAGGCCTTTCTGTAATTAGGATTAATTGAATTGTATATTAATGGATTAACGGCGGAATTAACAGAGGCAGCAAGAACGACAGTCCAACCCAGCAAATGGTCTAATAATTCTGACGTTGTTGTCAGATATTCCATTGCGCTGTGTACCTGCATAGGGGTCAGACAAATGAAGAAGACGCAAGCGTTAATGCTCAACATCTTAGCTACATGGTTCCGCATCATTGATTGTTTACGTCGTCTGTTTAGATTCCTTACAATAAGCACGTACAACGTGCAGTTGCTGAAACCTACAATCAAAAACTGACAAAGGTCGATCAGAGTGATTGACAGACTTATCCAATCATCAAACCAGCATGTCCTAAAACGCATCGTCACATTTGGAGAAGTGGGCCAGATATAACAAACATCATCAATACGGAAAGTTCCACTGTAGCAAGCTACGATGGTAAATGATGTTATCCACGATGTCAATGTCAGTGTTAAGGTTCTTTTTCTGCTGCTGGTCTTCCGGTGTTTAAGTGGTGTACAGACGGCCGAGTATCTTTCTAATGCAACCAGAAATATAAAAAACACCGAAGCAAATGAAAATAGCCAGAGAAGCAAAATAGGTATACCACAAAATAAAGGATTTGTAAACGGTGTCAAGACGGCATTGTCTACTGGTGAATAAAAATATGTTCCCGTATAACGGACTACTCGAATGATTAGAAGCATTACATCCGCTACGGCAAGATTTGCAAGGTAGAAATTCGTAGTTGTTCTCATGTCTTGAACACGATAAAGGGTGAATAGAAATGCTGAATTAAGTAGTATCCCAATGATAGATATAGCGGGTATAACACCTAGGATAAGTATTGATTCGGTTAAGGTGTAGGCGTATGCATGAGCTTCATCCTCAGTTAGGTAACGACAGATGGTGGTGTTATTAAAAGACATAGTAACCGGCACAAATGGCTCGATATTAAAACAACCGATGCTTGTTTCAACAAAGTGTCTATGCGTCTTCGACGGCGTCACGATTGTAAATGACGATGCGAATAAATAATTAACCGGAGTGGCGAGCCAAATCCGACGACAAAGACAGACGACGATGAACACGAATGGCCGTAAATTGTGAATCTCCGTTGGTTTCAATGTAAAAATGGATTTTGATGATATGGCCCAGAAAATTCATCACACGTACGTAGGAACTAAATAATTTCATCCTAAGACCGCTTGAGTCGGATAACCAACTCCAGTGTCAGTTTCATTTTTTTAAATTGATTTCGTTGTTAACCGTCCGCCCCATTCGCTTAATCACGTGCGCATAGTGTAACATTTGATATTCGTGAACGAGCTCATGTCCGGCATCGTCTGCACAATGCAATTATAGTGACGTAATTAGATGAAAATGATGGATAGGACAATATCGGCAGGTAATATCATAAATGATATAAGAAGATACGGTAAAGTGGTTTTTTTAATAACTTAACCCAAAAAAATATGAGGGCAATTTAACGATTGGATGAGATGATGTTCATAATCCTGGCCGCAGGTAGGTAAAATTATACGATACTAGGGTATACAGGGTGAGTCAAAATATTCAGGTCCCGATTACACGGATTTTTTAAACCAGTTAAAATGCAAAAAAGAATATAAATTGGTTATTTAAAATGGGAGATATGGGCATTTTCCCAAATTCTGTGAAATTTTAATTTCACAGATTTAAAAATCTGTTCCAACTTATTTATGGGACACCTATGGATTACGCGCGCCTGTTTAGCTTAAAAATGCGTTTAAATACGTACGAGAATACGGCTAAATATGTTTTCAGATTTCGTAACGGTGTCACTGCAGTGAGATTGAGCATAACGGTGTTATTTGCCGCCTATTCATTCTTATGATTTCAGGTAAACAATCCAGAGTAATACCGTTAAACATCGTCTATAAGCCCATACTGACTAATAGTTAATAAGCTGAAAATAGATAAAAAGGTATGAGCGCCCTCTTTTGATCTAGAGAAATTAGCACGAATGGGTTTAGTGTATTCGATATTCAATACTATAAAGTTGTGTATTACTATCTAAATAATTTTATGGACAGACGAATTGCTCAATTGGTAAAGCGTCAACTTCAATATCACGAGATTGGTGGTTCGATTCTCAAGTACACCCTTTGCAATTTCTTTTGAAATCCTAGTGAAATAGAAATTAACGCATACTTGAATGTAAAATTATTACTCAATTATACTAGCTTTATTTTTATTTTTCAAAAAACAAGCGCATAATTAATTTGATTGTAAAAAGTAATGATCTTAATTATAGTCCAACCTTTTTATAAGCTAAAACACATTTATACTACAAATTAACTACAGCAAAATGTATTCATTGGCTTATTCTAAATGTTTCACACAGTAATCTTAAACGTTTTCTTCATCATGATTTAAGGGCGAATTATGATGATGCATATTTGGTTGGTAGATCAAGTTAAGCAACAAAATGAAAGTAACTATGCAAACCACTATAATCCTGGTCTCACAGGATTATAATTGAATGGCTATTTAATCAATTTATTTCCAATAAGATAGAGGGCCGTCCATTTATACCGACCCATCAATCATACATGTAGTTATAAAACAGTATCTGACATAGCAGTCCCGTTTATCTCAATTGGTAAAGCCGACAGTTTGGGCTAGGACAATTGTGATCACAGGTTCCAGATGACAATTCCTGGTTCGAATCTCACTTCAAGACTTCTTCTTTTGGAAATATCATAATTTTCAAATCCTTGACAGTGTTTTATTTTTATCATGAATGAATGAATCTATCTTTTTCGTTGGTTTTTTTATTTATTTTTTAAATGAAACAAAATTTAATCAAACTGGACACGCAAGCCATGGTCAGTCAATAACGTTTTGACTGTTTGCCTGTTGTCCTCGATTCGAAACGCGATATTACACGTTTGTGCCATACCTATTCTTGGAGAAACACAAAGCACAAAACAAATAAAACAAAACTGAGTGGAAATAATAAAAGAAATCACATGAAGGACTTATTTACGGCACCATCCATCTTTTTAAGTCTGTTTAAGTTTTTCGGAACTATAAAACACACGTTGGACGGATTACCTTTTTTAATTACCCGCCTAATGAACATGTCATAGTTTGAGCAGCTCACGTGGTATTGAAGGTCATGCATTACATTCATGTAAATGGTAGTATAGTGGCCACGTGTTATTGATTGATAACGGATTAGTTTTAGGATTACGAAACTGTGTCTATATCACTAAAGAAGTCCTCTGCCCCAATTCTACAGACATGCTACATGTACATGCTTGTATCGATCAACTGTGAACCATATACATGTGGGCGATTCCACGGTAACACGCGTTACATTTAAGCACGCCATTCTTTATTCTCCACTCTATAACTGTAAAAGTAATTTGAATGAAGTTTTCATCTTTTGTATTGTAATACCCAAGACTTAAGGCTAGATCCTCATGCTAACACCAATATGAAATATTAGCTCATGTTAATGTAAGACCGCTCCGAATATCGGTAACACACACGCGTTACGAAAAAAGACGCACTAAAAAAAATCCCAACTTTGTTTTGCTTGTGTATTTCAACTACCCAACCTACAATCAATTGGTCACTACCGTAAGCAAGTACCTTTATAAGGTTTATAAAACTAGAATAATAACAAGAATTAAGGTTCTCACTTTTTTGTAAAATGCAAAATAGTCACCACTCTACAATAGGCCATCAAAATGTCGTAACGCGTGTTACCAAACTCATAATTCAGGAAAACGTGCTAAAACCTCAATTTTTCAAGTGTTATTTATCACTATTTATGGTTAATATGTTAGTTCAATTACCAACCTAATATGCATCATCATAATTCGCCCTTAAATCATGATGAAGGAAACGTTTAAGATTACTGTGTGAAACATTTAAAATAAGCCAAGGAATACATTTTGCTGTAGTTAATTTGTACATGTAGTATAAATGTGTTTTAGCTTATAAAAAGGTTGGACTATTAAGATCATTACTTTTTACAATCAAATTAATTATGCGCTTGTTTTTTGAAAAATAAAAATAAAGCTAGTATAGTTGAGTAAATAAGTTGACATTCAAGTTTGCATTAATTTCTATATCACTAGGATTTCAAAAGAAATTGCAAAGGGTGTACTTGAGAATCGAACCACCAACCTCGTGATACTAAAGTTGACGCTTTACCAATTGAGCAATTCGTCTGTCCATGAAATTATTTAGATAGTAATACAACTTTATAGTATTGAATATCGAATACACTAAACTCATTCGTGCTAATTTCTCTAGATCAAAAGAGGGCGCTCATACCTTTTTTATCTATTTTTATCTTATTAACTATTAGTCAGTATGGGCTTATAGACGATGTTTAACGGTATTACTCTGGATTGTTTACCTGAAATCATAAGAATGAATAGGCGGCAAATAACACCGTTATGCTCAATCTCACTGCAGTGACACCGTTACGAAATCTGAAAACCTATTGGGCCGTATTCTCGTACGTATTTAAACGCATTTTTAAGCTAAACAGGCGCGCGTAATCCATAGGTGTCCCATAAATAAGTAATGACAGTGAAATGTTATGTAGTAGTAAAAAGGTCATTAATGTATCCATCTGGAACCAATCGGCTATGTTTATAAATACAATATCGGTTATCCACCAAGTTAAACAGACACAGGGGATTCGCAGCGGCATGTTCTATATTCAATTATCTATAGAGTTGGTATATGGCGTCCGATTCTTAGCATGCCTTGTACTATCAAATAATTAAGATATTAATGAATGGGTGTATTTGATTAAACCAGGCATATTGCAAAGGGTTTTTTTCTTCAAGTTGAGTGGGAAATTATGCTCCTTGAACACGTACTCTATTAATTTTAGAATTTTTTTTAGAATTTTGTTTTGGAAAACAAATATTCACTCCTGATCAACTTCTTTTTGACTTTTGACTTACACTGTACATACCATGAACAGGTGTATTTTTTAAACATAATTATTTAATACTCCCAAGATAATGAATAACCTCTATGACCTAAAGAAAACCTTTGTTGATTCACAACAAAGGATTCTTACCTTTTGTTTACACGGTCCTTTCAGTGACATTATTATTATTATCATTACATCATTTTGTAGAAGAATCTTATAAAAAAAGGTATTATAGTCGATTCATCTCATATGATTATATATATCGGGAACTGTGTGGTTATATTATTATTATTATTATTATTATAATAGGCACTTATATAGCGCTCTATAAAAAGCACAGCGCTTAAACAACGCCCCCGAAAACAATATAAGCGTTGAGGTGGTAGAAGAATTTAACCAAACTACCAGAAAATACGTTTAGGATCAATGAGATGACATCATCACTAGTTCAAATCAGTGAATCGATCAATTCTTTTATTCATTTTTTTTTTGAGTATTTTTATATTTCATTAATGTAGCATGAAATAAAACATTTTTATTTGCATTTGGGTATGCGGGGCTTTACAACTGCTGATAAACAGTCGTGCCATGTGGAATGTGACATCATTATCACAGCAGTGACTGGTTATTTGTTTGTCACTGCAGGGGCCCCCAGGCAACATATATACATATATTGGCACAATATTGGCCCAACATTGGCAAAATCGGCATTGGCATTATCTTGTTGAACAATATTGGGCCAATATTGGGTTCCCATTGGCAATATTGGCATTGGCACTCTCTTGGTCACCAATATTGGACCGGCATGAAAACCTCATTTTGTATTCTGACATACCGGCACATCACGATATTCTGCCATAGACCACCGTGTAACTACATACCGGCATATCACTGGCATATCGCTGTAGGACTGTCTGACATACCGGCACATGACTTTATGACATAATTACTCCTAATTAATAATTGCAATTTGTTGTTGTAACATACTCATAACAAACATAAGTATATATCTATTAGTGTTCTTTGACAATGATAGTGACATTTGATGTAAATGCTCTTTAACAAGTCTTTAAAAATTGGAAAATTTTCAAACACGATTTTCTCAAAACGCTGTTTTTCGTGATGTGCCGGTATGTCAGAACAACGACGATTTGTATTACATGTATAAACTTACAATTGTACGGATTCCGAAAAAAATAGCCCTCTTTGTAACATTTTTTTTGTCCTATTGCTACGCAAGAATTTCACACGTCCAATAGCTGGCGAGCATGTGTCCATTTTATGTTTTTTCCGGTCCCCGTATTATGTCTTATGGAGTTATATACCAAGATTTTCCTTAAAGTCGGTAGAATTACAAGCTTGGTGCACATTCTTGCCAATGTGCAGGGGCGGACTGGCCACTGTGGCGTTTTGGCGATCGCCACATGGGCCGCTTGGTCCTGGGCCTCCCAGGGCCGCTTGGGCCTCTCTCAGGGCCGGTTGGGCCTCTCTCAGGGCCGGTTACGCGAAATGTTGTGACCGTGCGAAATGTTGTGACTGTGCGAAATGTTGTGACCGTGCGATTTTTTGTGACCGTGCGAAATTTTTGACTGTGCGAAATTTTTTGACCGTAAGATTTGACTGTGCGAATTTTTTTGACCCTACCCCCCCCCCCCCCCCCCCCCCCCCCCCCCCCCCCCCCCCCCCCCCCCCCCCACTTACGTGAAATTCACGAGGTGACTGACTTGGAAAAAATTTGGGGCAACCTTTTACGAAAATTTACTACCGGGACGACATACGCGCCTGGGCCGCTTTAATCATTTTGCCACGGCCGCTTTCAGGTCCCAGTCCGCCCCTGCCAATGTGGGTGTTTAATTGACCTTTGATCATGATGTAGGGTAAAAGGTCACATGTGTTTCAATATGTTTTAAAACCATGTATGCTCCCCCGGTATAAACGGTCACGATTTGCAGGACATAATAATGCTGTCGTGATTTCATGACTGGCAACAGCAAAATTGACCATTATTTATGTTCATCTTTTTTCTGAAATTCTTCAACGCTACTTTTTACCCATTTAAATTTGGATTCCCGGTTTCCGCTATAATATGGAGTCCTTGTTATCGAGGCTTGGACATCTGCGCATTACAGACTTAACCAATTCAACAGAGGATGAACTTCGATGTTTGGTACAAGAAAAAGCTGCGCGAAAGGCCTTTCTGTAATTAGGATTAATTGAATTGTATATTAATGGATTAACGGCGGAATTGACAGAGGCAGCAAAAACGACAGTCCAACCCAGCAAATGGTCTAATAATTCTGACGTTGTTGTCAGATATTCCATTGCGCTGTGTACCTGCATAGGGGTCAGACAAATGAAGAAGACGCAAGCGTTAATGCTCAACATCTTAGCTACATGGTTCCGCATCATTGATTGTTTACGTCGTCTGTTTAGATTCCTTACAATAAGCACGTACAACGTGCAGTTGCTGAAACCTACAATCAAAAACTGACAAAGGTCGATCAGAGTGATTGACAGACTTATCCAATCATCAAACCAGCATGTCCTAAAACGTCTCGTCACATTTGGAGAAGTGGGCCAGATATAACAAACATCATCAATACGGAAAGTTCCACTGTAGCAAGCTACGATGGTAAATGATGTTATCCACGATGTCAATGTCAGTGTTAAGGTTCTTTTTCTGCTGCTGGTCTTCCGGTGTTTAAGTGGTGTACAGACGGCCGAGTATCTTTCTAATGCAACCAGAAATATAAAAAACACCGAAGCAAATGAAAATAGCCAGAGAAGCAAAAGAGGTATACCACAAAATAAAGGATTTGTAAACGGTGTCAAGACGGCATTGTCTACTGGTGAATAAAAATATGTTCCCGTATAACGGACTACTCGAATGATTAGAAGCATTACATCCGCTACGGCAAGATTTGCAAGGTAGAAATTCGTAGTTGTTCTCATATCTTGAACGCGATAGAGGGTGAATAGAAATGCTGAATTAAGTAGTATCCCAATGATAGATATAGCGGGTATAACACCTAGGATAAGTATCGATTCAGTTAAGGTGTAGGCGTAAGCATGAGCTTCTTCCTCAGTTAGGTAACGACAGATGGTGGTGTTATTAACAGACATAATGACCGGCATAAATGGCTCAATATTATTAATGCAAGGAAGCAACCGATGCTTATTTCAATAAAGTGTCCAATACGTCTTCGACGGCGTCACTTGTTTGTAAATGACGATGCGAATAGATGATTAACTGGAGCGGAGAACCAGATCCGACGACAAAGACAGACGACGGTGGAGACGAATGGCCGTAAATTGTGAATATCCGTGGGCTTCAATGTAAAAACTGGATTTTGATTATATGACCCCAGAAAATTCATCACACATTGGAACTAAATAATTTCATCCTGAAAACGCTGGAGTTGTATGACCAACTCCGGTGCAGTATCATTTTTTAAATTAATTCGTTGTTAACCATTCGTCCCCTTCGCTTGATTGCGTAACCTCGTACGCATAATAATACTAATTGGATATTCGTGAACGAGCTCATGTCCGGCATCGTCCGGACAAAGCAATTATAGTGAAGTAATTAGATGAAAATGATGATAGAACATCTGGGCAGGTAATATCATATAATATAAGAAGATACGGTAAGGTGTTTTTTTTAATAACTTAACGAAACAATCAATTATGATAACAATTAAACAATTGGATGAAATGTTGTTTATAATCCTGCCCGCAGGTAGGTAACAATATACGACATTAGGACTAATACATACAAATTGTAAATTTATTACATTGGTTTTTAATGGCACACTCAATGATTTTTTAAAGAAAAACGCCCTCATTTCTCCTAAAAATTGGGGTTTGTGCTTTTTTAATGCTTTCGACATAGTCACTCTTTGCCAGAAGGAAAGAGGTCTATATTGAGTTGTTTTGTATGAAATTAATTACTTTCTAAATAAACATCTAGCCGAAGTGTTATTATATTGTACATTACCTGAAGCCTTCCATGATACGGACATTATTTTTTTTAAATTCCTTAACCTGATCCGACAAAAAATCAATTAAGGCGGCAATAGAGCAATTGGATAAGATGGTGTTTATAAACAATATGGGCCGCAGGAAGGGCACATTATACGGTATAAGAATTGATACAGCTATTATATCAAAGAACCTCTATGGATTTGAATGGGAATCAGCCCAAGGGCTCTCAAAATGACACATGATTTTAAATTTAGTCATAATAAGTCAAAAAAGTAAAGAGAGGTTAATCTGATACATAAACTATTGATAATATATGCCCAAAATTAATATACATAATTTTAAAAGTCAACAAATATCGCGTGTTTTGGTTTTTTTACAATAGAAGACAATGATAAATCGTTTTTTCTCTATAGCAACCCAGTCCCTCCCCCCCCCCCCCCCCCCCCCCCCCCCCCCCCCCCCCCCCCCCCCCCCCCAGAACCAGCTAGTGACTTTGATAGAATATGTAAGACATTATTATCTAAATATATGCACGGTAGCATATTGGTTCTGGGGAAGCATTTTTCAACGTTTTCTACTAAAATGGTGATTGTTTTCTTAACATAATTGCCCCTGAAGAAAATTCAAGCTGCATACATAATTTTCATTTTAAATTGGCCGGGGAAAATCACATTTTTTGGACAAAGCTAACAAAAATAATTTTGAGTAAAAAATGCCCGAATCGCTTGATGATGATGGAAATACACTAACTTAGGGACAATTTTTCATTTTTTTTTACCTTATCTAATATTTTTTTGAAATGTTGACTAGAAAGTGCCAACAAAAAAGTTTCCATTTTTTTCCGTTTACTGTGAATGAAACAAAATCTGTGAATGAAACAAAATCAACAGCTAAATATTAATAAAATTCAAGTTTCAGGGTTTCAGTTCGGCAAAGTTTGCAAATATTCATCTAAACATCGACATTCATCGTACTTCCATTACCTTATTTGGGCCTTTCTGAACATTCATACTGTACGAACGGTAAAACCAAATTAAAACGTAAAATACGGACAACCAACAATTGTGGCGGGCAACCAAAATTTCTTGCTAGGTTGTCCGCTGTCCCCCCTTATTTCGGACACTGGATGTTTAAACCCTCGTGATCAGACAAACAAGTTGGTATGCTTTTTGTATAAATTGAAGCATGGTACCTGTATGGCGGTGATTTAGGATTTGGGGTCCAAAAAGATTCCACTCACACGTTCGCTAGGGATAACCCGCTAAGTAGAGTGTGTCATCTCCTGTGCTTCTGGGACCGTGCCACGCAAAGGTTCTTTTCTCAATGGATCTGACTCCATGCAAGTTAAACAAGACCCCTGGCGCGAATTTGTTGTCCATAGTCAACATATCGAGGGCTCAGAAACACAAGGCCTCATCTCCATTTTTTTCAAAAATGAGATTTTGGTATCAAAATTTTCAGAAATAAATTCTCTTTCCAGTAACACATAGTCTATCTCCATAACACAACCCCTTTCAAAGTTATATAGCTAGTATCACAAGGCCTCATCTTCATCTCCTCAATGTGTTTTAAAATCTTCAATAGTCTTTCTCTCAAATTGGTCAAAATGGAGATAAGGCCTTGTGGTTCTGAGCCCTCGATATATTGAATAGTTTACGGAATAAAGCGCAATATATTGATATTTATCTTTATTCCGTGGTAAAGCTCTGTTAACGTTATTTTACCGTCCTTCCTGTCAACCAATCCATGGCTTGTTTTCATTTATCATTATTCACGCATATCCTTTCCCTGGTGTCAACATATTTTATCCCTATTTAAATGTTGACTACAGTAAAAAAGTATCAGGCATCCAATACATCATTTCTTGCGTATTTCTACAAACAATTACCAACAAATAGTAGACAGCACTAGACAGCACTACGGGCTGCTATTTTTACATTTTTAGTTTGATAAGTTCGATTTTGTTATCTAAAATTATTATGGAATATGAAACAAAGTACAGGGTGTTATTGATATTCAGGACGAAAAATGTAAACATTTTGGGTATCGTTTGGTAAATCTGCTGGGACAGTCCAGTGGCGGAGACATGGGGGGGGGGGGGGTAGTCGACTCGTATACCTTGTATAATTTCACTGTCACTCAATCGAACAACACCCCCTGATACTTCCCATCCGAGAACCGACCAAATACTTTTTTTCCGGGGTGAGATCAGAGGATGGGGAGCGGTCCATGGGGAGTGAGCCCTCTATCGGTACAGTGACAAAGAAAAGGAAAAAGGTATACTAAAGCAGACTAGGGGGGGGGGCGGAGGGGCAATATACCTTTTACGATTTTTTTTTTTTGGTGTCAGTCCCCCGTAAACTTTAATCCTGGATCCGCCACTGCAGTCTGCATTAGGTTTATGTCACAGGAGAAATACATAAAAGAAGAACAACAGCTAAACTGCTATCAATTGTACCAGTATAACAGGGCTTTATTTTCCTTGGTCAGTTGTTGGTGTTAACCATTGATCATCTCGATGACTTATTGTGATATAATAGCTGAAACTCGTTATACGAGGTTTGGCCAATATATAATGAAAGTGATCTTGTTATGAGACGCATGAGTGATTCTATTGAGAGATCAGTGTGAACCTTGTCTTTCAAATAATTCACTTTTGGATTTCTATGTAAGACCAGATTCGTGTAAATACGTTTTTACAAATACGCGCGCTACGCGCTCGTCAAGATTAGGCTGCAATGTCATTCGGTGGAATAGACTGGCTGACTAGCCGCGTAATTTTTTCATAACCTTATGGTCGGGAAAAAAATACCCTTTGTGTACATTAATTATGTCGTGTACATTAATTATGTCGTGTTCATTAATTATGTCGTGTATATTAATTATCTCGTGTATATTATTTATGTCGTGTATATTAATTATGTCATGTATATTAATTATGTCGTGTATACTAATTATGTCGTGAATATGCATGACATGTGACCTTTAATTAATCTCAAATATTGTCAGTGTTTTTTAATCGATTGTCACATTGTACATATTTGTTATTAATGTTATTACCTACATTTTGTAAATATTGATGTTATTATGTCTAACTTTAAACATGGGTATGGGGGTAGTTTAAAGCGCGTTTAACTAAACTCATACACCACCTGTATGCCTTGAATAATCACTCAACCGTGTCTGCTGCAAGCTGAGTTAAGATCGTGTAGTATTAAAAATACACGTGCTTTTGAGATATTCGGTCGATATCTATAGTTATCCATTAGGTCCACAACAAAAAATAAATACCTGTAAACAGTAACGAACGACAACTCTGGGGACGAGATTCGCAGAGATGAAAACCGTGTTTTGTTAAACACGTTGTTTAAAAGATAAACTCGCGTTTAGTTAGACACAGTTTTAAGCTAAAACCGTGTTTAGTACGAGAATACGGCCCAGTGTTTTATACACTGTATATTGTCTGATATAAATGCGGGAGGTAGTATTATATTATGTGGAACAACTACGCCGCAGGCGTTTGCGTCGTTGTTCCACGCCAAAATAAGTCTATAAGATCACTGACCGCCTGCGAGGGTCACGTATTGTGGAGGATCTTAATGACTGATCTTCATAGGCTATTGTTGTGTAATTTCTATAAATTGATGGAGAAAAAAAGAATGTCGAAACATTTAAAAAACAGGAACTTCCTTATCGTGCTTGTTTTCACATTAAATAATACAAAATAATCATGATAATACAAGCATTGATATAGCGCCTAGTCAAGGGAGGTCAAAGCGCTTTGCAAAGTTATCAAAATATGAACATTACACAGCAAAACAAATAAAAAGGAATACTTGAAGTACAATGCCTTATTCTACAACTTTTAGTTATATACAACCTTACATAAAGCGAGTTAAAACACAATATTAAAAACAAAAACACTGACGTACTGAGGTGAAATAGAATGTGAAACAAGCTAGAACAACAAGATCGATTGGTCTTTTATATATTGTTAGTCTTCCTTGTTTTATGTCAACTGATGAGGAACCAAATTCAAACAATAAGTATCGCTGGTTTGTAGGTAAAATATTAACGCGGATTCACCCCCACCTTACCATGTTACAACGCGACATGGCACAAACTGGCTTTCTGTTGATCATGGCATATTTATAATAACATTATTCATGTTGTTTACATGATGGATTTTTGGGTTAAGTTGCTGCGGATTAATAGTTAGCTATAACAATCAAAATTTTAATTTGTCATAATGGTAATAAAAAAGAAGCTACCTTTCAGGTCCAGAGCAAAATAATATCCAATACCTTCTCATAAAACGAGGCTTAAATCAAGGTATACACCTTACTGAAAATAGTTATAATTATCGGGGTCACATATGCCAAAAAATGGAAACTTTTGACATGTGTTTCACGTGTAAAACTATTCAGACTGGTGTCCCCTTTGTATAACAATACGTCGTGGTCAAAAGAGGTGCCTTACATAAACGGTTCAAAAGAAGTAAGATCACGTTTGTTTGCATAACTCCACCACAATAAGCCGTTTTGAGAGATTGAAACAACTATTGGGCTGGTTAATTTAGAAGCTACCTGCCCGACTGACTGGTACAAAAAAAATATGAAGTTCCAGGCCTTTGGCAATCTCTAACGGCGGCGGGACAATTCATGGTGGGGGATCGGGACGCGACCGGGACATATTTAATGTTCTATGGGCGCTCGAGCCGCCTATGTACCTCTATACCCAAATGACCCCTATCTTTTATTTTTCTGTCTCATACCCAAATCCCCAGGGTTAAAAAAAAAATTACACACCTATCTATTTCATTGTTTTAGTGCCCCCCGCTATCCTGGATTTCATTAATTTTAATTTATCATATTGGCACCTCACGGGGCACCTCATCATAAAGAACCACTGTGTCTGACCAGTCTGACGGTGGATTGTCATATTCGACATCCAGAGATGCATGCGTCCCCTCAGTAGATTCCACCCGACGTGTCTCGTCAGACTGGGTGACATTCTGTAGCTGCAATTCGACCGAAGGTGCTTGGCTTCCGGCATAGATTAGTCCAACTGATCTCTCAGACTTGTTCGCTCTCCTAGATTTCACGAGACTGATGGTCAGAAAACCGATTAACGCGAATGACAAAATTAACAGGAGAAGTATTAAAGATGCAGTCAAGTCGTTCAAGAAGTCTATTCTTGTTGACTTCTGTATAAAGAAATAAAACACAAGTTGAAATTAGTACTCCACATTGAAGTTGTACCGAAAATACAAATAAATACCGACCCAAATTTGGAAATTAATGCATTCTTAAACAGCTAAGAAAGTTTAAGCAATCTCATTGGTTCTCAGAGAAATCGGCGACATCTAGATGAGACAACTTAACACGGGGAGGTGGAGCTTACGTTTTAACAGTGCGCCCGACCTTCACAATGCGTGGTTTGCTCCATAACGCGCACTTCTGCAGTGCGTCTTTAGCGCTTTTCCTGCGTTTATGCCGGCGCCGCGACGCTTACGCATGGTTCACTCATCGCATGTGATTAGATGGAATTTTTGTGGGTTATTCGATCCTAGCAGGGGTAAAAGTTGTCAAATGTGAACAATAAAATGTACTTATTTCTTTGATAAATGTCTAAAGTATGATTGTTTAAGAATGAGAATAAGGTAATGTTTTTAGACCGTACCCGTGTTATATTGTCTGACATAAATGCGTTCGATAGTATTATTTTTTTGTGTAGAACAACTAGGCCTACGCCTGCGAAGTCGTTGTTCTATCGGGTACGGTCTAAAAACAATACCTTTATTCTCTAAATAGAGGGACTGACAAAGTGACAGATGGATGAATATGGCGAAGAGTTATCATGATAAACAAGATTAAGTGGATAATATAACAGAGGATGACATAGACAAATGAGATAAGATTAAAAAGGAAATGTGGATGTTAACACTACTGTAATATTAGTTACTCATGCAACACAACACTGTATAACTGTCGCAATTTATACCAAATTAACATGTTTTTTGTTGAATCTCTGATAAATAAAACGATATTGCATGGAAAGTATTTAAATATATTATAATATAACTCAGTATTGCACAAACATATTCATGAAAATGGATAATGCACTTGGCCTGGTAAGTTGTCAAAGCACAAACTGTTTAAAGATATAAGATCTGTTTTTCTCTCAGACTTCTCTCATATCAGTTCGATTAAAATAACAAGTTTCAAAGTACTTTGGTCTACATTTTGTTGGCTATCTCTGATTGCACGAAATTTATAAAAACATAACCGCAAAGACAATAGAATCTCTTTACCTATTGTAAGTGCTGTGGATACCAACACGCCTTTGATTGACAAAAGGCGCGTTAAACTTTACATCCATAGAATTCCCTTAGATAAGTTAGAACAGATTTTATTTCACAGATTTTTGAAAAAATGCACATATCTCCCGTTTCGAATAACCAATTTGAATGAAATAAAATTTAGGTTATAGCTAGTAATGCCACATTGGTAGGCAAGTCATTAAATATATTTATTTTTGTATTTTAACTGGTTTAAAAAATCGGTGACATCGGGACCTGACTATTTTGACTCACCCTGTACAATTGAGAGTTTGTGCTTTTTGCGATCCTTTCCTTCAAAGTCACCCAAAGCTATCAGGAAAGTACTTTAATAATTGCATCTGAAACCTTCCGAATTATATTTAGGTCACTTCAGCAGGTACATGCATTCGATATCTGACCAAATCAATCATAAATATAATTGACGCAAGCTCACATTAAAGTGATATTTAAGGATTTTCATCTGAATTTTAGATTTATCGGAAATATCTGTAGAATTATGTGTAATTTAAGTGGATTTCTCATTAAAATTTTTTTTTTAAAATTGGCGTGAAAAATGTTAGATATTTAGTAAAATGTGTTAATATCTTCATGGTATTCGATTGTTCAAATGAAAGTGTAAACAAAATTGAGAGAAACAATGCTTCAAAATAATTCACTGTACCTTCACGGGCTCTACGTAGATGACGGCTCGAAAGCTCTCGATATGATCCATTCCGACATTACTATTAGAAACTATGCATTGGACTTCAGTGATGTTGTCACACAGCTTAATATCATGGATGGTATATGTCGAGATGTTGACGCCCTGCGATGCGATGACATCATTGACTATCCAAGAGTAATTGGACCAGAGATAAGATGCCATATTTTGGAATTTTGCTTTGCAGAAGAAAGTGACACTCCTCCCTTCTTTGACGCGCGATACCAAGGGTGAAATAGAGACGCCTGTGTGTGATAGTGGAGTTACGGAACATGTTGGGATGTACACCCCGGGCGTAGTTATCGACACACAGGTAAATGTTTCAAAGCGGTCTTCTTCTTTGGCGGTAAAATTAAATACCAAACTGTTTTGTCGATTGGTGACTAGACGTGAGCCAATCAATGTTCCATTTGACCACATCCATTGTAGCGATCGTGGAATATCGAGTAAGCAAGTCAGTGATACATCGTCTCCAATCTGAACGTTTTGCGGAGATACCGCGCATGAGGTTTGGGACACATTTAATTGTGTCTCCAATACAAACAGAATGCCTGGACTACTGAAGTTACTATAAGTAATGCAAACGTAGTTCCCCTCGTCAATCTCTTGCGCCTGTGAGATATGTAAGTTGTAAGCGTCATCTGATGTATCGACGGTATATCTGCTGGTATCCAAATTGCTCTCCAGTACTGATAGACAGGTGGTTAATTCTATCAATGTTCCTTCATCATCCATCTTGCCCCAATGCAAATAATAGTCCCTAATGCAATTAACATCAGACAAATTCGATGGGAAATACTGAGACGGTGTCGGTGAACAGCTTAGTGTCACATTTTCTCCCACAAGAGATACCTGCGATTGCACGCGAAGAGCTACAGCTGATGATGTAATGACAAAAAGTATGAGTAATACAAAAGCGGCCATGACTTGGAAGTTAAGCCCTACATGCGTGCATCCTATCCTATAATACTGATTGACCAAGAACCGTACCGCTTTACAGATACATCGAAACTTAACAGTACAGCGTGTCCCAGAAAACCTGCAACTTATTTTGACAGCGCTCATATTTCAGTTTCACACCAAAGATTACAATGATGTTTGTACATTTTGGAAACCTTAGAATCTCAAAAAAAAGAATGGAAAAATATTAAAAATTGTCCAAACGTATACTCGAGTAACAAACAGTTCAACCAATTTAGGCCTATATATAGATAAATGCGTTGCTGTGCATTCCAATTTTGTAATACAAGTAAAATGAAGTGGTAATATCTAACAATTTCATTTCAATTTAACATATTATAAATTAAGTTTAACCTAAAAATAAACGCCAATTCAAATCTGAATATATGGCTAGCATCTATCATATTTCGGTGATTGAGCTCTCTAGATAGTGTGCATGATCATTATTGGCCTACTCTTGAATTTTAAAATAGTTAAACAAAAATATGTTTAAATAGATAGTTTTATATTGCAAATTAACAAAAAGAAAAGTATATATGATACTTCAAAGTAGCCCTGAAAAAAGACGAGCGATGCGATGCGATACTACGTGCGATGCGTTGTCGCGAGGGATTTACCGGGATGTATACAACGCGTTTCCTGTCAATCGTTTTGTTGAACAGGTTTTCAGACATAAATGCCTCTATTTGATCACGCGTAATTCCAAAAGCAATTTTTCAATCTGTGTTATTATTTTTTATTTTGAAAGGATTTCGAGGGTTTCCAGAATGTGCAAAAATGATTATAATATCTGGTGTTAAAGTGACACTAGAGACTTTCAAAATAAGTTTTCTGGTGCACACTGTAGACATGGTCGAGGAAGTATTATTTGCATCTACGACTCGCAAACCTTGTTGTGTTGCAGGAACTTCCTCGTTGTTGAGTTAGTATCATCAACTCGGTTCCTTTTATTTGAAATATTGTTACAGAAAGAGAAAAAAAACTCACTTTCATTGTTTTTATAATAATATAAACGCGAATTGTGAAGCGCCGCTAAATGTTATACGGTCAACTCTCATGAAAATAGTGCAAATGAGATTTCAGAAGTTGAAGAAAAAAATTGTCTCCAATTTTATTTATTACACTATTTTTTAATAGTAGACATGTACTGGATACTAGATTTAAAATTTTGTGAACAACACTCATTGCATTTTTGTACAATATAACGTTGAATTTATATTATAATATCACTTGTTTGCAGCTTTTGCTCCATGTTTATTACGTTATATACTTCCTATCAGCTCTAAATCAGAACGAGTTTACAAACTGTGATGCCAAAAACACAAAATTATAGTTACGAAAGCATACTTCTACCAATTACAGCGAACAAAATGCAATGTAATTTTGTAAATTGCAAGTATTATGAATTGTTTTTGGTCTTCACATCACTGTTTGAACCTCAGCTTTAAAAGTAAAAAAATGCACGGTTTTCCAAAATGAATATCTTTGTGCAAAGTATAAAATATATCTTTAATCGTATCTTTTTCCAAGCGTTATAATGTGTTTTTAAAAGTTAGCTCAGAAACAATAAATATTATGCTTTACCAAAAGCGCTGGCATTGGTATTCGGACTTTATGGGGTGGGTAACGTAATAAACATATACAAACACATGTAAACAAATATATTCAACATCGACCAAGTCAGTTTATTTTGTACACAGACATATCTTGTAAATGGTATTTTAGTAAAAGTTAGGTTGCCTAAAGTCCACTAAAAGACAGTTCTATATATTGTCGACTTGCTCTTTTGATGTAGGGTAAATATGGTGAATAACGTAATAAACATGGTCACTAAATCGACAGATGTAACATGGCACTTTACAGATATGTTGTTAGACCATGACATTATTACCTTTATGTAAATTTTAATAGCACTAAATATTGAATAGCCTTTTATCTCTTAAAATTAGTAAGATATTGATTTGTTTTATTTAAAATGATGGTAGTAGAATTGTTAATAAGATTGTACTCTGATGACCTTTTTGTCTCCACTGTTGCATTTGGTTCTGCCGGTATCGCCATTGGTTTTTTGCACTGTGTGGCATATATTTCTGTATAATAAAGATAACAAAAACAAAACAAAGTTAATGACATATATTGCAGCTGTTTCAGCTAGGTATACCGTATTTATTCACACAATTATACGAATTGGTTTATTACGTTATCCAATAGCCATAGAACTATGCATCATTGAAGCATGCAAACAAATGAGATTGTGTCAGTATGTGAGACAATATGTATGTACACTAAGTTAACATTCATAAACACATAATAAATGTTGAATCACTATGAACAGGGTGCAATTATATTTATCAAATGATGGAAAGTTTATTACGTTGTCCATTATAAGGTGGTTTCAGTCCTCACATAGAATAGTCCACATATTACAATTATAACATTGGATACAATGTATGATACTCAAGTACATCAATCATGAAAGTTACTGAATTGACGCCAACATTGACATGAGACTAGACAATGAGGTTGGTTACGTTATCCCGTTTATTACGTTATTGGCAACTGCAACAGTGCCTAATGCTGGCTTATAACGTATATACAAAGCAATCAATGAAGATGTTAACGATACCTACTGCATTTCTTCACATTATTAACCCCATTCTGATATCATAGGTCCATTTTCAATGTGCTTAAGATATCTATAATGACTTCAACTGTCATTCAGCTTAATGTTCATATTACTTACAAGAAAAAATGAGGAATTCTTACCATTCGTCGTGGTTTTTTTGCATTGTACTTTCATCGAGTAACCCCCATGCATGCCTGCGAAAAGGGCCTGCCACGTATCTTTGTTTAATACAGTCGTAGAGAGCAGCTGTCTCTCTGTCGATTTATTCGACAACGTAATAAACGATAACGTAGTAAACGTTTTTCGTACTCAAAGTACCATGTAGACGATCTGGAAAGAGCTAGCGAGTGTTCCAAGTAACCACATAGTCTATGTATATGTATCAAATTGGTTTTTAACCAAAAAGTGTGTTTTGATACATAGTTCGGGAGAAATCTCAACAACGTAATAAACATCCTTAACAAGGTCGCATGCTTTGCAGCATTTTGATTTCTTCTCAAGGTCAGACATGCTGCTATAGATTTTTGATAATATTATTTTCCAACACCCATGTTCTTTTAGATTCAGAATATGTACATTTAAATGTTTAAATGTTAATTTTGAACAATGTTGATCCTCAATATGTCGCAGGTAACGTAATAAACATCAACATCTCGGACAACATATATGAAACTGAAACAGGTAAACATCGTAAAAGATGTGCATTTTTTTTCTATCCATGGAATATCGCTATATGTTCCCTACAAATTATGACATATCTTGTAGAAAATGGTGCCCTATTTGTATTGTAATTAATAAAGGCAAAATATACATTTATGCTGCGGACATGGACATTTCGCTAATTTGGGGTATATGAGGGCATTTTTTTGAGTGAAAACACGTTCAGAAGTATATCAAAGTATATAGATCCAAGTAGAAAACATCAATATCTATCTAGAAAAGAAGTTTTTCAAGCAAGAAAACATTGCATAACACAGAAATGGACCAAAGACATCAAAAAGTTCATTTTGCACTGTTTTCATGAGAGTTAACCATACAATCAGATTAAGAAGACAAAAAACAGGTATACAATATAGCACAGGGTTCGCACTTTGTCTGAATCCAGTGAGTGGGTTTTGCAGGGAACATGTCAACTCCGGCTGTGGTCTTCTTGAGTACGTCAGGGAGTATACAATATGGGAGAAATATCTTCCAGTAAACGGCGGATGGTACCCAAAAACTGTTAAGGCGACGCTGCCCGAGATTTCTTTTTGTACATGATCCTTGTGAAATCAGTTTATTTGTTCAAAAAATCTATTTATTCAGTGAAATTTGCTTTATTCCGTGTTAAAACGGAATAAAGTGAATTTCACTATGATCATGTACGAAAAAATATATATGCTGGCGGCCCCTTGTCCCCTCCTACCACCAACTTGCACCTCAAGTCAGCTCAAGTTGTACACATTTCAAGTTGCGCACATTTCAAGTTGCACACGATCGAAAATGTTGACACTTAAAGTCAAAATTACCTCAAATATCAGGCAATTTCTTTTTGATACTAGTGCCACAGGCTCCAGCATTTCCTATTTTCTCAGAGGATGTTGAACACGTTTGTCTACCATTTTGTTCGCGTCGGCCCCTAGTCGGTTTCTAACAGGGAATGATCTTGCATTGCCTTGATGCTAAAATGACATGCTTAGTCATAATAAGTCGATGGTTGGTGGGCATGATGGATCATATGCCCATACTGGGGGAAAAACCAAGAAACACAACGAAATCCTTTCACTGAAGGGGGTTTGGTGATATTGACCCTTCATCGCATCTGCTAGTACCTTCCACGTCATTTAATGAATTAATTAATTATTGTTTTTCTAATAATTATGTATTGTCTGCGTGTGCAATGAATATTGAGATACGTGTGTGCCGTATTGATCCATCGGAACAATGCGACCGGTCGACTATCCAACCTGGCCATCGACCGATTAATTAACACTACAACTACCAGTAATCAATCGTTTGCCCGTAACTGAGTCCACCTGTAGAAAAGCAAAATACGGAAATGGATACCGTACCTTATCTTTCTTTTGGTTATGTAACTTCCTTGATACCAAACCATTCTTCATGTGCAGTATCTCAAATCATAGAGGAGATATGTCTCAACAACTTTATAATTTTTATTTGTTTCAAATAGGATCGAGTAGGCCTAATACTTTATAGAGTTATAAGGACAATTTTATTACCTGGTTACATTTTTGATGACTGTATACATCATTTACATACTCTTAGCTTTATCGGTATGTAAACAAATTATTCACCAGGCATGACCACAGGGAACATGCGCTTGAATTTCCCGCTTAACATGTAGCAGAGCATTATTACTATCAAATACATCCAATACAGGTTAATGCATAACAAATTGAAAGAAAGGGTATGATATGGCCTGACTGAGACATTTGCATTAATAAAATACATTACTAACATATAGTGTAGGCCTCTACGTGATAGTTAGCAATCCCACAAAAGCCTATATTGGCCAATTTGCGCTATTGTCAGCCTACGCCAGTACGCGGTTTGAGTCTGAATTTGAACACAGCTCAATCGAGGTTATCCATGTATTGGATTTGCTGTCATCTTGTCGGGAATAATCTGTTTACATGTATTTGGTAACACGGTTCATGCAATGAATTGTATGTCATGCACCAAATCACTTCTATTGAATGCAGAACAGGCCGGGTGCCATTCCCTTTCAGCTTGGCTACATTGATAACCTCCATTGACGATTTGTAAAGACAATTACTTATTCGGTGGCAATGTTGTTTAGGGCAAGGAGAATAAACTAAGGAGGACCTACTCAGCAGGAAAACGACGACCGGTACGCCTTCTATAACAACACTTGACTACTTTGTAGGGGGGGGGGGGGTACCGCACCATTTTGTTGAAAATCGAACTACACACCTCAAAATTACCAAAAAAATGCTTTAAACAAGTACGCTTTTTGTGCCTTTGAACAGAGTGTTTGTCGGGAATGTAGAATTACACATTAACCCATGTGCATTAACCCATGACCCCGGCCCAATTAATAAGATTAGATATTAATACATTATTCGCCAACATTTTGTTAAATTAGCACGGTTGGTGTAGTGGACAGAACGTTGACATGAGGAGCGAAAGGTTGTGAGTTCGAGCCCCATTATGATCACTTTTGTTTTATATGCGGGGTCTTGCCGCTGGGTTTGTTTGGCCTGCCGGCATCATCTGTATGCATGCCCACACGCAGTCAATAGTTAGGTCACCCAAGCCCTATATGAAAGCTATGAAGATTGTTAAATGGGGCCAGTCGTCACAAACATGCACAAACACAATAGTCAAACGACCTTGCTATTGTCATGCTATTGTCAACACTCCCTACACAGAGGTCTGCAGTGCAAATCTGTACGATTTTCGCCATGTAATGTTTATGGCAGATTTCATTCCGTGGTATAAAGCTATGAGGTTTCCGTGGTCTTCGCTATCTCCAAGCAGATAGAGCAATACGTACATGGACTTTTTGTAGACGAGGGTTCATTTCATGATTTGGTGAGGTTTAGAATGAGTTAGGATTCCTGTAATTTTGAAGACCACAGATTTTCAAAACGTGACTTTTCCGACATTGTACGCCATAAATTTGGTCACCAAACGTGTTTAAAACTATACATTTTACCATTCTGCAGATGTTATTGACCCTCTTCTAAAATTCTACATGATTTTTAACACGTTTCTTAGTTTTTGAGATGCCCAAATAGACCATTTTCCGAAGCTATTTCTAGCAAATATTGCAGTCACTAAGACTCCATTGTTTTCTTGCGTATAACAAAATATGACATGCAGCGTGACCTCCCTACTGGCTGCACGGACATCGCTGCTGGTGTTGACCGTATTTCATATGTCAACGTTTTTACCGTTCTTTCAAAAATAAGGAATATAATAACATTACAAACACATTTTGTGCGAGAGAAACACACACATTTGGCAAAAATGGCACAATAAAAATCCGTTCGTTATAAATAAATGGATATGTTTAAATAATAAAACTATCACAATTATACTCGTGGATCTCTGTGGCGTGCATAGGTTGGCCATGTCGTTGGCAATCGGCAATCACGGGTTCGATTTTCGAATATTCCTTGTTATCCTTTTATTTTTCTATTTTTTATACTTGATGGTGGATTAAAGTAACATCATTGTTATGTCAATTTTTATTAATTATAAAGGCCGCCCATGCGTTTATAGTTTTCTTTTTATTTATTTATCTATCATAAATTTATCTCTTGATTTATTTAACTTGTAATTTTGTATCTAAACAATTGAAATGCGTAAACAATTATATTATTGCTCGATAAATAAGTTATTTAACTTGAGTTCAGTTTGATTAATGATAGCAACACTTGTTGTAAAACCATTTTACCAGTGTGCCCAACAATTTCTCCTTTGCACACTTTGTTTATACATACATTCACTTTTAGCTTGTTATAGCAGGGAGGTGTCAAATTGACACCTCCCTGGTTATAGCTAGGCTAATAATATACAATTATAAGCAAGTTTGCGACCGGGTTTGCGACCTCTTTGCTTTTAGGCTGGTAACACAGTGCATTTCGTTAAAACAGTGTAAATTTTTCAACGATACGTATCACGTGATAACCACGATCGTTTTCGCAAAATATCGCAAAATGGCGGGGTACCCCAACCCCCAACTACTTTGTATTTTTTTTATTCTCACGCCCTCTATAACACGGAATCTACGACCCCTAAATTAGCCTGCATTGCTGTGGCGTTTATCAAACTACGTACATTGTCAGGGTCCAAGGTTATAAATAGACTACGCAACGCAATGCGCAATGCAACGCAGTACGCGGGCGTCGTGACAACGAGGCAACAGCAGGGCGCAGGAAACAGGGAAACAAAACAAAGAAAGGCAGAAGGAGATACGACGGAAAACGGGACGGAAGGGCTGTGGGCCTGAGGGCCGAATGCCAATCATCATGAGTTCTAGATCATAGACGTGAATGGAACAGAGAAAAGAGCCCAGTGGATACATCAGGAAAATACCTCATGGAGTTACAAATAAACTCAGAGAACTTGAGAACTGTAATCCAGGGTACCTCTGCGGCAGATACATACCATGAAAAGTGGATAACTGTTTGAACTGTTTGAACCGTACTTCGAAGAATATGCGGCAGATTCATAACAGGACATTGACAAATGGAGAACTGTCTTGATATTTATACGTCGGAGTTGGATGGCAAACCGCCGTACCTGAAACATATACGAACGATAAGTGCACTTAGTTTTCTTCTGTAATCAGTGATCACTGACCGCGATAGCGCATTGCTTTGCCAATTTCATCATATTATGCTATGTCTGTTATATTAAAGTGTTGTTAATTTAAAGTCTGTCTAGAGTAAAGTGTTTCAGTGAACTCGAGCTAACTCGGCTCGTGACATACATAAACTATAGGACTGTTTCGGTGCGAATCCGCAAGTGGGTAATACGTCTTATATAGTATTACTCTTCTAAATAGTTCGTTGCAATAGCATTGTAAAAGATCTTTGCATCAGTCTACGGGCGTGAGGTCATCATAATTTGTTTTGGTTATTTTTCAGGCGTTTCAGAGTTTGAGACATTTACACCAGTTTTGTCATGTCTGTGGTGACCAGAATCCTTTAGAACCATGACATTTAGAGTGGCTTCCTCTTTAAGGTGTGCAACATGTATCGCTAACACAAGAGCAATGTTGTACTAAGGAGTAAAAAACACCTCCTCCGGACACTAACAATGTTTCTTTTTAATCTCTTTGCCTAACCAATTTACATAATCAATCTCCAAACAGATCAATGGTCAGTCCTACCTATTAAAGGCATATTATGCGATCTTTTCCATGGGACGCCCTATATCCTTTTTTTTTTTAAAGCACATTTTCTTGCAGATTTACATTTTTGATCATTAATCATAAATATGTTCTGAGTTACAGGGCGATACAATTTCAATTACTTCAAAATCATGGTTTAAAGAGATTTTAAATAGATTGTCCTGCTGCAGGACAACTTATTTTCTTCATTCTAAATGATTTTGAAGTAATTAGGAATCGTATCACCCTGTCACTCAGAATGTATTTATGATTCATGATCAGAAATGTAAAAGCGCCTTAAAACTCAGTCCCTGAAATCTGCTTTTTGAGGCAATCTGATGACACTGAAATTAGGATCTAGGCCTAAACTTTTGCTTGCATTGCATGATGAAATTATGCATTTTACTCCTGATGTGTCTCACTGCTTATTTGTGGCCGTAACCCCTCCGGTCGCAGTGAAATCACTTGATTGGTTCAAAAATCGTTGTATTCAGTTGATTTTGCTTTATTTCGGAATATAAAAGTGAATTTTACTCAACTCGTGTGTACGATAAAAATTGCTCTCAGCTCCGGTCATCGTAGTCGCCACGTTGTATCGGAGCAAAATCCGACGGAAATTACAGTGTTTGAGGCCTGTTTAGTGTATGTATTAGATATTAGGACGAACAGAAGGCCTTCCTCGATTATTATAATAGGCGCCCTGTTAGCTTCCTGTGCAGGCAAGGCCTTGAAACTTTTAACAAACGAAAGAGTTTGAATGTTTTGAAAAATTTAAACCAATTTACTAAAATGTTCCGAAAAATGTCGGCCGAGTTTGAATGTTTTGAAAAATGTAAACAAATTTATCTAAATGTTCCGTCAAATGTCGACCGACCGACCGACCCTAACTGAGAGGTCCAAACATCCGTAGAAGATGGTTTTTTCGTCGCCTAATAATAGCAAAGCAACCAGAAAGCAGGAGATACTGTAACAAACCACCCCTTGCGAGCGATTCTCCTTTGGGATAACAATTTCCAAGGACAATAAAGCCTAAGCTTGTGAAACAACCAAAATGACAAAGGTCCGCAACAAACGTTGTAATATATGAGATAACCAACAATTCCCTGTTTTATTTGGGTAACTTTCATACATAACCGCTTCATCAACACATTTATATAAAGCACCTCAGCTTAAATGAATCTTAGTCTGAATTTATAGCTGAATAGTGAATGGTATTTATTACGAGAGACTAGCCTTCTATACGCAAGATTATCATTTCAAACCAGCAACAAATCTATACTCAAATATGTAGCCCCTAGGCCTATTTGTAAATGGACTTGAGTAATGTGGCCTTATCCTATACCTCAACAAGCATAATAATTCTGATTCATAATTCAACGATCTATGTTGTTCGTCAAAATCCTCAGAATTCATGGCCGCAACCTGAGCGAACACGTTCAATGTTTAGGTATTCGCTTGCACTCTTTTAATTTTCACCGACCTATTGTTTTGGTCGTCACATGCAGATAAAAAAAATGGTACATCCAAAAGTTGTAAAAGCCAATACTTGGTTTTTGGAAAGCCTACAAATGAAAATAAGTTAGCAACAGATTTCAAAGTGAGTATTCGCTTTACAGCGATCCTTGTATTGAACTGACAATTCACTATATTTTAGCATTGCAGATAATGTTTACAACCAATTAAGAAAAGCGAAATTACGGTGACCTTGCTGCTCTCTCTTTACAGAGAAAACCTATTCAACATACGATGCTCTCCGTACAGAGAAAATCTTGCGCTGGCCACACCTTTGCAGGTAGAATTGGCAATGATACATGCCAACCCCGGCCAACGCTTCATGTCTTCAAAGATCGCAACCACTCATCCACCTTGACTGATCACACTACTTCAGTCTTCAGTTTTGATACTGATCAACGCTCCAGGATGGAGCCAAAAGATCAGGTGGTCTGTGCTTTAATTCTTGCTTGCTTAGTATTGCTTAGTTGCTTTGTAGTGATTTGTTACTGCTGCCTTGAAGCTATCCGGATTCGGTATTGATGAAATATTGTGGGGTAATGAATTCGAGTCGCGTATTGTTCTTGGTACAAAGGAATACTTGTAGCAGTCCTTGTTAGTTGAAATTGTGTTGTAAGAATCGGGATTATGAAGCCGTGATTGGCGCTGGACAGGTTGTAGGAGATTTCCAATAGGCAGGGACAGGTGGCCGAGTCTTGCTTGGTGGAAGATGCATAAACGTCGAATAGTTCTTCTTGTGGCGAGGGTCTCCAGTTCGAGATCGTTGACCATCTGGGTTGCACAACCTGGTCTTCTGGACTTGTAGTCACTTAGGATGAAGCGTGCTGCTCTCTTTTGAACAGACTCAAGTTGGTCGATGTTCTTTTCCGTGTAAGGATCCCAGACGGTCGAGGAGTACTCGGTCAGTGGTCGGACAAGTGATCTGTATGCCGTAAGTTTAGTTGATTTGTTACATGAATATAGGTTTATTTTTATGAAACCGAGAGACCTGTTAGCTTTCGCACAGGTCCCTTGTATGTGTCCATTCCAGTTGAGTTTGTTGAGATGGTGACGCCGAGGTAAGGATGGTTTTCAACAGTGGCAAGTTCTTCATTTCCAAGTAAATATTGATGAATTTTGGGAGATCTGGCATGTGTGAGTCTCATGACGAAGCATTTTTGAGAATTAAACTTCATTTGCCATTTTTCTTCCCATTTTTTAAGTGTATGAAGGTCTTCTTGGAGTTGGTTAGAGTCCAGGTCATTTTTAATTTCACGGTTAATAACGCAATCGTCAGCAAAATAGACGAACCGATGAGTGGATATTGTCAGAAAGGTCGTTTATGTAGACCAGGAACAGCAAAGGCCCAAGCACCGTTCCCTGACGGACGCCAGAAAGAACTTCAGTCCAGGCCGATTTATCGCCGCTGACGACGACTCTTTGGGTACGGTGCCTGAGGAAATTGCTGATCCAGGTCAATGTTGCGTTATGTATGCCATTTCTACGTAATGAGTCTGTTGTGGGGGACTACATCAAAGGCCTTGGAGAAGTCCATTATAACCATGTCTACCTGGTACTTATTGTTGAGAGAACATGCCAGGTCTTGGGTAGTGAGAATTAATTGTGATTCACAAGCGTGCTTTTGACGGAAACCATGTTGCTTGTCAGTGAGAATTTATTGTTTATTGAAATGTTTCGTGCCATTGGAATGTATGATATGCTCAAGGAGTTTGCTACAAATGGATGTGAGTGAAACCGGACGGTAATTTGATGCAACGGTTCTATCGCCTTTTTTGAATATGAGGGTGATGTTCGCTCTTAAAGGTATATTATGTGATCTTTCCAGGGAACGCCCTCAACATCGAAAAAAAATAGAAAGCAGATTTTCTTGCAGATTTACATTTCTGATCATAAATCATGCATACATTCCAAGTTACAGGGCGATACGATTCTTAATTACTTCAAAATCATGGTTTTAGAGTGAAAATAAACTGTCGGAATCCCGACACTTTATATTTTTCACTCTAAATTCACTCTAAAACCATGATTTTGAGGTAATTAGGAATCGTATCGCTCTGTAACTTGGAATGTATGTATGATTTATGATCGGAAATGTAAATCTGCAAGAAAATCTACTTTCTAAAAAAAATCATGAATAGAGGGCGCCCTCTGGAAAAGATCATAGATATCTAAGCGGAGCGTAGATCGGAAACTCCCCAAAAAGAATGAAGCCACGCACCAGCCCTTCGCGCCTTGACGCGACCTATCCTTCCCCTGTTAATTCAGCTCACGAATAATTCAGCTGGGTACTTTTCGGTACCCAGCTGACAAAAGTGCGCACGCGTGCGTACGCGTTTTAATTGTGCGACGTACTTCCCCGCGTCGAGATACGCACCCGTGCTACGGTACAGCGCTCGCTGACAGTGCTTCGCTCACAGCCAACGTGTTATTATATTTCCGCAATCCCCAAATTAGGGATGGTTTGTTCGCGTAAAAGAAAAAAGGTAAGCCTGATAATAGCAGTGGTAGTCTATTATAAATATACAACACTAAGCTTTTGTTAAAGTTAATTTAAAGCAATCAGTTTTACAACGTACAAGTAAGTTAACACGATGAGTAGTGTGTCATGTAGGCCTATCAAACAATTGCCCTCGTTGCGCAAATCGGATTGCTAAATTAGACAGTGTCGTTCAGACGAAATGTCCTTGTTTTGTTCGAAAAGGGGTTCACCTCCCCCCCCCCCCCCCCCCCCCCCCCCCCCCCCCCCGACACAATTAAGGTTAATTGGAACAATAATGTGTGTTCTTCATTTTTTTCACCTGCAAGTTCCATGTTAACCCCTTTTGTTTGTTTCCATACCTCCACGCGGTTTCAGAGATTGAAAAACATGATACGAAAAGGGGTGCATATATGCTTGGCTACCCATACAAACTTTTCCCTTAGGGCCTACATTGGTTACTTCTCTCAAATTCACATTTCCTCAAATGATGTCTTCCGAAAAGTGGCGCTTTTCAACGATACATGGAAGTTATTGACGTGAAGGTGAAAGGTGGACATAATTGACTATAGTCATGCATAATAAAGAATCATTTTTTTATTTTAAATAAGAACCACCTATTTAGAGAGAAAATAACTTTCTTTTAATTGTAAAGACAATCGAAATGAATTTTAAAAAGCACTAAAGACATTGTGTAACTTTCTTGCATAAGATTTTGGAAATTGCCACTTTTTTTGAAAACATCATTTTGGGGGAATGTGAATATTTTGGAAAAGGTCAACATGATATTGAAAAGGGAAAACTCTCTGCAGGATGTGTCAAAAAAGGTGTCCCATGAGACTATGAGTTAGAAGATTAATTAGAAATACATCCCATGTGGCGTACTCAGCTTTTGGAAACTGGGGTGGGGGGGGGGGGGGGGGGGCACGACCATAGTCGTACCAACGAAAGGTATGATTTACCCACAATTTTTTTGACAGACTCTCATGACTTCTGGTAAGCCATATTATTAGTCCGCTATCAAATACACTTTATCCCATTGAATTTCACCATCTATAATTACCGAGATATGATCAATTCAGTAACAAGAGTGCGAATCCCACTTTGACTACTTTGAACAAGAAAATGACTTTCAACTGAAAAACTGACTTTGTGATGATAATGATTTTAGGATATGTCAATTTCTTGTTCAAAATACATCTAAAATTCGAATATGTTATGGTATGTCACGGATTGGATACAAATATTGTTCAAATTCAAAAACACACATTATGTGTCCAAACAAAATCGGTGTAACTTGTTTGGGTCCATTTCTTTTTGTATTGGGAAATTTGCTTTTGTTTTTGTTATTTGCCGTTTGTTCTTTCTATTTGTATTGTTCTAAATGTTTGCACTCGAATAATTGACTGGAGGTGCCTTTTTGTCGCTATTATTATTATACTGTAGTAGGCCTAGGCGCGGCCTGTTGTAGTTCTTTTTCTATTTAGTCACTCTTTGATCTAGTTTACCTGCATGTCATTAGGCTATTTTACTAGCGTTATAGTGAAGACAGAAATGATCAATTAGTTGTGATTGTGAAAAAATGATGAGAAAAACAACTTATAGATTAAAAAACGGCTATCATAAAATCAAGATTTAATTCAAAAAGTGTTTAGTTTCAAATAAAATTGAAAAAACAAAAATGCTTCCAAACAGTATAAAAATGTTTCTACTTCAATCTAGAAACTCACTTCATATTTTTGTTTCAAAAACAATATTACTTTCAACATCACGAGGCCAGGTCACGGTTGTAAAGGCAGTCCGAAAAACGCAGAAGGATCAACTTATTTCTGAGAAAGATAGGATAACTTCAAAACAGTTTCAATCTAAATTAGAAAAAGAGACAGCTTCGTTTCTGATTAAAATTCGCTGTTTGCGGCGTGATGATACGCAGCCCCTGACAAATAACGCGGAAAGGGCTGCGTATGTGCGTAATATTTTTTCAGAAGTACGCACGGCTGCGTAAAATGTAAACAAAAACGTTCGGCTTCACTTTACGCAGCAAATACGCGGGGAGTTTCCTATCTAGCGCCTTACGGCGCATAAGATATCTATGGAAAAGATCACAAAATATGCCTTTAACCAGGACGCTGGGACTTCTCCCGTGTCCAGGGACTTCTGGAAGATAAGGGAGAGGGCAGGTGCTAGCTCCTCAGCTGCCAATTTAAGAATTCTGGCAGAGATCCCATCAGGTCCAGATGCCTTGTTTGGATTGAGATCTTTGAGGAGCTTAAGCACTCCATCTTCAGAAATGGCGATGTTGGGCATAGAAGGAGTATTAGAATCCTCCGGACCAAGGGAACCTCAGGATTTTCATGAGTGAAGACAGAACTAAACTGATTATTAAGGATATTGGCTTTGGTTCTGTTGTCTGACTCTAATTTGCCATGTCTAGAAAGGGCAAGGATGCCGATGGTGTCAATTTTGAGACTTTTGATGAAGCTGTAGAATTTTTTGGAAGAATCAGAGCATATTTTTCGTTTTTTCAATGTCCAGCATTTGACGAGAGAGGTTTGCGTAAGATCCACCCGGGAGAACAGCAAGTTGGTCCCAATTCACACTCGGCAGATTAAAATCGCCACCCAGGATAATCTGACCTTTACTGGATTTTTTTTATCTTTTCAAGTGATTTACGTAAGGCATCTAGGTATTCAGCTGGGATCTGTAAACGTGAACGTTTGTTGCTTCAAAGAAATAACCTACTTTTTATCTAGTCTGAATTAATATTAAAAGAGTTGTCGACATTCTGCAAGTATCCAATCTGAAACGATACAGGCAGTTCCGAACGGCCAAATGTTCGGTAGGCCTAGGCCTAGGCCAAGCTTTTTGGACGACCCAGAAACACGTCTAACCCCGATGAGGAATTGGACGATTCTCCTCGATTTGGAACAATTTTTGATATTCCCCAGAATTACCTGAATGCACCTGATTGGCTAAATCTGTTATGAAATCGAACACCTTGAACGCCAGCTGATTGGATGCCAAAAATGCATATTTTCTGCGCCTAGAAATTTGATTTGATTGGATCGCGATTGCTGCGTTACGCGTTGACCTCGATCGCACGATCCAACAGGGCGTTTCTTCTCAAAAGTCGTTGCTATGCAAAGCTTTTAGCGCACAAGGCTCACATTACTATTTTCACTGTCTTGCTTTGTTTACGTTTTGAACTTGTGATATCAGATCCATCGGTACCGTACAGCGATCCCAGAGGCTCTATTGTTATAATACAAAGTGATATCCCAGTCTAACACCTGTAGCAAGATCACGATTAGCATAATTTCTATAGTTCCAGGTAATTTAACCACAAAAACTCTGTAAACATGCGCCAAAAATAACTAGTCTATTCTTAGTAAACACACTTGATTGTCACTGAACATGCATTAATTTGGGTGGAAAATTTGAAAACAGGAAAAGCCAATTTTCGTTACATTACACCTATCGGATATGGAATAGGTCATGAATAATTTCCTAGTTCGCAAAATCACGTGTTCAATTTCCTTTTGCAAACTCACTCTCACAATTCCTTTACATGTACTTGGATAGTTTAGGTGGGTCTTTTTTCACTTTTTTTAAAAATATTTTACTGCCTATCACATATTTTTTCGACCGGTATTGTTGTACTTATGTCATGTTTTATACGCTTTTATTGAAGGGAACAAAAATCCGCCGAAGCGTTAAATATTTTATGAAATATTAAGCTTTATTATTATTATTATTATTATTATTATTGTCAATTTTTACTATACACACAAAGCAATATACCTTGTTGTAAATGTTCACATTACAAATCATAAAATAATAATAGCTATAATTACATCGTAACTTTATTGTCAATCTTCACATTACATTTCGCAACAAATCTTAACAATATAATTATTACAAATATTATTATAATGCATGTATGCAGTTTATGTAATTGGTTGAAACGGTAAAATAACTAATAATAATTCAATAATACATAAAAACCATAGTAAATATTCGATTTTTCACACTTAGGCTTTCAACAATATGCTATTCTTACTAGTCTTACTAGGTTTAAAAAATTCCAAAATTTAACTTGGTTTTGAAATTATACTTCTTTCCGCTGATGAGCTGATGTACACAGAGAACAGCCCCATCAAAAAACGTCTCTCTCGAAAATAAAACAAATCTGTAAGGGACGCACCATTTGATTTTCAGGGGGGGCGGGCCAGGGAAGTTGGGGTCGGGCGGAATTTTTTTTTTTCGTCACCGAAGTAGGCGACATTTTTTTTGTTCGCCGCCTCTGGCGGGTTTTTCTGGGGTTTTTTGCCAAAGGTTTTTGTTTTTTAGGTTTTACTGTTTTTCTGTACATTAAGTTGGGTGAATCGGGTGAGTCATCTTTTTTTTTTTACTCGGCAGTGGGTCATCTTTTTTTTCCTTCTGGTTGGTGGGCACAGTTGTTTTTTTCCTGGATAGTGGGCAAAGTTTTTTAAAAACTTCCATGCCCCCCCCCCCCCCCCCCCCCGAGTATCTAATGGTGCGTCCCTAAACTGGTTCCCATTTACAAAATCGTTCTCTGACACGCTTAACAAGCTTATGCACGAACCTCGAAGATTCCACGTAAGAGTTATTTTGGGAGATTGTATCAGCACAATGTCTAAACATTTAGTTTAGAATAGGAACTTCCTCATACTGTGGTGTGGTTAAAGCGTGTGGCGAGCTAAAACCATCTAAAACAACTGGATTTATTTGTCTTCCTTGTTTTAATTATGTCAACTGATGACGAACCAAGTTAAAAACAATAGCTGTATTATATTTTCACATAATGCGGTATATCAATTATAATTTAGTAATTCATCGAAAACACTAATATTATACTTTTCTCAATTCTCATTCACAAAATAAGTGATTGTATAATAAATAATGTTCAATGTTCTGTTTGTGCGGTACTGGTACATTATATTTTTTATCTGATCATACTGTACATAGGGCCTATTCTATTTACACTTGAAATTATATGTTTGTAGTTTGCATATAAAAATGGGCAAAGTAACATCAAATAAATGTAGCGTGTGTAATGTAATAGATTATTTAGAAAATGTCTTATAATAATTATTGTAAATATTGTGTAAGGGAAAACATCAAAACTCGACCGCCCGTTGACCGCCGGTTACGGTCGGTTCCGCCCGGTTCTTTCAGGTCAAATGTTTTACTGGTATATGAATATTCACGCATGCAACACTGAACAACCGCCGGTTGACTTAATGCTGTAACCGGACCAATTTACACTATCAATCTGTTACTTAATAGCTCTCTCTATAATCGTTCTATAAAAAAAAACATTCATAGACTTTCGGAATTGATTTTAAAAAGTTAATTGAGCTATAAACAGATTGAACGAGCCAATCCCAGCGAAAATCAATAGCTGTATTGTACTGGTTGACAACTGAGACTTAAGAACCCATTACTTCAAGACTTTATTGCTCACGCGTGTGACGAGGCACTATCAACCGGTCGTGTTCACCAGAGTGTAACTATTTGACCTCATTATGTGTGTATATTATAACAGACGACACGTTTTGTGAGAACCGGGCGGAACCGGCCGTAACCGGCGGTCAACGGGCGGTCGAGTTTTGACGTGATCCCTTATACTGTACACAGCGCCCTATATCGGACATTAACGGTACAGTGCCCCTGAAACATAGTGACATGGGTTTTTGTGTACACAGACCGGGATGATCCCCTACTCTTTACGAAGGAGTCTGTGACCTTTTAACGTGCTCGTATTTTGCACGAGACCACCACTTCTACGTGACTTCCGAACCACGAGGCAATTGAGACTAAGTACCTTGCCTAAGGATACAAACATGTTGGCCGTAGCGGGGCTCGAACTCACAACCTTTGTATTGTGAGACCTGCGATCTATCCACTAGACCACACACGCTCTAGAAAGATCGCTTCTCTTCACTGGATTATCATGTTAGTGATCTTTTGAACCTTCATTTTAAATCACCGATCTCGTACTGCAAAAAAACATTCACCATAAATTCATGATTTCGGATTGATTTGAGACCGGATATCTGTTCACAAGTTGTAAGAACGACAAATACATTGTTTATATCGTCAGAAGTATTTACAGAGATAGTTATGTCATCCGTGTACATTGATAATGTCAATTCGTGTTGTTTACATCATAGTTTCAAGTTTACTCAATGTGGATTTACAGCTTAGCTATAAACCCATCAAAGTTCTGATTTCTCATATAGTACTCCTAAAATAAAAAATAGGTAACTTTTCAGGTCCATAACAAACCAAAATAAAAAATACACCTTACTGAAAATGGTCATGCGCATTTCTCATCCACAGACCCCTTGTCTTCAAATTATTTGCATTATTTTCCTCTCAAAGTACAACCATTTTGGGGCATTTTGGCAACCTCTCAGTGGCGGCGGCGGAAGCATCAACGTTTAAGGGACGGGCAATTTAGGGAAGGAGAGAACCGGGACAGAGGGGGTCGTGTGATATTTAGGAGGATACGCCACCTGTGTAGCCCCGCCCCCGCTCGCCTATGCACCTCCCACCCAATACCCAAAGCCCCAGGGTTTTGTAAAACAGCCTTACACCCATACCTATACATTTAATATTTTAGTAGTGCCCTCTCCTACGTACCCCGGGTTTCATTAACCTATTGGCACTTCGTAAACACCAGTATCTACAGCCTCCACTTGACCATTCAGTGTGTGTGACGCGGGTTCTGACGGTGGATTGTCATATTCGGCATCCACAGATTTATACGTCTCGTTTCTGTCCGTAGATTCCACCCGGCATGTCTGGTATTCTGACTGGGTGACATTCTCTAGTTGTAACTCGCTGTAAGGTGCGTGGGTTCCCGCATGGGTTAGTTCAACTGGTCTATCGGACTTGGTCGTCCTCCTGGATTTTACGAGACAGACGGTTAGAACACCGATTACGGAGGATGACAGAATTACCAGGATGAGTAGACATACAGTTAACGCGTTGAAGATTGGAGGACCCTGGTCCACGTTGTTCGTGGCGATTACCGGCGTTGATTTCTGTATAGAAAAAATACATTTAAATGTCAAGTAGATATGACTCCGCATTGAAGATGATGGGTTGTACCGAATGTAAACAAATTGTATATAAATAAACTCCTAACGAAATTTGGAAATAAAAAATCGCATAAAATGACACATTTTTAACACGTATTCTTTAAGGGGGCGTCATCGCCTCATGGCGCATTTTAGTCACTTTATAAAAGAAATTTGATTTGAATAATACGTTCATTCTCCCGTTGTTGTGCGCCTATGGACGTCGATGTTTGGCATTGCTTCAACACGCGCGCATACCCGTCGACGTCGAACGATACCTAACGGATGTAGTATGAACGGGGTTTTGAAGTATTTATAACTAACATCATTAAAAGTGCCAAAAAATATTGTTTACCTCCAAAATCATGAAAATCGCATTTTTGGAAAATATCACCTTTGTTGGCACTTTTTGGTCTATAACTCAAAAAATAAAAAAGATATGCAAAAAAAAAAAAAAACGCCGGGTAATGATATCACTATTATCATAAAACTAGTTTGACAACATTTAACAAAATATATTTTGAGTTATCTTTACAGAACCTAAAATGGGTCAAAAAACATGTTTTTTATATTTTTTTCCAAAATGGTCAATTTCATTATCATGGTTGGATTCATTGAACCCTTTTCTGCAAAAAACTGTATACGTTTATAAAGATTAAATGAATATTGAAGAAGTTACGGTAGTTTTACGGAGGCTGTACCTGAGAGTCCACACCCCCCTTAAGGGCACGTTTTCCCTGCATAGGGTTGCACACCACCAAATACATCTCCATAGGCTTACACGTGAAATGCACAATTTTAAAATGGATATTTCTCGACGTTAAAAGAAACTGGTATCTTGAAATTTGGTTTCAACTTGAAGATGAAAGCCATGACTACTAACTCAACAACTCATATATGGGGTGTAACCGGCATTTTTTTAGCTAGAGCCTTTTCAAAAAGTACGAGTTGAGTTTTCCTGGTCACACGCAATTGTTGATTAAGTTGATGGCGTCAGATACCGGAAATTACCTGAACACAAATGTCTCTGTTAAAATATTAAAAAATCATCATTGCATCAATTTGTTTGGACCTAAAGAACGCTGATGTGTCTGTCAAAATTCACACTATATTAATTTTGCCATAACATGTAGTAAATACCCTAATTTTAAACTGTAATTTACAATAGGTCTCCCGTTTCGGCATAGAAACGGGCCGGTTTTGGACTATTGCCTCAAAGGGGGTAGGGCCAGACGTTATTTAGTGGTGTGAAACCATAGAGTTGATTCTCCGAAATAAACTGTGTTTGGTCAAACTAAGTTTATTTTAAAGTCTATTTACATCTGGGTTTCTGTTTCTTAATTGAATATTCAACGAAACATTTTATAAAAACGTTCTGTTTTAATATGTATTCATTTTGTACTCTTTCTTGGTAAAGGTGATGCTACTTTGAATAACCGTATTTTTATTAAGGTATTTCCGAATTAAAAGGGTTGGATAAATATTCAGCGTAAGATTGAAATATCCATTGCAGTAGCCTTGTTGTTGAAAGTGTACAAAATCAGCATGTTATTAGAGCGCACTTATCCTGCCTCTAATTTATTTGATGAGACATGTGAGATGGCATCTTGGTCATGGCTCAGACAACTGAATTTGCAGATATCTTTAAAAAAAGTTGCCGATTTGACCTTTCCGATTCCATTTCAGATATCTGACAAGCCTTTCCGATATGTTTGAATGCCTCCCTTAATGGATGGTTTCCAACTAAGTAACGGTTTTCGACCTGCTACAAAGAATGGCAGTGTCTCAGATGATTATTTATTGATTTTTCTTTAAAATGTCATAGGTTTTTACACATTTTTTTAAATCCCTTAATATAGGCATAACGAAGATATGTTTCCTGTCTAAGTCATTGTAAATAATAAATTCAAAGGCAAAATATTGCTTGGGCGGTCCATGGGCAAAATCGGGACAAATGGGTTTTGATCACGCTCTACTCAAATCCTTGTATATACAAAAAAAAAGTAGACATTGTATCGATTTCACAATTTCATAAATTCAGGTCAGATACCTGTACATCCTTAAATATGAACTTGCCATGTTTCCAATTTTTTTAATTATAAGCTCTCCAGTTTTGGGACTGATTTTGGTTTTTTGGGGGGGACACGCTATGGTAGACATGGTAAGGTGATCTTTAAGGATTTTTCTTAATTCTATATTTTCGGAAATATCTGTATAATTCTGTGAAAATTAGATGTTCCCCTTCCAAATGTTGGAGTGAAAGATAATCAGATATTAGCAATTTCTTATAGTGTTTTCATGTTATTCAATTGTTTAAACACAACTGAGAAATATCTGAATATACCTTTACGGGATCTACGTAGATGACGGCTCGAATGCTCTCTATGTGATCCAGTTCAACAAAAACTGTGCATTGGACTACAGCGATGTTGTCACACAGCTGAATATCATTGACGATATATGTCGAGATGTTGATGCCCTGGGATGTGATGACATCATTGACTATCCAAGTGTAGTTGCACCCTCGATAAGATGCCATATTTCGGAATCTTGCTTTGCAGAAGAAAGTGACATACCCCCCTTCTTTAACGCGCGATACTAAGGGCGTAATAGAGACGTCTGGGTATGATAGTGGAGTTACGGAACATGTTGGGATATGCACCCCGGACGTAGTTATCGACACACACGTAAATGTTTTAAAATTATCTTCTTCTGTCGCGGTAAAATTAAATACCAAACTGTTCTGACGATTGGTAACTTGACGTGAGCCAACCAATTTTCCAGCTGACGTCATCCATTGTAGTGATCTTTGAATATTAAGCGAGCAAGACAGTGATACATCGTCTCCAACCTGGACGTCTTGAGGAGATACCGCACATGAGGTTTGGTAGATATTTAATTGTATTTCCAGTTCATTCATAGTGCTTGGACTGCGGACTCTACTATAAGAAGAGCAAACGTACTTTCCTTCGTCACCCTCTTGAACATGTGAGATACGCAATCTGTAAGCGTTGTCTGAAATATCGACGGTATATCTGCTGGTATTGACATCTTGGCTTATTGGTATAGTAAGACAGGCGCTTAATACTGTAAAACTTTCATAACCATTCCTCTTTCTCCAGTACAAGGAATGGGTCCCTTGGCAGTCAATATCAGACAAATTCGATGGAAAATATTGAGACGGTGTCGGTGAACAGCTTAGTGTCACATTTTCTCCCACAAGAGATACTTGCGACTTCCCGCGTTGAGCTGCAGCTGCTGATGATATATAGAAAAGAATCAAGAGTAACATAAAAATGGCCATGACTTGAAAGTTAAGCCCTACTTTTGCGCACATCCTATGAACTATCATTCGTTTATCGTTACTGATTGACCAAGAACCGTACCACTTCACAAACATGACAATACATCGAAACTGAACAGTGGTATACAGCGTGTCCCAGAAAAAACCTGCAATTTATTTTGACAGCGCTCTTTTTGAAGTTTTACACCAGGGATTGCAATCATGTTTATACATTTTGGAAACCCTACCGTCTCAAAAGTGTATTTCTATGGAACAAATATTAAATTCTGCCCAATCGTTTTCAAATTATGCGCGAGTAAAGAGAGATAGGTTGAAAACCAGTCGACCAAGTTGACTTAAAAAAACCGGTCCTATGCGTTCTGGTTCACCACTTAGGGTCCATATCCAAACTCTCAGTGCTTTTAAATCGCTAGAAAAATGATTTAAAAGCACTGAGAGTTTGGATATGGACCCTTAAAGTGCTATACGCATTATTATCGGAGCTCTAATCTCACTTTCAAATCAAGAAATTCAATCACGCATTCTGAAAAACTTACATTCTCACCAACGTCTTTTCGAAAAAATAAAAGGTGTAAAAGACGTCAAACGCGTCAAACGCCGGTCATGCACGGATGCATTCCACACATTCCGGAGGCGATTACCTTAATTTATGTAAATATGCAAAAGGGACCGTTTTCGCTACGTACGTCAATATAGGACTTTCCTTTTCCAAAATTAATAGAATCCCTGGTTATCTGCCGTGATATGTTGTTGAACTTGTTGGCTCGTCTACTGATAGGTTAGGTTATCAGATATACCTCTAATTGATTATCGCGTAATTTCAAAAGCAATTTAACAACAACAAAATTATCTTTTTTCTTGGATACAAAATGGACTTTCTAACGTTTCCAGACCAGAGTTTTTGGACACGTATCTGGTGTAACTTAACGTGAAACTAGAGCTCTTCCAAAATAAGTATTCTAGCACGTACACGCTGTAAACATCATGGTCGAGGAAGTATTATTTGCATCTGCAACTCGCAAACCTTGTTGTGTTACAGGAGCTTCCTCGATGTTGATTAACTCCAGAACCATGAGCGAGGTCAGTCTTTTGTTTATACACATTTTACTCTACCTCTTAAAATATATCCCACAGTTCGGATAGCGTCCGAGGGGGGTGGGTCCCATTTCTGAGGTGATGCGTAATGTTGTGACGTTATTATGCTGCGAATTTCTCAACCAAATTAAAGATCCCCTAATTATAGTATTTTGGCATGCTCTCACCATGCTCACCCAAAGAAAGATTGCAGTCCAGCTTGCTTTTATGCTTTTATAGTATCACTAATAGCACATACACAGCCAGTCCAGAATTCCACAAATTTCACTTATTGTACAGCTTCAGAATTCTGTAAATTGACATCGTAAATAACCTGATTAATTACAGCGCTGTAATTATTACCCAACTTGGTGTGTGTGTTGATTGTCTAAGTCTGGGGGAGTGAGAGGTGTCCTACTGTGAAAGTGGTGTGTATCTGGTGTGTAGGGTAGAGCTCTGCCATATAAATCATCACTAAAATAGTCACTGTCGATGAGTGCTATTAATTCCTTATAGCACTCGGCAGCGTAGCTGCCTCGTGCTATAAGTCATACTAACACTATAGTGCTAACAGGGTTTTCCCCGAAACACTACAGAGCCAAACACGTGTTAAAGCAATTAATAGCTCACGGTCGTCTGACTTCCACCTTCTAAAAACATGCTATACAGATAAGCATAACCGTTGGCCACATCATGAAAGTTGAATCACAACTATTAAAACTATTAACATGATGTGTTATTCCAACAATTAAAGTTTTTTTTAAGAAAAATAAGAGAGGTCTGAAGTGACGTCACATCAATTTTACTACTACTACTACTTACTTGCGCAGAATCCACGAATAAAATTACGCTCAGAAACATCGCCATGATCACACTCTGTATTTAGACTTGAACAAGTCTTTCCAGGATTATTCCCTTTCTGTCATCCTTTCATGTGTTTCTTTGCTGTTTTTTCTTTCTTTCATTCTTTCCTTCCATAACCAATTTTACCACGGAAGGTTGTGGAATTTGCCCATTATGAATTGCTACTCTATGTGACTTACGGTTGTCGATGATATTTATATACAGCGCTGTGTTGGCGGCCTGTCAAGCCACAAATGCAACTCTTGTTACTAGCTACACACAGAACATATTCTTGAGCTGCACTGTAAAAAAATGGACGCCTCAAAAGGTGTTCTGGTTAATTACACCAAAAGGTGTTCTATGATTTTAAACTTTCATATTGGAAATATTTACACATATTTTTAGTTTTCTCTTATTTAAACAGTATCCTATATCCACAAATATTTGAAAAACATCAAAATCTATATTATCATTACAGGATTAAGTCAGCTAAAAATTGAACGTGTTCTATTTTGAACACCGTGTTAAACAACCGTGTCTGCTGCCTTTGATACCATTGATCATGACATCTTTCTTGACCGATTTGGGACTAAATTTGGTATCAAAGGCAAAACACTTGACTGTTTCCGGTCATACTCAAGGGATCGTAGTTTTGATAGTCATAATGTCTGATGTTAACTATCTTAATTGTGGGGTTCCGCAGGGTTCAATCATTAGTCCTAGGGCTTTTACAACGAACACCCACGATGTGTTGCCGTCATCATTCGCCGCCATAAGTTGCAGTTTCACATCTACGCTGACGACACCCAGCTTGTGCTTTTTCATACTTCAAACTCTCTGCTTGCATCAACGAAATTCACTCCTGGATTATCGCAAATAATCATGCTTAATTAAGCTCAATTTAGGCCTAGACTGAGTTCTACATTGCTAGCACTACCACTTGGACGAACCTGTCTTAGATTCCTTGATACTACTCTTATGGTTGGTTCGGAAGAAATGTTCCCATCTTCTGCGATCAAAAACTTTGGTGTCACTTTTGATTCCTCCATGCATGACCACGTCATTTTATGTCACTGCCATTTTGTCGCACCATACATTTCGGGTTGTAAAACATATCCAGAATATGCAGTTTTATTGACACACAATGCGTGCCCTTTTTCTTTCAAAACTTGATTATGCCAATTCCCTACTTTCTGAGTGTAGTATACTACTGACATACATTTCGCTTGCAGCTACAAAACTAGGCTGCGCGCGTATCATTTTTAAAGTCAATCGGCGTCACTCATCTGCATGATGCTCCACTGCTTGTAGTCTGCTTCGTATACCGTGTATTTCACTGTCACACAATCGAACAACAAACACCCTCTGATACTTCGCCTTGCGAAAACCGCTCCCATCCGAGAACCGACCAATACACGCTTGTATTTGGTCGGTTCTCGGATAGGGAGTATCAGGGGGTGTTGTTCGATTGTGTGACAGTGAAATTATACAAGCTATACAAAGTAGACTACACTACTTCATACACCGGCTGGCTACCAGTTGATCAAAGAATCAAGTTCAAAATACTTCTTCGTTCTGACTGGTCTCAGTGGTCTAAAGCCTAAGTTAATATATACCTTTGTTTTGTTTTCTTTAAGTTAATTACACACAAGTCTCCACATTCCATACTCTCCGTTTTCGATTTGAGAATAATGTCAACAGCTCATTAATTTGTTTAACATACACGACCGGGTCGCGTATTTTCTTTATGCAACTATAACGAGATGCACAGACGACAGATCGCTACACGGAATAAAGCGTACATGTAGTAACACAATGGGATGCATCCCGTTATAGTTGCAGAAAGAAATTAAGCGACCGGGTCTTATCCGACATTTAATGACAATAGAGGGCGTGCTATACATGGTAAGGAAAATCCCTGGGAACATCGGTTTGTTTGTTTGTTTGTTTGTTTGTTTAAATCCTTACCTCTCATCTCTTCCCTAAATCGTGCCATAGCTGTAACGCTCCATCCTCCTTAAGATCCAGCAACAGTATCATAACCTTCAAGCATTAATCTCAAGACCGTAGTGTCAAAAGAAAATCTCCTATCCTGGAATCTTTCATCTGCAATCAAGAGACCGACATCTTGATCGGAACTGAATCATGGCTAGACAGTGACATTGGTTCTACAGAGATTTCTCCCGTCCACATGCAAATCTTCAGAAGGGATAGAAACTCAAGAGGTGGAGGTGTATTCATCGCAGTCAACAAAGACATTCCATGTTTCGTGAGAGATGACTTATCTCCCCCAGATATTGAATCACTATGGTGCCAAATAACCTTGGAAAATCAGACTCTCTTAGTTGGTACCTTCTACGGACCACAAGATGAAAAGCACCAACCGATCATCAAGCTAAGTGAGAGCCTCATGAAGATCTATAGCTCCGTCAAGTCACCCTACATCATTCTTGGTGGAGACTTTAACTTTCCTGAACTTGACTGGTCAACTGGTGAACTGATTGGGGCCAGAGGCGTCCTGGAGAAAGCTTTGATTGATTTAATTGATGAAAACCATCAGGGGCGGACTGGCCACTGTGGCGTTGTGGCGATCGCCACATGGGCCGCTTGGTTTTGGGCCTCTCAGGGCCAGAGCCGGTTACTCAAATTTTGCGGCCGCGCGAAAATTTGTGACTGTGCGAAATGTTGTGACCGTACGAACATTTGTGACTGTGCGAAATTTTGTGACCGTGCGAATTTTTTTGACTCTACCCCCCCCCCCCCCCCCCCCCCCCCCCACTTACGTGAAATTCACGAGGTGACTGACTGGGGGAAAAATTGGGGCAACCTTTTACGAAAATTTACTACCGGGACGACTTCCCGGTAATACTTAATACTTCTGCCTGACATGGTCAAAAAGGGCCGCTTTAATAATTTTGCCACGGCCGCTTTCAGGTCCCAGTCCGCCCCTGAAAACCATCTAACACAGATGGTAACCTTCCCGACAAGACGCGATGCAAACGGAACAGAAAACACCTTGGACCTTCTTCTCACTTCCCATCCCGCTCTGATTACGGACACCAAACCATAGGCAGGCATTAGTGATCACCAAATCGTGCAAGCAAAATTTATCACCAAGACTAAGCTGAAGCAAAAACCAGCTCGCAAGATTCCACTATGGAAAAACGTGGACAACGAGAGCTTCAAGTCAAAGGCAACCCAATTTGGTGCAGACTACTTCAAACGTGATCTAGAATCAATCAAAGACTGTTTAAGATAACTGTCTGTGGTTCAGAGATGGCCTCTGCAAGATTATCTCTAAAGTAGTTCCTCACAAATGGATTAAAGGTAACAATCGTCCTCCATGGTTCTCCTCAAAACTCAAGAGATTGTGCAGTAAGAAAGAAAAGCACTACATCAAGGCCAGGAGATCAGGCAAAAAAGAAGACTGTAAAAAGTTCTGTGACATCAGAAAGAAGGTTGACAGGAAAATCAAATACTCCCATCGTTCATATGTTAACGACATCATGAACTCAGAGAACCAAAAATCTATTTGGCGCTACATATACGTTCCAGAAGAAAAGACAACACTGGCGTACAACCTCTTAAGGTGAACAACAAACTCCTGACAGATGATCAAGAAAAAGCTCAAGCTCTCTCCGACCAGTTTGAAAGTGTCTTTAGCAAGGAGAATCTAGACCCTGCCAATATGCCCTCAATGTCAGGCGAAGCTTAGGCCTACCCTGAGATGCCACCCATCACCATTGGACTGGAAGGTGTTAAAAAGCTTCTTCATAACATCAATGTGTCCAAAGCCATCGGTCCAGATGGAATCCCAAACCAAGCCCTGACGACTGCAGCTGATGAAGTTGCCCCAGTTTTACAACATAATATCTTCCAGCAGTCGCTTGATTCAGGAGACCTTCCCATTGACTGGCGAAAGGCCAACATTTCCCCAATCTTTAGGAAAGGCGCTACTACAGACCCTGCCAACTACAGACCTGTGTCACTTACGTGCACCTGCTGCAAACTTCTCGAATATATCGTTGATAGCAACCTGATCATGCTGATGGGACATCTTAACAAATGGAACATCCTATCCGATAATCAGCATGCCTTCCGTAAAGCCAGATCCTGTGAATCGCAACTCATCCTGACCACCCACGACCTTACCAAACATCTTGACGAAGGACTGACCACCGACATGGCAATATTGGACTTCCCAAAAGTCTTCGACGTCATTCCCCACCGCAGACTTCTGACCAAACTTGATTTCTATGGTATTCGTTCCACCACCAAAAATTGGATTTCCTCTTTCCTCACCAAAATATCCCAAAGAGTAGTTGTAAATGGTAAATCTTCCAAATGGATTCCAGTTCTTAGCGGCACTCCACAAGGTACAGTCCTAGGACCTCATCTTTTCCTCCTTCGCATAAATGACATCCAGAATGGAGTGAATAGTACTACCAGACTCTTCGCAGACGACTACCTATAGTCTATACACCATGTAAACAGTCCAGAAGACGAGAATGATTTGCAAACCGACCTCAACACCATAATCAACTGGTCCAACACTTGGGGAATGAGATTTAATCCTGGTAAATGTAAAACGATGCGCATCACAAGGAAGAGAAATCCAGCACCTGCCAAATGTGAAATGCTTGAAGTCGACCTTGAAGAAACATCCTGCAGTCAGTACCTAGGAATCAACATCCAAAGAGACCTGAGATGGAACAAACAAGTTGAACACGCTAAATTTAAGGCCTCCAGAGTGCTGAACTTCCTGAGAAGAAATTTCCACCCCACCTCTTCCTCCATCAAAGAGAAGTTATACACCTCTCTTGTTCGCCCTCACCTAGACTATGCAACCGCTGCTTGGGATCCATACACTGCTTAAAACATCAAAGTCCTCGAAAAGTACAGTTGAACGCGGCATCTCGTTTTATAACAAGCGCCTACGGGAAGGACACAAGTGTCACAGCACTGAAATCAAAACTAGACTGGCCACCACTGCAAGAAAGAAGCAGAAGAGGTAGACTCGCATGTTTTTACAAAATTCTTACCGACCAGCTCGACATCGACCAAAGCAAGTTCATATCACCAAAACAAGACCGAACCAGAAGGGGGCACAACAACCAATTTCAGATTGACCACACCAGAACGGACGCACATTCAAACTCCTTCTTCAAAAGAACAATCATCGACTGGAACGCGCTACCACAAGCTACGATCGACTAACCCAGCACTACATTCAAAAAGACAATGACAAATGACTATAATAACGGTTCTCGCCTACACTCTCTCCACACCTCCAGTCAAAACTCTCTAATGAGAGTATTTTGGAGGATACCTCATCCAAGATCCAAGTCTCTAGGCTATACACTCCCCGCTCTCCCCTACTCGAAATCCATTTTTACATTGAAACCAACGGAGATCAAAATGTAGGTCCATTCGTGTCCACCGTCGTCTGGTTTATTATGGAAATTAGTGTAGTGCGCCCTCAAGTTATGCCCCTGGAAGACGAGCTCCACTAGGTGACAAGCTGCAAATAGCATTTACCAAATTTTGTTTTCGCTCCATCTTTTGCCCTCGAAAGAAGTCAAAGAAACAGCAAGAAATGATCATAAATGTATAAATAATTAAATTATTGTTTCTGCTAATGAATATATACGATTTGGAGCATAGGAAATGTGCACTGTACGTTAGAATATTTGCTTGCATTGCAACAAAAATGTATAATAGATTACTCTAGTAAGTAATGTGTCATCAGCATGATCAGTCATTTTCATTCATGAATTGTGTCGTGACTGTCTACATGATTAAAGGGACATTATGCATTAACCCTAACTCTATTTCACCACACGGCAACAGAATTTTTTTCCGACACCCAAAATTCACCAGAAAGGTCACCTCGATCACCCCGGGATTTAAACCACGGACCTCCAGCTTCAGGGCCCAGATCCTAGCCACTACACCACGGCTCCCAGTCGACACTCGGCGAGTATATTCGCCTCGTTATATAGCATGGGTCCGTTTTGCAGCCAAAAAACCGGCACGCCGGGTTATAGAAACACTTTTTCCGCACAGTTGCCGTATGGTGTAGTAGAGTTAGGGTTTATAGTGGTGTTGAACATTTTAAATGTTTAAAAATTTACTTCAGAACATGAACATTAAAAAAATGCCATTATTGTTGTTTCTACTAACAAAAACACAGCAAAACTTGATTAAAACAATATCGACATTGCTATTTTTTGAAAAACGCCCTCTATGCAAATATGGTTCGCGTTATGTATCACGCGTACTGCAGCCTGCAGTACGCATGATACATAATGCGAACCATATTTGTAAATAATTATTTGTAAATAATTATTTTAGTTAATGCTTACCAGAGCTCAAAAACACACTTCTTTGTGCTTGATCTGCGTCTCGCCCAATATTTTTAAAACTCATAGCTCTACCAAATATGTGTGGTGGTACGGGAAAACCCGTCGGAAGTCGCTAGTGTTCATATTGAGATATCTGAGTCATACCAACATATTCTTAACAAATGAGTTCCAAGTCAATTTTCCAACTTTGGTCAGGGGTGTGCCACTGAGCTTGCCGATCGGAGGCCACTTTTAAATTAAAATTTGGTCGGCATAGAACTGGTGGTGCTATACCGATCACGCGTGATTGTAGCAGACGACACGACGCTGGCCACGCGTCTCTCAGACAACCCAAAATGGCAACGGGAGTGCACTATTTTGAATTATTTTTAACAGTCATCGCCCGGTTAACGATGAAAATTCTTCTAATTATGATGAATTTGTCAAAATGATAAGATTAACATTCGCGATTACGTGTTATTCACTACGAAATCAAAATTTAGGTTTCGCGTGGCCACCGTTGTCTGTGTAAATCCACAGCGCCCCCAAACCTATGCCGACCAAATATTACGTTAAACCTGGTTAAACATTGTTAAACGCGTTAAACGCCGGTCACTGACACATTCCGATGATTACCATAATTTATGTAAATATGCAAAAGGGATCGTTTTCGCTACGTACGTTAGTATAGGACTTTCCTATCCCAAAATTAATAGTATCCCTGCTTTGGTCCCAAGATAGAGATTATACTTTGAACTTTAGTCTCCAGGAGTTTTTTATGCAAAATTCCAGATGTAAAGTTTATTTTAATACTTTTCTGAACCTTGTGTATCAAATTTTATGTGTAAAATGCTATGTTAACGTAAAATGACATTGTTACCATGGTAACCACTTGTGCACTTCGACAATGCATTGTAAAGATTTTGAAAGGGAAGAACTTACAATTGTTAATAATATCGCAAAAAACTAGGTTCACATCAAAAGTCCTTTTTATTTGACAAGTTATTATGTGTGATATAACAATGTAGTATTATTATTATTAGAGCATATAAAAGATGTTGTGTACACCTTGAATTATCAGTTTCAATTTTGAGTGTTGCATTTAAACTTGCCGACTTTAAATACTATAACTGTAGTTCTAGATGGAATTTCTGAAAAATGTAAACAGTCCTATAATCAGTAGAGTATGAAGCTCTCTGCCAAAGAAAAAAACCAAGTTGCTAGAAAATGACCAAGTGAAGGGTTTTCCCATGCCACCACACTTATGGGCTCAATCAAATCAATTTTATACCAACCAAGCTTGGGTTATAGGTATAACATGGAAACCTTCAAATTTACTGATGAGGTCGAAAGTCACATACCAAGGTCAAAGGTCATCTCAGGTCAAGTTGTAAAATAGGCTGTTGTGTTTTTTTCTCCAAAATCCTGTGTATTATATCGTAGGCATTTAGGGGTCAATTTGTGATGTAAAATCCGCATTTCGGGATCTTAGCTTTGGTCGCGCATGCTTACAGTCATGATATTTGAGTCCCCCCTCCTCTGGATTATTGGCTTCCGTTCTTGAGAGATACATGTTTAAGAAGGGGATGTCAGGAAGGAAAACCAAACAAACCCTTAATTTGGTCAATAACGCATGCTTCATAGCATACTTGGATTTGACCCCCACCCAGTTCAATCAGCTACATTTGTACACCCAAGTCAGTATACTATGTTGGAGACTTAGACATGATGTTATTATAATGGTACCATACCTTTTGTTTTTCAGAAAAACAAGCAACACTGACCATGACTCAGCATTCTCCTCATCATGACGGGTGTTGCCAGGTCCATCAATCAGCTACCCCTAAGTCAGTTTACCAGACCTTAGATGAGATGGATTTTGAGAGAGGACTGTGGTCTGCTGCTGTTGACGGGGATATAGAGAGAGTACAGAAGTTCTTACTGGACAAAAAAATAGACCCGGATATCTTGGATAAATCTGGACTATCACCACTGGTAAAAAATGTACCCATTACAATCCTTGAAGGCTTTGTAACTGAAGATCTGATCATTTGTTTACATAATGTTATAGCCCGGGGCCAGTCGACTAGTACACTGTTAGCATGCATGCTTGACCACAAAACCCCAAAATAGGGGGGGGGTGGGGTTTAGATGGGGTGCATTACATGCATATAACACGTTAGGGGTCTAAAATCGAGAGAAAGGGTAGGCTACTTTTTTCAAAATATATTTTCCCCGGGGGCCAGTCAAACATAATGGTGTACACATGCGTGACCCCAATTTTTTCCAGACACCCCCTAAACACTCATTGTTAGTGGGTCAAATTGGGGAGGAAATTATACAAAATCTCATTTCATGGTGAACTTTTGCTTCAAAGGAAATACACATTTAAAGGTATATTATGTGATATTTTCCAGGAGGCACCCTCAATCCTAGCATTTTTTTTGGAAGCAGATTTTCTTGCAGATTTATATTTCTGATCATAAATCATAAATATATTCCGAGTTACAGAGCAATACGATTTCTAATTACCTCAAAATCATGGTTTTAGAATGAATTTAGAGTGAAAATAACCAGGGAAAATAAACTGTTGGGTTAACCAGACAGTTTATTTTCACTCTAAAACCATAATTTAAACTGAAACCAATGTATGAAATATATGTGTGTGATTCAATTATTAGTAAATTTGTCTTATACGCCTAACCATTTTGGGCTATTTTTACAATGATGACATGTGACTATCAGCCCAAGCTACCTTTAGCGCCGATTCGGGTTAAAAAAGACACCCTCATTCTCTGAAATTGGCGATTTTGAAACCCTTCAAATCGTTCACGGGGATGATTATAACATAATATCTGACTGCCCATCCCTCGGCACAAAATCCAGCCCACAGAAACAATCAAACAGTCTAGAAATAGGGACAAAATTGAGCAGTAGGTTGTAACCAATTCAATGGTGGTATGATGGGTATTGAAAGTATTACATTTGCGTCATTTTTTCTCTCTTATCATTTGCAGCATTATGCATGCAGAAACGGACATGAAGAGATCGTCAAAACATTGCTACAACAAGGCGCCAATCCTAACGTGTTGACTCGATGTGGACAAGCTACGCCTTTACACAGAGCAGCCTATGCTGGTCACCTAAGTATTGTCAATTGTCTAATATCACATGGAGCTATTACAACATTGTGCGATGATGAAGGAAAATCACCACTTCATAAGGTAAGTGTGCAGCCTATGCTGGTTATCTATGTGTTGTCAATTGTCTGATATCACATGGAGCTATTACAACATTGTGCGATGATGAAGGAAAATCACCACTTCATAAGATAAGTGTACAGCCTATGCTGGTCATCTAAGTATTGTCAATTGTCTGATATCACATGGAGCTATTACAACATTGTGTGATGATGAAGGAAAATCCCCACTTCATAAGATAAGTGTGCAGCCTATGCTGGTTGTCAAAGTATTGTCAATTATCTGATATCACATGGAGCTATTACAACATTGTGTGATGATGAAGGAAAATCACCACTTCATAAGGTAAGTGTGCAGCCTATGCTGGTCATCTAAGTATTGTCAATTGATTGATATCACATGGAGCTATTACAACATTGTGTGATGATGAAGGAAAATCACCACTTCATAAGGTAAGTTAGCAGCCTATGCTGGTTATCTAAGTATTGTCAATTGTCTGATATCACATGGAGCTATTACAACATTGTGTGATGATGAAGGAAAATCCCCACTTTATAAGGTAAGTGTGCAGCCTATGCTGGTCATCTAAGTATTGTCAATTGTCTGATATCACATGGAGCTATTTATTACAACATTGTGTGATGATGAAGGAAAATCACCACTTCATAAGGTAAGTGTGCAGCCTATGCTGGTCATCTAAGTATTGTCAATTGTCTGATATCACATGGAGCTATTACAACGTTGTGTGATGATGAAGGAAAATCACCACTTTATAAGGTAAGTGTGCAGCCTATGCTGGTCATCTAAGTATTGTCAATTGTCTGATATCACATGGAGCTATTACAACATTGTGTGATGATGAAGGAAAATCACCACTTTATAAGGTAAGTGTGCAGCCTATGCTGGTTATCTAAGTATTGTCAATTGTCTGATATCACATGGAGCTATTACAACATTGTGTGATGATGAAGGAAAATCACCACTTCATAAGGTAAGTGTGCAGCCTATGCTGGTTATCTATGTGTTGTCAATTGTTTGATATCACATGGAGCTATTACAACATTGTGTGATGATGAAGGAAAATCCCCACTTCATAAGATAAGTGTGCAGCCTATGCTGGTCATCTAAGTATTGTCAATTGTCTGATATCACATGGAGCTATTACAACATTGTGTGATGATGAAGGAAAATCACCACTTCATAAGGTAAGTGTGCAGCCTATGCTGGTTATCTAAGTATTGTCAATTGTCTGATATCACATGGAGCTATTACAACATTGTGTGATGATGAAGGAAAATCACCACTTTATAAGGTAAGTGTGCAGCCTATGCTGGTTATCTAAGTATTGTCAATTGTCTGATATCACATGGGGCTATTACAACATTGTGTGATGATGAAGGAAAATCACCACTTCATAAGGTTAGTGTGCAGCCTATGCTGGTCATCTAAGTATTGTTAATTGTCTGATATCACATGGAGCTATTACAACATTGTGCGATGATGAAGGAAAATCACCACTTCATAAGGTTAGTGTGCAGCCTATGCTGGTCACCTAAGTATTGTCAATTGTCTGATATCACATGGAGCTATTACAACATTGTGCGATGATGAAGGAAAATCACCTCTTCATAAGGTAAGTGTGCAGCCTATGCTGGTTATCTAAGTATTGTCAATTGTCTGATATCACATGGAGCTATTACAACATTGTGCGATGGTAAAGGAAAATCACCACTTCATAAGGTAAGTGTGCAGCCTATGTTGGTTATCTAAGTATTGTCAATTGTTTGATATCACATGGAGCTATTACAACATTGTGTGATGATGAAGGAAAATTACCACTTCATAAGGTAAGTGTGCAGCCAATGCTGGTTATCTAAGTATTGTCTAATATAACATAGAGCTATTACAGCCCTGTGTGCCTGTTTGAGGACAGATTCAGTGATGTAAGTTTATCTGATTAAGTTATTAATTGAATAAAACACCAAATTTTGAGTCTGAAATACAAAAATGACTGTGTTTAGGCCTTTAATGTTTTGGTCCTGCGATAGAAGTTTGTTATCGGGGACTAAACAGGGAGTCTATAATTATGAGAGAGGTATCCCCCCCCCCCCTCGAAAAAAACCCCTGCTTGTTTGGGTGCAAATTCACAGGTGAAGAAGTTACAGAGGAAGTATATCATGGTTATAGCAACCAAGACGAGATGAGGCGCGATCATTTTTATCGCCGCAAAACACATAAATGGCATGGCACAGTCGAACGAGTCATTAACATATCTCGCTTCAGTGATTGCCTAATCGCATGTAGATGATTGTCCTAGTTGGCGCTATTTCTGGTTGTATATACGCAGATGTTTCTTACCCCTGGACTAAATCAGCACAGTTCTACACCATGGATAAAGTAGGATGATCAGATGCCAGTAAATATTTTATTATGAATTTCACAATAAATCTAGCTACTTGCTTATAATAAACCTTCCTTTAGCCCAGATTTACACAGTTGAAAATGATGCCCTAATTCTCTGAAATTGGCATTTTGATACAATAGGAATCGAATGGCATTGTAGTGCAAAATTGTACCCTTAACATGAGTACAATTATGAGAACTGTGTTTAAATTGGTTTAATTTTATAAAAACAGTCTGTTATAAACAATAATAATAATAATAATATTGAATGGCTTATAGTTTTGTGTGATATAAGAATATATTGCACTCAATAACAAATACTGCACACATGTCTTCAACTCGTGCAATATTTGTCTAGCTCATGCAATAAATTATTGTATCCTACTCAAAGCCGTTCAATATTAATTATGATGCAGCACATCAAAAGGGGGGACTTTGCTGCTGTGTGTTTTTCTAGATATGAAGAGGTATTTTGCAAAAGGGCTATGGTGCATTTTTTCAAAAAATGAGTTTGATATAGAAATGTATAGGGAAAAATCATATGTTTCAAGGAAACAAAGTCATTTTTTTCAAAAAGACCTACATCTCATTGTAAACAGCCATTGAAATTGTTGTTTTGTTGCAAAAGGGCCTGTATCCAGAATTAAATCGGGATACAGGCCCTTTTGCAACAAAACAACAACTTCAATGGCTGTTTACAATGAGATGTAGGTATTTTTGAAAAAAATGACTTTATTTCCTTGAAACATATGATTGTGACCTATACATTTCAATATCAAACTTATTTATTTGAAATGATTAAAATCAATGATTTTTTGTGTGTGGTATTTTTTCTTTATGTACAAACAGATGGAGTTTTGTTGCAAAAGGGCCTACATCCAAATTTTCAAAAAATGTAAACATGATTTTAAAAAAAATTAAAACTAGCACATTTAAAATTTATTTCAATTTCAATTAGTATGTAGTGTACCTCTTTCATAATCCATTCAGTTTTTCAATTGCTCAACTTGAATATTTAGAAACAGTTTTTTGACTTTTTCTCAATAAGAGCCAAAGTGGATGTAGGCCCTTTTGCAAAATACCTCTTCATATATAGATGAAAACGGAGAGAAAAAAAGAAAAGAAAAAAATAAAGATTTAGGAGTAGTTTTCACTCATGAAATCTGAATGCATTGATCAATTTTTGTGTCATTTTAAAGCTTAGAAGATGCTCTGAGAGCACACACAATATACTCAAAATTGACTTCACCTGCAAAGTCCCTGCTTTTGATGTGTAAAACATGCTTTAAAATGCAGAATTAGTAGCAAATTATACATAATATTTGTTTGTTTGTTTTATTGTTTTGTTTTAGGCTGCTGAGAGGGGACAGGTGTCAATTTGCAACAGATTAGTAGAAACAGACCCACATCTTGTGAACATCCTGGATAAAAAAGGTAGAGCAGCAGCCTGGTACGTTTCTGTGTCTAATAAAGACTTGAAAACTTTGCTTCAATGTGGCCATGAGATCAAAGACTTGGACAATATCACCGATGAAGCACATATGCAGGAATGAATAAAGACTTATGAAGGCAAGCAACTATTTGACAACGTTGCTTTGATGCGGTGTTGAGATCAAAGACTTGAACAGTTTCACCGATGAACCAGCTATGCAGGAATGAACAAAGACTTACATGTGTATGAAGGCAAGCAACTGTTTGACAATATTGCCTGAATGTGGCAATGAGATCAAAGACTTGAACAACATCACCAATGAAAAGCTATGAAGGAATGAACCAGACTTACGAAGACAAGCAACTGTTTGACAACGTTGCTTTGATGTGGCGATGAGATCAAACACTTGGACTGTATTTTAGGCAAACAACATACTTGGTTGGAGTCCATCTCTATTTGAAGAAATGGAGGTGTTGGTCAGATTTTTTCATTGTTGTAACTTTGTAAATACAACAAACAAAATGAGAATTTCATTTATTTATTTATTAGGCAATTTGAGCATAGTGTGAGGGAGTGTCTAACTACTAATTGAAAAAAATATCAAAAGGCTTTTAATAAAGAGGTTACATGATCAAGCGAATGAGATGAATGGTTAACGACAGATTAATTCAAAAACTGGAATTGGTTATCCAACTCCAGCGGTTTTAGGATGAAATAATTTAGTTCAACATGATGAATTTTTATGGGTTCATATAATATCATAAATTCAAAATTTACAGCCATTTGTGTCCACCGTCGTCTGATTATGCAATCTTTTCATGGAACGCCCTCTATCTTTGATTATGTCCTCTAATTGGTGTATTTTTGTCAAATTACATTTATAAACGTGAAACTAAAATATCTTCTCAATTATAGAGGAATACCTTTAGTTACAGATCAATACTTTTCAAAATCAAATTTTGAAAAATAAGTTGTTGGATTCTCAATTATAGAGGAATACCTTTAGTTACAGATCAATACCTTTCAAAATCAAATTTTGAAAAATAAGTTGTTGGATTCTCAATTATAGAGGAATACCTTTAGTTACAGATCAATACTTTTCAAAATCAAATTTTGAAAAATAAGTTGTTGGATTCTCAATTATAGAGGAATACCTTTAGTTACAGATCAATACTTTTCAAAATCAAATTTTGAAAAATAAGTTGTTGGATTCTCAATTATAGAGGAATACCTTCAGTTACAGATCAATACTTTTCAAAATCAAATTTTGAAAAATAAGTTGTTGGATTCTCAATTATAGAGGAATACCTTTAGTTACAGATCAATACTTTTCCTAATTTTATCAAAATCAAATTTTGAAAAAATAAGTTGTTGGATAACCTGCCAGTGTCACTCACTGTTCAGAGGAAGTAAAATAAAATATAGCTGAATTATATCTCAATTGTTATGCTTTGATTTGTTTCTTTATTTATTATACCTGCCAGTGTCACTCACTGTTCAGAGGAAGTAAAATAAACTATAGCTGAATTATATATCTCAATTGTTATGCTTTGATTTGGTTTTTTATTTATTATTTCTTGTTCTTAAGTCATTTGTACTTGCTTTCAAGGGACATTGAGAGATAGGTATGGGAATGAGAGTTTGCCCTAAATTTTCCTGGAAATCGGGGGTGGGGGGGGGGGGGGGTTTACACCTACGTAATACTGAGGCATATACTAATAACTACCATCTGTAACCGTTTATCTTTGGGTGGTTAACCAACTTTGGCAGTAATTCACTGCATTTTGGCTTCTAACGTCTCAAATGCCTCAAACAGTTTACAGAAATAATGAGAACTAGATCTTGCTCCGGTCTAAGACCAGGCTACCTTGATTTTTTTATGAGAAAATGATCCCTAGTGACCTCTTCTTGACCTTTGACATGGTCAATATGATTAACTTATTTTCATGGCTCATTGACTTTTTCGTGGCTTATCAATGCGCACAAGAAGAAACAAGTCCGGTTAAAATCAGAGAATTTTTCAATTTTACCCCTGTATAGGTCAATGCCCCTTAGTGACCCCTTAGTGACATGTCACTTTTAGTGCAGGAGCAACCTATATAAGCATTGATATGAGGAATCCTTTGACCAATTCTGACAATCGTCAGTCATTTCCTCTCAGACAAGTATCAATTTGAATGAATAGAGTGAAAATTTACATTTTGACCCCTAGTGACCCCAAACATATTTCGATTTTAAAGACCTGAGTATTATTTAGGGGGATGGTAATCGTGAATATATTGACAGATTCTTAAGTTCCTGTGTCGTTTCATTAAAATGCAAGAGCGTTTTAAATGAAAATCACATTTTGACCCCTATTGATCCCTTCTTGACCTTTGACCTGATTAAAATTATTGACTTATTTTCTTGGCTCATCAATTCAAACAAGATGCAACAAACCCGGTCCAAATCGGAGCATGTCTTAACTTTTACCCCTGTAAAGTTCAATGACCCCTAGTGACCCCTTCTTGACCTTTGACCTGGTCAATATGATTGACTTATTTTCTTGGCTCATCAATCCAAACAAGATGCAACAAATTTGGTCCCAATCAAAGCATGTCTTAACTTTTACCCCTGTAAAGTTCAATTACCCCTAGTGACCTCTTCTTAACCTTTGACCTGGTCAATATGATTGACTTATTTTCTTGGCTCATCAATCCAAACAAGATGCAACAAACCCGGTCCCTATCGGAGCATGTCTTAACTTTTACCCCTGTAAAGTTCAATGACCCCTAGTGACCCCTTCTTGACCTTTGACCTGGTCAATATGATTGACTTATTTTCATGGCTCATCAATCCAAACAAGATGCAACAAACCCAGTTCAAATCGGAGCATGTCTTAACTTTTACCTCTGTAAAGATCAATGACCCCTAGTGACCCCGTATGACATGTCACTTTTAATCGCTGAAGACCCTATATGAGGATGGACCCAAGGAATCTTTTGATCAATTATGAAGGTCATGAGTCATTTCCTCTGAGACAAGAAGCATTTTAAGTGATCGAATTGAAAATTTACATTTTGACCCCTAGTGACCCCAAATGATTTTTAATTTTAAAAACCGTTCTTTTGTAAATGCGTACGGTCAAAAGGAATATGTGGACCAATTTTGACGATCCTAGGTCATTTCACTAAATTGGAAATGCGTTTTAAGTGAAAATCACCTTTTGACCCCTAGTGACCCCTGTGTGACTTTTGACCCCAAACTGTGAAGACCTTATATGTAGGTCAGGTAGGGGGTCCTACTGACCAAATCTGGTGATTGTAGCATGTAAACTGTAGGAGAAGAAGCATTTTGTAGATATTGCCAGAAGAAGATGATGATGATGAAAGAAACGGCAGAGATAGAGTACCTCGATTTTTTGAAAAAATCAAGGTAAAAATATGGCTTTTCTTCTGATATCAAAATAATTATGTTGATGGGCAAAAAAAGCTTAAGTGATTGGAACATGCACCTTTAATAAGGAACAGTTTCTTGACTTTGTCATAAAAAGGTTCAGTTTTTTAATGTTTGACCAAAAAGTGCCAAAAATTGATTAGGAATTTTTTTTTAAAAAACAGTTCCTAGAGAAGTGTCTTCAGATGGATTTAGTGCAATTTTGGCATTTGTTACCTAAAACTGATTTTGTTACGTTGTCCGAAAGATTTTGAGCAAAAAAAATGATTTCCGATAGGCAAAAAAAAAGAATTTTAAAAAGATCAGCATTTTTAGTTAAATTTGATACCAAAAATAGATTCCCTGACTCATTTCCTTTCCAAAAATGAATACTTCATGATATACATCACATTAATAGTTAAAAAGTTAAAGCGCTTGATAAATTTCATATTATTAGGGTTTTGCACGCCATTTTAAGCAGGGATTTTAACACGCACTCACGCCTCTAGTTATATTTACTTAATGCAGCGCATCACCCTACTAATTATAAGGGAGCTTACCACTAAATCAATCCTCCATTTGTGTAACCTAGGGAGTTCCGGTTAAAACTGGCCGCATCAATGGGAATTTTGGGATGCGGCCCAGCAACAGCCGCAGGTTGCACACGCTTGATGTAAGATATATATCTGATAATTATTGATTATGTGGCAGCAGAAGCAAACAAATTAGGTCAAGATCAAATTTTGTTTGATAATGTTAAAACATGTCGAAAAAATTCACTCAAATATTATTTACTTAACACAGATTCTCAAAGAAGGAAAAAGTGACCCGTAACAAGGATTATAACTTGACGAATCATACTCATAGCAAAGGATTTAGGTCCTAGACAGAGTTTAAACTGAAAAACGTACGAGGGGGTATCAAAAAGTTCTTGACATCACCCAGAAGTGAAGGAGCTATATCGATGAAATTTCGTCAGTGTAATCACTGGTCCTTAAAAACATTATGGTGCAAATATGGTCTCATAAGTAGGTTTACTTTTTATACAGGTGGCGCTAGATGCCAAGGCCATGTAAATCAATGACGTCTTCCAACGGTGATGTGTACATGGTAAATTATAATGGTCCAATAACTGATTTTTGTAGGACGCCTTCCAGAAGAATATTATTCTCAGATTTTTTTTAAAAATTTGTCATTTGTCACTCATAGGTCTCAATTAATCTCTGTAAATGACAACAATTTTAAACCTCATACTCCTCTGGAAGGCTACCCACAAGGATCCGTTTTTGGACCATTATCGTTTAACATGTACACAGCACCGTTGGGAGACGTCATTGATTTACATGGCCTTGACTCTAGCGCCACCTGTATAAAAAGTAAACATACTTATGAGACCATTTTTGCACCATAATGTTTTTAAAGACCAGTGATTACTCAGACAAAATTTCATCGATATAGCTCCTTCACTTCTGGGTGATGTCAAGAACCTTTTGATACCCCCTCGTATATAAGTAATTGTGTGGTTTAATCAGTTTTGTTTGTAAATTTGTCTGTAGGCCTAACCATTTCCTGTTATTTGTACAATGATGACACATGACTATCGGCCCAAGCAACTCTTAGCGCTGATTCTTGTTGAAAAAGACACCCTTATTCTCTGAAATTGGCGATTTTTATACCCTTAGCACGGGCTCGCGTTGTGGTCGAAAAAGCACACTTAATCCGCATTTTCAAGGGGATGATTACAACTTTATACCCAGGGACATGTTCATATTGTGTTGCATATCAATTGAAAGCTTATGTGTTCATCTTTCCAGCGATTCCAAATTTGTAGCAATTACTTGTTTCAGAACTCAGCCACTTGCAGCCAGTAGGGAGGTCACGCTGCATGTCATATTTTGTTATACGCAAGAAAACAATTGAGTCATAGTGACTGCAATATTTGCTAGAAACAGCTTCGGGAAATGGTCTATTGGGCATCTCAAAAACTAAGAAACGTGTTAAAAATCATGACAGAATTTTAGAGGAGGGTCAATAACATCTGCAGAACAGTAAAATGTATAGTTTTAAACACGTTTGGTGACCAAATTTAGCCACTTGCTTGCTTGCTTGAGAATATGGGGAGGTCTCAATCTGAATGCCAAAATCATCACTATTTGTCCACAAAAGTCAATAGAGCATCAAAAATGTTGTTTATCAGTTTTAAACAATAGGGCAGTGGCGTAGCTCGGGGGGGGGGGGGGGGGGGGAATGCAAAAAAAAAAAAATTGGGGCCCCCACCCCCCACCCCCCTAAAAAAAAAAGGGGTGAGAAAAAAAGGAAATAGGAAAAAATTGAGAAAAAAGATCGATGTTATTAGCCAAATAGAAGGCAAAATTGTACATGTATAGTACATTTACAGTGCGATTTTGTTTTTGACTGTGCACATTTTTTTGACCTCCCCCCACACACACACTTACGTGAAATTCACGAGGTAAGTGACTAGAATTTTTTTGGGGGCAACCTTTTACGAAAATTTTAGGAATCTTGCCCCCCTGAAAAAAATTCTAGCTACGCCACTGCAATAGGGGTTCTTCAAGTACCCTTCTTAAACAAGTTTTACGTATTTTAACGTTCGTCTTAGCAGAGTACTTGAACAACGAAGGTTTTAAACAGTGTTGCACAATGTAGCTGTCAATGTAATACTTCATGGAAGAGTTGTTCTTATGAGCACGAAATAGTGGTGAATTTGGCACATTCACAAGCAGGTGGCTAAGCACTGAAACAAAGCATTGCTACAAGTAAGATATCGTTGAAAAGAAGAACACATCAGCTTTTCATTGGAATGAAACACAATATGAATATATCATGAAATATTTGATAAATTGATGATTGAAAACAAATTTCCGAACTTTTTTTGAGCAGTTTATATTTATTGGTCCTAACTTTGTGTTAAAAAATGAAGTCAATCACATTTTTCATTTGTCTTTAGTGAACCTTTTTGCTACACAACCAATATTCCATGTTTGTCCACGGGCATAATGATTTTCAATTGAAATTGCACACATTTCTTTTTCACATTTGAATGTCCCGCCAACAAAAATAAGGAATAATTTCAATTTGTATTCAAATTTAGAACATCATAAGCAATTCATAGCATGGGTAAGGTAAATTTATTATGTAAGCTCCCATTTAAATAAGAAAGGATGCACTAAATTCCAATTATGTCACTAATTTACTCAAGTTTTCACATTGAATGAGAGAATCTTATGCATGTTTTAGGCGTGATGTGGACAAACATCTGAAATGGGTATAGGGGTAAAAAGGTTTACTAAAGGCAAACGAAACATGCAATTGACTTCTTCTTTTTACACGAAATCAGTAACAAATCTGTTATTCTTGTAACGTTTAAAAATATTTAAACACCAACTTGGTTTTTAAAACAAGATGGCTTCTTTCCACTATTGCAGGGTTTTTTTACTCACCCTGTAGAAAACAACAAATAAATGAATAAATAAATAAACAGATCTGATTTACAGGTTTATTTACTCGCTTTTGAATGTGACTTCTGGTTTGCAAAATTAATAATTAGGCAACGGAAAAACCCGGTTCTTTGGGGGAAAATGGACCTCTCAGGTTGGGTTCTTTTTTTCTCCTTTTAAAAATTACTGTAAAAATCAAAATAAATCTGTAAACACTTTGCAGTTTTTGACAAACAAAAGAAAATGTTTGAGTTGGTATTCATTTGCGTGGACATCATTTCACCAATAAGGCCTAAAAAAAAAAGGGTTTGATTGGCGTAACATGACCAAAACAAATAGGGTAGGTCTGTCGGGATTTTTTTTTTTTTTTTTAATTTTTTTTTTTTTTTAAATCACCTACTGTGCAATGTCTTCACATAGCTCTAGCGTGTTTAATTGCCGGGCAAAAGTGTATTGTTGTGTTCAACAATATATAATTTCGATGGGGACTTAAAATAGCCAAAAATGAAAGCAAACAGTCAAAAACTTTAATACTTTGTTCAATTTTTATAAATATATATATATTTTTTCCCCTCAAAATAATAAAAAATATTCAGGGTCGGCGATGTATTTAGGGTCGGTCGGGTTACGCCAATCAAACCTTTTCTTTTTTTAGGCCTAAGTCTTATCAAGTAACATTTATTTTAAGTTACAGGACCCATTTTAACCAAGATGACATAAATCTGAAATATCGGGGTTCTCCAACTCGTAAAGGCATGTGGGCATCTAGTCGACTTCGTAAACCGTGTGCAATTTCACTGTCACACAATCGAACAGCACACTCTGATACTTCGCCTTTACAAAAACATCTCCCATCCGAGAACCGCCCCAGGATGAGATCAGATGATGGGAGCGGTCACAGTGAGTGAGACCTCTATCGGTACATATACCACAGCGCCGCGTCGAAGGCCAGAGAGTGTTGTTCATAGAATGACAAGGGAAAAGGTCTATCGAAGCGGACTTACGAGCATCTGGAATAAGCTAGACCGGGCAGCACACAAGATATTGCCCAACAAATATGAATCCCAGAAATAATAAAAGGCAGTCAAGTGCACATAGGTTTTTGGTTCAGTGCATCCATGCCTGCTGCTTCATGCACAGCATGCACTTGTATCGTGTATGTTGATTGAAAAATATTTGATCTTCTTATAAAACCATTATTATTTATTCATTATTATCAATATTTAGAGCAATATTATGTGATCTTTTTCAAAATTGTACACATATTCTTTTCTCTCTGATAAAGAAGTTTGAATATCAGAAAAGACATTCCATTCCCCAGACTCATAAACCGATCTTGACTGTATTTTCTGTAGAAAAATCTAAAAAATTTACTAAATCACGATGGAAATCTACGTACTTCCAATTATTTAAGTAATTTCCAACCTATTTTTTTGATTTTCATCATAAAAAAATAATTCCGTCATATTGTGTTCACTTGTGTAGTTGTGATCATAGCCGGAAACACCGTAAACATGGTATCAAACCATGGAATTCAATTTACGAACCAAAAAAACTCTCAGAAAATAAGTTATTTAAACTTCTTCAAACCATGATTTTGACGTAATTAGGAATCGTATCGCTCTGTAACTTTCAAGATCTTCACTATTTATTATCAAAAATGCAAATCTGCTTCCAGAGTGCTCCCAGAATAAAAATCAAGGGTAGAGGGCCTCACTTTGAAAAGATAGCGTACGTAGTATGCCTTTAAGGCTATATTATACAAATATTGACTGCAATGAGAGGCATGGTACAAATTATAGGCCCAAGGTGATCTCGAAACCAGACTATGCCCCGAGGTGCAGCCGAGGGGCAGTCGGGTTTCGAGATCACCGCAGGCCTATAATTTGTATCGTGACCCGAATGAAACAGGCAATATTTGATTTATATACCAAATAATATAGATTGTTGTAATTTGATTGGTTGAAAGAACACTGTTAATTAAATAGATAGGCATAGGGTAACATTGAAGCATAGGCTAGCTCTCTGTCTGAGAGCTATACAATTAAAGCATCTGTCAGATGATCTGAGTTGGCCTCAGGTTATAATGTTTTTAAACTTTTCTGAATAAACTTTTGCTTCAGATTTCATATTTAGTGTAGAAAGATTCTGTATAGCTTGGTTTTATAGCTCACACTACTTCAATTTCCAAGAAATACTGGCTTGAATTTGGACTGTTCTATTCCCGCTACAGAAAAAAAAGTTGTTCCGTTCTGTTAATCCATGTAATCGGTTTCCGAATTTGGAAGCCAATTTCAATCTTACCACAAACTTGAAACTGCTAGGTGAATATTTTAACAGCGCATTTCACTTGAATGACAACTTTTATGCCTTCTTCAACAAACAAGGTCAAGGGAGGACAAACCGATGCATATTTATCAGCCATTTCTATGATTTCGTTCACGCTACGAGGACAGAAACTAACGAACGACCAAAATGCTTGCGATAAATAAAAGCCATAAGTCAAATGTCAGAGCTGTCAATCACGGCGTAAAAACATACAGGGTGTTCAAAATGAAATCGTTCGCCATATTATTACGTCCGATCCTGTCAGATCAGGGCCGGGTGATTCGGGTGATTTAACCCGGGTCACGGACACGGATTGCTTGATTATCAATCTTGGGGTGTGATGCCATAAAAAATGACTGTGCCCGGGCATAGTTGTTTTTTATGACGTCATATTGAAATTGAAGGCATAACTTGATTATCCCCTCACTTTTAACCAATCAAATGACAGGAATCTATGTATGCGGTATATAATAAAAAAAATCTTTTGTCTGAAAGCTTTCAGTTTGAGCTTTCAGTTTGTCAAAACCTAATGCTGAATGCGGATTTTTTTAAAATATGAAATATTGAAATCCTTGTAAAAGTGACCTTTTGTATTTAAAATGATGTGATCAATGAAAAAAACGAAGAAAAAAACCCTTTCTAATGCGCATCAATTAACTAACGTGCGCGGGAGCTTCTAGACAAATTATTTTTTCAATATAGCCTAACAGAATGTGAATGAAATGGACACAACACAACTATTATAGTGTCATTATTTATCTCTCTCTCTCTCTCTTCCTCAATGGATTTATTTTCTCAATATCAAAATGTACATCGTGTTATCTTCTTTTTGAAAATAGAAGTCTCTGTAGGAGAGACCACATCATTATATACAAGGTCAACATCATAATAGCTGTACACAATAAACAAATACTGCACCACCCGTGTGCGGCATGTAAAATTAACTTTCTGAAAGCAAGCATGCGAGCGCTCTCTCTCTAGTAGGAGTGTCAGCCCTAAAGCTAAAATGGTAGATTAACACATCAACCGTCTCTCTGCTACTGACTGCTTGCTGTACACTTGCTCACCACATAAAGACTATTAACAACACATAATAAGCATGATATACACAACTATTTGCGCACCAAGCATATAAGTATGCTCTAGTGCTTTGCACATAATAATAAGCTTAATTAATCCACTACTATTTACCACAGACCATACTATGCTGCATTAGGGTGGCGACTACCACTGCCTGTTGGTTGGTTTGTACTCTATGAACACACATTGTTTAATGTACACTTTTTACAAGATTGTGTGATTATCATACAAGTCTTATAACATATACAATACAATCGGTAACGGATACCCATGTAATTCACACGAGATATCCAGGTGATACCCATAATACAATGTATACACAAAATTATTCAAGTACAATAAGGAGACTGACACGTCAAAAAAATCAGAAAAAACACATTTATAAAGCACCATATGAATTCAAAATCATGATATGACATATATTGATTACCATCTAAAGAAATATTACATCGTAATTATTCAAACATTGTTTTACTTAACGACATCATATAAACAGTTTTCTGATACACATGGAAAACCTATGTGATGCAATCATGAGATACCCATGAGCAACACATTTGATATCTATGAGATGCCCATGTGATAACCTTATGAGCCGTGAGATTACCATGTGATACTCATGTGATTACCATGTGATACTCATGAGAAAACTATGTGATACTCATGAGAACACCATGTGATACTCATGAGAACACCATGTGATACTCATGAGAACACCATGTGATACTCATGAGAACACCATGTGATACTCATGAGAAAACCATGTGATACTCATGTGATACTCATGAGAAAACCATGTGATACTCATGAGAACACCATGTGATACTCATGAGAACACCATTTGATACTCATGAGAACACCATGTGATATCCATTAAAAAAACCATGCGATACTCATGTGATATCCACGCATGACATTCACATGTGCTTATCAATGTGATATCCATGATATAATCACATGCTTACCACATGATACAAATTGACAGAGTGCTGGTCACTTTCCAGCAGTGAGTTAACATACACACTCAACACTATTATTAACTTCCCAATTTTACGCTAGCAGATTTACAATTCCATATGTAATATGGGATTAGGTTCCCTACGCTTTTTTTGTGTAAAATGCTGAAGTTGATAATAACAACAAGGACTATTTGCCTATCATTATCAACTGCAATTCCACATAAGTTGACATACAGACGTATTGACAGATCGGATGATTCCTGAATAATAATAATAAAACAATAATAAGGATCTAGTTGTACACAAAGCTTTGGTATCAACATATCTGCTAAGCAGTTATTCTAATATTAGAATAATACAGGGTTGACTTAATAGTAGCTAACCATTTAATAACACACATTAGGTTTTCCACCCACTTACCCACCACATAATAAAAACATGATTTAGAAATCTGAACAGTATGGTTTATTCAGATGAACAAAAAGTTTATGACAAATACCTCTATACTTAAACATTCTTAAAACAAATGTAATCCTCCCCTGAAACATAATGGGCAGTATTCTCGTACAAAACATGGTTTTAGCTTAAAACCATGTCAAACTAAACTCATTTCAAAATTAAGCACAAGTTTATCTTTTAAACGTTGTGTTTAACAAAACCCGATTTTAAACTCTGCAAATCTCGTCCCCAGAGTGGTTGTGCGTTCACTGTATACAGGTATTCAACTTATTGTAACCCAAAATTAGATATCAATGAATTCCTCAAATGCGTGTGCCTTTTTACGACTACACAATCTGCACGTCAACTTGCGCCGGGCACGGTTGAGTAATCTTCAAGGCGTACAATTGGTGCACAAGTTTAGTTAAACACACTTATACTACCCCTATGCCCATGTTATAAGTTATACACTATTCAGCGAGTTAGAATCATGTTTAAATTTAAGTCAAACGTGTGTTTAGCTAAAAAACGAGTTTAAATATGTACACGAATACGGGCCAATACCTCTAGCCCAACTGAAACCGAATGTCTTGCCATTTACTTCATTATCTAACTTGACAAAACATAACTGTTTTACAAACAAACAAAACTGTTAAAAGGGCAATAGAGCCTTGTCTGCAATAGAAAAAAAGGACGCTTGCGAAAAAGCATGACAAATGTGTGAAATTGAGCCAAAACAGGCTTTGATAATAAATTAAAATGATTTCACATGATTTAAGTAAGTAAGAGAAAAAAAAATCTGGAAAAGAAAAAAAAATCTTGAAAAAAGCAATAAAAAGTGGGTCGGTTTGGCCCGTAAATAAAACATAGTGTGTGTTTTTCCTCGCCTAATGCTCAATTTTCTCATTGAACCAATAATGATAGTATAGCAAATTATTTCTCTCTGTCATGATTGGATAGGGTCGGTTTGGCCCGTAAATAAAACATAGTGTGTGTTTTTCCTCGACTAATGCTCAATTTTCTCATTGAACCAATAATGATAGTATAGCAAATTATTTCTCTCTGTCATGATTGGATGTGTGCCATCATTAATGTGACAGCATATAATAATAAAATCTGAAATGTTAAAACCAACTTTCCTTTCTAGAGTAAAGCTGTTTTATAAATTAAATACAATTAGATGTTGTACCACTTCACAGATAAGCTTTTTAAAATGGTACTTCTGGTTCAGTAAAGAATTCAGAATTTTAGTTTCCATGATTGGTTTTTCAGGACAATATATCTAGCATTATTCAAGTTTTAACCCACATAACAATTATGCCTCTATGAATTTTAGTTTCCATGATTGGTTTTTCAGGGCAATATATCTAACAATATTCAAGTTTAAACTCACATAACAATTATGCCTCTATGAATTTTAGTTTCCATGATTGGTTTTTGAGGACAAGAATGATAAATATATCTAGCAATATTCAAGTTTTAACCCACATAAAAAATATTGCCTCTATTAGTTTAAATGGCTACCATATAAAATGAATTTTGTACTTGGTTACCATAGAATTTAGGCATGATCTGCTTTGGTTAACTTGTGACGTTACTTTGCACACAGAATAATGCTGTGCGATTACAGGTTGAAAAGTAACTGCTGTATTTCGTACTGGAGTATTTCAAACTACAGTTCAAAACACAATCCCTTAGACAGTTCATAGCTTTCTGGTGCATTCCCATGCAAGGCAACTAGATCAGATAGGGACGCAGTAGTCACACATCATGCTGTAACCTGGAGATAGACCATCTCAAATGTGGCTGGTTGATTATGCCGAGTGTTTTAAAATTTTTATAAATAGTTAGCAATAAGGCGACGAAAAATAGAAACCCTGTTGTACGGGCAAACAGACCTCTCGGGTCGGTTGGTCGAGCTTCTTTTTTTCGCCCCCTAAAAGACATTAATAATTAATCACTAAGTACTGATTGATCATAATATGTGTGGTGGCATGGGAAAACCCTTCACATGGTCATTTTCTAGGAAATTGGTTTTATTCTTTGGCAGAGAGCATCATACTCTACTGAGTACAGGACTGTTTAAATTTTTCAGAAATTCCATCTAGAACTCTAGTTATAGTATTTTTAAGTCGGCCAGTTTAAACGCAACACTCAAAATTGAAACTGGCAATTCAAAGGTGTACACAAAATCTGTTAAATGCTCTTACAATAATAAAACTACATTGTTATATCACACAGAATAGCTTGTCATATGAAAAGCACTTTTGATATGAACCTAGTTTTTTGCGATATTATTAACAATTGTGAGTTCTTCACTTTCAAATTCTTAACAGTGCATTATCGGAATTCACAAGTGGTTACCATGGTAACAATGTCATTTTACGTAAACATAGCATTTTACACATCAAATTTGATAAACAAGGTTCAGAAAAGTACTAAAATAAACTTCACATCTGGAATTTTGCATAAAAAACTCCTGGAGACTAAAGTTCAAGGTATAATCTCTATCTTGGGACCAAAGTTGGAAAATTGACTTGGAACTCATTTGTTAGGAATATTTTGGTATGACCCAGATATCTCAATATTAACACTAGCGACTTCCGACGGGTTTTCCCATACCACCACACATATACTCATTCGGTGTCAACTTAAACTTTCTGATACAATTTCTTAACAATTTCTTACAATCAATTACAAGATTTACTTAGTAGCAAACTGAATATCAGAAAGTCACTGGTTCCATTGTGGTCTAATACACATTCGGCTGATTCTTCAATCGGCTTCATTTTCTTGACATTTCCGCTTCTCAGGAACCCTATATGAGACCTGTCATCACAAAATGAGCGTTAAGTCGCCAGTGTGCATTAGGAGATATAGTCCAATGAACATGCCAAATATCAATAGAAAACAAAGGCATTTTTAAACTTAAATTTGATTTTTGACCAGGAAAACATTGAGAAATTATGACATGTTGCGTATCATTTTAAAGCTTGTTTTCTGAGCATTCTGAATCTGGACAAACCTCAAAACTAAATTTTCCGACTTAACTCTCATTTCGTGATGACAGGTCTCATATGTGACCAGTCACATCAAAAAGGACACATTGTCGGCAAACACTGTTTTGAGAAAGAGGCCAATATATTTGGCGAAACATAAAGAAAATAATTTAGAAACAAATATCCTTCTTCAAATCATATCTTGTGATTACAAACTATGATTACTTTCAACATGGTATCATTTCTAAGCTTAAAATGTGCTCTTTCAAGTCGTTTCAATAACTCAAATTTGACTTGGGCCACCAACATGTCCATTATTGATGTGTGACTGTGATGTGACGAGTCACATATGGCTATATAGTTTGATCTAAATGTAACAGAAAAAGTAGAAAAGATAATAACCAAACTATGTGTGATCATTCAACAATTTAAACTTCATATCTTATCAGTAGAACTTACGAATCTCATCTTCTTCAACCTTTGGCAGAGAACTTTTTGATTTACCCCTATACTTTTCTCTATCCCATTATAATCAAACAATTGTCCCCTTCCCTTCATAATAATAACATTGTATGGCTGTCCTCCACTGCCAACCCAACATTTTTAAAGTTTGACAAAGAATGTTTATTGTATAGAAGCATACAAGCCTCACTTTCCAAATTCCAGAGATTTTTTTTTTCATTGAAATTGTTGAAATGCATTGTTTTGTTCGGAATAGAATAAAGTAGATAAATGTGGTAAAATATTAGTTACGCAACTTATTGATACGCCCTTTTTCATTTCTTTTAGTAATATTTCCCATGATTTGACAATTCATAAGGTGACAAAAAATCTCTTCTACAGGCGGAGGTACCTATTAGGTTCGGTCAGGCTGTATTTTAATTATCCCAATAAATATGGGTCGGTATTCATTTTGCACATGAACAAAATTACCAAATTATTTTTAAAAAATTGGATCTGTCAGGTCTGTAGAAAAGTGTTTTGTTTTGTCTTCATCGTTTTTGTGTTTTTTAAAGTAAAAATCCCCTATTGATACCCCCTCTTGAGAAAAGAGTAGGAGATGACCATATAATTACAACATGTATACAACACTAAGGTACACGTACTTATGGAGAGAAATAATCTCTCCGGTATAGCTGCTATTTCTGAATATGATTTTTGTTAATAAGATCTCAAAAGACCACCACCCACCAGAGAATATCTCCCTCCTGCCATCGTAGCATATATTCAGTACACTAAGGGACAAAGTTTATGGCTGTGTCGTCTAACATAGATGTGAATGTTGATAGATTATCATTCTATCGTCTAGATCTGATCATTGACATTCTCAATCACTTGTTGCAATGAAAGAATCAATATTTAGTGGCAGTTCTCTACAGTTAACAAGAGTCAAAATGGCGTTCAGTGATAGTTGAGACTTCTGTGCCCCGTGCTTGTATGTATGTATGCTTGTGCAGCTATGTTTCACCCTAAAAACATTTGGAATAGGATAGAAATAAAATCGGAACTACTATAAAAAAAATTACGCTTAGTTTTGGGCCAGTGGTACCATTCTGTAGAGAACCCAACCAATGTCACTAAGATTCTGGTGGCATCAAAGCATAATGGTAAAGCTGTGCCTGGCTTCACAGTCTTAAGAAAGCAAAAAAGACTTAAAATGAGGCTACAACACTTCACAATAAGGTTCGTTGTAACAACAACAAAAAGTATGGTCTTTTTCAAGTTTTCATCACAGTGTACTTGCAATTCGCAATATGCTTAACAATTCTGTAACAGGGGTTTAGACATGACACACAGCACACACACACCCCTGCCCCCTAACCCACCCCCCTACATGCATGTTAACAATTCCCTCATATATAATATATACACAATTAGGGTCATAGTTGGGAGTTTGGACGGATTCATTGTCATATATAGATAGTCAGAAGTCTTTGCTTATCACGTTTCAAATAAACACATTCAAATTGCACAACCACTAAACAACCTTTTCAGAGTTAACACTTTCCACGCGGCAGGCGGCTGCAGACGACATTCCAAAATTTCAAAAAATGTTTTAAAAATTTCAAAATTACTGTATTTCATTACCATTTTTGGAATCACCATGAGAAATGCATTGAAATAAGTACAAACATGCCTAGTGCTTGGTCAGTAATTTTTTAGATAGACTTTGAAAATTATGAAAGGTTTCTGAAAAATCTGTTTTGTGTAATGGTAAAAATAATAGCCGCGTGGAAAGCGTTAAGCATTTGATACACGCAAGATAGACCGTTGGTGAATTGGAGCAAGTATAACTTAGCGGTATGTATGTGATCCATGGGCCCAATTGTACTCATTGAACATATTTTGCATTTTGAATGTGTTTTGAAATGATAAGCTATTTAACCCCCTGGGCACTACCTGTCTATCTAACAGCGCTTCTGATTGGTTAATTACAAGATATACTCATTTGAATAACCAATTACGATACAGCTTTTAACTATTTCACCCTGATCCTTTATCAGGGATACAATTATTTAAACAATGTCTCTGATTGGTGCAATAAATGATGTATCCATCTTTCAGACCAATCGGTCGGTAGTTCTCAGGGGGTTAAGGATGTCATTACACATATTAATTCGATAGGATAGGGTTATAGGATCACTTCACAGTTCACACGTACAATGGTTCTATCCCAATTGTACACCCACGTTGCACATCCATTCTGACATCCATTCTGGAGATACAACTAATTACCATCACTCATCTGTTCGCCTCGAAATAAGCAATTCCATTTGACAGGATACATGCATGAGATTGAACTCCAAATTGTCAATACTTGCTGAAGATATCCTTTCTTTGTAAATTGACTATGTCCATGATGAAAACTAAGTTGTAAATCCATTCTGTAGTCATACTTGGTGTGTAATTTTTCCTATCTGGCTCGTTTAGTTAGTTTGACCAAGTTGTACATCAAATTGTCCATCCATCTTATAGATAATGCCCTCTCTAAGTTGTCATATCACTTAGACGGTGGCTATGACAATCATGAGATGGGCGATGTCCATTACACTATCAAGCAGGTCCGGAGCGACGCGGGCCAAGTTGGATTGAGTGAACTCGCACGGTGGGAAGATGTGCAGGACAAAAGATGGCTGTAGGAATGAAATAAGAATATGAAAACAGAGTCAGAATAATTTTACCCAATGGGATAGATACACCAGCGACTTCAATACACTCAAAATGTATAATGCTAGCAGTTTACACCCTACCACCCCAACTGTCTCTCTAGACTTCACAATTTACACACAGCCAGCCCTGCGAGGGCGTTCCAAAAGTGAAGACTGAAAAAGATACAGTTCCAAAAGTGTGCGCTGATAAGCTGATTAATAAACATGAGCTAATTCACGCATCATCACACGTAAGTGCGGCGCTGGTTTCATGCGGTGTGGCATATTGTGTGATGCGATACGGCGGGCGACTGCGGTGTGACATTGTATGACGCACTGTAATTTGAATTGGACCAATCAGGTGGTTTTCCTGTTGTTGCTGGGTACAAGAGCGCATGCTCAGTATTTTTGTAATTCCATGAATAGCCACACACTTTATGTCGTGTTATTCCATGTCCCTCGAGTTGGTCCGCCACTTTTAAAGATGGTGGCCAAATAGAGGGATGTGGGGACCCAGTCTACCTTCTCCCTGGTGTATAGAGCTGTTTTGCAAAAGGGCTTACATCCACTTCTGCATGTTACTCATGTTGCATTATTGAATGGATGGCTATTCAATATGTGGAATATGGCTTGTATCGTTGGTGCCTCAATTGCCGTGCATGGATGCACTAATCCAAGTCATAGAAACAGTAATGAACACAGCCATACAATAATTTGATCAATTCCATGGACTTGTCAATGCAAATTCCCTAATACAAAATGGGTAACATGTGGGTCTGTAGGCCCTTTTGTAAAAAAGCTCTTCATTTGTAGATTTGGATAAAGCAAACTAATTGATAATGCCAGAAGCTTGCCAATCCTCATGGTTTTTAAAATTTCAAATATGATATTAAGATGTGGATCACAAGAATACATGCTGATATCCCCTTCAAACTTAATATATCGTCAAGTAATGCAACATTGAAGATGCCAGATTGTCCGCCCCATCCCTTCCAATGCCCAACGCTCCTGTTTGTACTGTACACAACCTACCTCTGTATTTCCGGGTAACGCAACATTGATAATGCCAGCAGCTTGCTTCTGCTGCAGATAAGAGATGAAGTTAGTCTTGAGACATGAGGTTTGAGACATGACGTCCTGATGATCCTGGCCACATGGTAATGCAAGCAGTACAACTGACTCATCCTCAACCTGAAAAAACACCAAGAAACAAAATATTATCAGCTGTTGTCTCCTACTTCAGATATGAAGTCTACATTGATAGCTCGATTAACCCTAATACTCTTGACTTGAGTACTATGAATCACTACTAAGCGGTGTGCTTGTGTCACCCGTCTCAGCAGTTTTTCGATGAAATAATGGCCCCAGGGTATATACATGGCGAAGTATACTGAGCCATGTATGGTTGACCCCCGTGGCCTAGCGGTATATTATATGCCTCTGAACCGAGGGGTCCAGGGTTCGAGCCCCGGGGGTGTGGGGGCCCTTTTACCCCCCTCGATCTTTGGCCGCGAAAACAATTTCTTTGGAAAAGGTGCCTCAGGGGTTAGGGTTGTTACCAGGACCGTTATAACTACAGGGTAATTGAAAAATTGATCCACAAAAGTAAGAACAGTATTTCAGTGTGGTACAGCATTTTAAAGCTGTGAGAATTAGCAATTCAAATTGAAAAAAGATCCCAAATTATTTCCCCGACTTTATCTATCCTCGTTTTAAGGAAACAGTTTTAACTTTGGTTCCCAATAACCTTGTTACTGATGAGCGAATGATTTATTCAGATCTTTTCCCCATGATGCTATCAATGGTGAATAACCTAGCTATCTTAGTTAAAGGAACATACAGTGGGGTTTTTTTCTGGATTAACCTGTAAATAATAGAATACATTATGAAATTGCCAATCTCTGGGGTGGTTTTTTTTTTATTCCAAAGAGTTTGTAAATACACAAAACAGCTATACAAATGTCAAAATTCTTAACTATGAATGCATATATTACAAAAAACACAAAATCCCAATTTTTTTTAGAAATAGGAGGGGGCTACCCTATACCATGTGGCTGCATGTGTCTGTAACTTCATAACAGCTCTAATCTCACTTCCACAAAAATGCTCAAAATTTGATAACATAAAAAATGGCAAAATGATATAGTATATAAGGGCTTGCAACAAGGTGTACATTCCACACGCATAGCTCTTTGTTTGCAGTGTTTGTTTGTATAATTCCACATTCTCCACCAGTTTTGTAATAGCCCACAATGCCTTATACTTTCCTAAATACTCCCCTCATACGTTGACGTAGACAGAAGAAAAAAATGACTAAGTCCTGATATCCATTGTGTCGAGCAATACTGAACGACGAGAATATGAACAGGCCATGAGAAATTTCATAAAGAACATTATTTGTGACATGCTCAAGACAAATCAGTCTGAAGACGATCGTATCACATTTTTAGTTTTATACTTATTTGCATTGGTCAGTTGTAATAATGCTACATAATACAGGCATGAGACTGAACAAATTTTAGCTGAATCTGGAAATGTTACTGTTACTTTCAACAGGCATGAGAATGGAGTTTTTGAAAATAGCAGGAAAAAGCAGGAAAGTGGTTAAAATTCCTGAAAAAGCGCGTGAAATTGGGCAAAAAAGGCCAAAACAGGCTGAAATTAAAAGAAAGAGCGGAAATTTGGACCCAAAAAAATCCTGAATTCAGTTTTAAAACTGAACATTCTCATGCCTGTTTCAATGCAAAATTGTCAGTTTCGCAGGTTTTAGATTTCATGAATCTACATACCTCGGAAAATTCACAAAATCAAAATTCCTCAGAAAATTAGGTAATTTCTTTGCGACTTCAAGACTCATTTTGCTTGGATCACACCACATTTTTGCCCCTCGTCTTGAAAACTCACCGTCATACGTCTTCCAACGCCTTCAAGTTGTGATGGTTCCAGTCTCATCCTCTGTGCGATACGCAGTGGCATAAGGGATATTAGTGAATCTCTAGCAACGCTCTCACTTCCCGAAACAAAATGCATCTGGATGGCTGCAATGTCGTTCTTCAATGCTAGCAAACCTTGCCACATGATGGGATAGCGCTGTAGGGAATACAATCGATGCAATCAGTCAATCATAACATTTTCATATGCCAAATGTTACAAATGGATCAAAGATTGAATCTAATCAATTAAAACTTGTCAGGTGCAGGAGCCACCCAATGAAGCAGGCCTAAATGCAGACCTTTTTCAGAATCCTCAACATAGGTCATTGCTTAAAATAAGGTTTCCTCTACAGGCTCATCTAATCATCTTTACACAAAATGCTGATTTTCACATGTAGGTGTAATGTCTGAAAATCGGCCGATTTCTTTGCTAGTTTTACAATTTTAGCATAAGTCGCTTACATGACTTGATGCGATTACTTGGATCGATCTACTGTATGGTTAAGAAGAGCGAAAAACTGATTTGTTGAAAAATGCTTTGTTGTCAACGGCAAAAGGGGATCTCCAGGGTCACCTATACATGAGAAAGTTTGAATTCCGCCCTCTGTTAGCCCTGCGATTTGTTTGGACCTCTCACTAGGGATACAAATCATGTAGCACTTCTACAGGGATTTGTTCATGGGTGTACCTCATCTTGTGGGACAAGCAATACCACGAAAATCAAGTGTTGGCAATTAGTTGCTAGGAACATTACTCAATTTCATTTGTTTTTATCAATTTACAGCTTTATTCCATGGCAAAATTTCCCATGATATTACATTTAAGTGCTGATATGGATGTGCGCCTAGCCAGCAGCCACATTAATGAAGCGAAATTATTGTGACTATTTCCTAACGACAGCGTTATAATAATGGCAAAAGCGGAGTTATCATTCTTGGAATTGCGCTATATATAAGCACTATTTATTATTATGTTTATTATCAGAGCGGACGTAATTCAAACAGGTATATTTCAGACAATTATACTTTCTTTGATATTTCATTTGCATTGTTACCATTCCTGCATTTTTGCATTTGCTATTTTGCTACAATAACAATCCATTTATATAAAATGATGCCCTGATCACAACGTTTCAAATTTATGACCTAAAACAATAATTCACAGATAGATTTATCAATGCAGGCATAACATTAATCCTCAAGTGAAACGAAACAAAAATCCGAAATATAGAAAATATGCAATTATATTAACTAAAAATTGCGTGAAAAGGCTGAAGTTTGCCCTACTGATCATACAAATTTTGGGCGGAAATATTTGCAATTTGGTGGAAAAATATCTCCTTTCAGATATCAATCCACTTATTATCCTGCCTGCAACTGATAACAGCACACTCAATAGAGACTTACCAGTAACAGTGAAGCCAATGAGTCTGGGGATTTCATTGGCGACGGCGACGGATTAGTAAGATGTACAGACTGCACAGGTGTATGCGGTGATATCCCAGCTGCCGAGGGCGTACCAGGCCAAGTACTGGGAGGAGGTTCTCTCGGTACACCAGGCGTGTACTCATGACCCGGTGCACGAGGTGTTGCAGAGTCTTGATCTGGATGACCGGTTAAATGCGCTGCCTCCATACGTTGCTGGAACATCTCGGCTTGTTGGCTATGAGCTACTATATTGACCGGTGTCCGTCTGTGCATCGCATCTTGCTGTTGTTGCTGCTGTAACAGAAGGCTTGCCGCTTTGTCAGGCGCTTCTCTCGGACTGTGCTGTTCTTCCGCTTTACCACCTGCGTGTACTCTAGCTTCGACACCGTATCCGCCTGGTTTTCGCATCACTACCTGAGGCATTCCACGATGCATCTGAGGTGGTATACCCGATGTGATACCCGGTGCACGTTGTGGTGGGATACCGGATGTTATACCTGGCTGCATCATCATCTGATGTTGTGCCATCTCTACCTTGGTCATATCTAGCTTCTCTGGTGTTACCGACGGATGAGGATGTTCACCGAGTTGATGCTGCTGCACCACTGCTGGCGATTTGACCCTCGGTGACACGGCCGGTGACGGTAGATTAGGAGACGCTATCCTACCACCCGGAGCGGGTAACGGTTGACCTTCCAAACCGGAAAACATAACGCCTCGATACTGCCCAGGTATACCAAGTTGTGTTGTTGGGTAATAGACTTGTCCGCCGGCAGATTTTAACGTTTCTGGCGAAATCATACCGTGTAAACCTGGATAGACCATCTCTGCTGGGATGACCATCTGGGCTTGGCTAGCAGGTGTATTAGGACGCATACCTTGTACCACAGGGGCGTTCATATAAACCATTTTACCACCGGGCGTACGGAAGGCATGTTGAGGGGGTACACCTTGCTGTTGTTGCATACCATGAGGTCTCGGCCATTGTTCACCAGGTCTGACAGTAGTACCTGGATCTGATAAAGTTCTCTTCTTGTCCGATGTGTCCTCGGGTTTTGCCTGTATGCCAGTAGGGGTTCTTGCACCAGGGGTTACTGATTGCACTCTCTGTAACTCCATATGAGCCACTTTTTGAGCCTCTGCTAGTCCCATTGGACTCATCTGACTACGTGGTTTTCCATCTGCCGTCTGGTGCTGTTGAATCGCAAGTGGTGCCATGCTGGCAAGCGGTGCCATGCTCGCAAGTTGCTCTAATTTCTCTTTCTTCAGGGGCAAACCATGCTTATCATTACCACCGATGAGTCTGGCTCTCAGCACACTTGCATTATCAGGGTACGCTGAGGAAGCCACGGACGTAGGAACTCTGCATTCGGTATAGGTTCCGAAATTGCCACCAAAACCGGGTTTGTTTTCTGCGATAACCGAAGTTGATGTGGTGGGTTGTGATGATGTTGTGTTAGTTCTGGTCCCACTACCACTGAGTGATGTGTTGTTTCCACTTCCAGCTAGAGTTGTTATTGATTTAGTTTGTTGTGCATTAGATGCAATCACAGACGATGCATGCTGACCGGGTTGAAGATGTTGGAGATTACCCAAAGTTGACGGTGTTATACCATGAGAAGATACTATAGTTGGAACATGATGACCATGTGGACCAGCACCACCGGTTGGTTTTAGTAGCTGTACTTCTGGTGGTCTACCAACTGCATTCTGTTCTGATTTAACAATGCCATCGTTACGTACAGGCACACCACGTAGATGTGCATTTGGTTGCATTGGGTGTTGCAGTTGCCCTGCTGATTGAGCGCCGGCAGCTGCGGCTGCAGCTGCTGCCGCCGCTGCACTCTCCTGACTTATCAACTGCCTCATCTGCGGTGCATTTGTAGTCGGCGGATGTTGCCTCAACAAATTCTGCTGTTGCACTATCTGTTTCTGTCTTTGCTCAAGACTAGCTTGACTGACTGACTGAGGCTGCTGTGTGTGCAACTGCTGTAAATGTTGCTGCATCTGCTGATGTTGTTGTCTTTGCATTTGTTGCTCTTGTTGCTGGTGCTGACGATGAGCTTCTTGAAGCTCCTGCAGCCTTTGTTGTTGGTGCTCTAAGATTTGATGTTGCTTCATCTGCTGTGGTGTCAACTGCTGTTGCTGTTGATGTTGCTGTATTTGTTGCTGTTGCTGCATCTGTTGCTGTATATGAGCTTGAATTTGACCAGGTATTACATGTTGTTGATGTTGCTGTAATGCTATAGCCTGCTGCGTGGCCAACCATCTCTCCTCTTTAGTACTGTCCTTTCGTCTTCTCCCACGTTTTGGTGGTCTTCCTGGACCAGGCGTAGGTTTCTGTTGCGTTTCTTGCACAATCTGTGCCACTTTTGCAATCTGCGCAGCTGATGCTACGGTTGTAATTGGTTCCGTTTGGGGAGATGGGAACCTCTGAGCAACTGATGGCATAGCAAGAGCTTTCAGAACTGATGGCATACTGACAGAGACACTCTGTTGTATGTCCACAGGGGAACGTGATATGGGCAATGACGTCGTAGCAGTGATAGGCTGAGATGTACATGTCACCGTGGATATCTGACTTGTAGTTGTTGCTGATGTGGTCCATGGATGGGTTGTTGTAGGCACCACATGTCCAGGAGCTTGAATTACAGGTTGCTGCGATACTGAAGTCACTGGCGATGAAGATACATCAGTGGTGGACACAGGAACCTTTACTGCCATTGGATGCAATGCTGTTACACTGGGTTGAAATGGGATAGATGGAGTGGTAGTTGTGGTGGTGGTAATGGTGCTCGCAGCAGTGATATTATGACTTGTACTTGATTGCACAGATACACTCAATGCAGCTGTAGTAGTAACAGTTGGACTGCTACAGGTAGGTACTGATGATGATACAGGCAGTTTGACATCGACTTTACTTGATGCAACCGATGATGGGGATGCGGTAGTCACAGGCGTTTTAGCTTGACTAGCTGTGACAGTCACACTAGCTTGGCTAGTCGTTACACTTGTTATACTAGTTGTGATAGGTGAAGCCGATGATACAGTGATTGCTGGAGTTGGTTTGGCTACCGATGATGATTCACTGGAGGTTACGGGTGGGCTAGGCTGCGCTTCAGGTTCCGTCTGGACCACTCCTGGTACAGGTTCAGGAGTTTCCTCTTTGGCTGCAGCACCACGTCCTCTCCCAGCACCTCGACCTCCTCTACCAGATCTACCACGACCTCTGCCTCGTCCTCGACGCGTTGAGGGCGATCTACCAGGTGAAGCTTTAGTCTCAGTTGGACTTGGACTTGGTTGAAAGTCGTACACGTCGGCTTTCAATGCCTGTGAACGAGTACGGATGGGTGATGCGGATGATGCTCTGGTTTGTATCGTCCTTGGTGGTGGAGCGTTTTGAGCGGGCTGGGGTTGTGGATGTTGAACTTTGGTTTGGCTGGCTTTAACCTGTTCGAGTTGCTGACTAGCTGTTAATGTTGGAGCACGGGTTGTGTTATCAGCTTCACTAGTAGTAGCAGCAGGAGTAGTTGCAGCAGGCTTGACTTGACTTTCAGGATTACTGACACTACGTTCTGTACTTTTTGCTTTCTTTGGTGTTTTGGCTTTGCTTTCATCATCATTATCGTCATCAAAGTCAAATACACTGAAGTCTTTGGCAGGTTCTGATGTAGTCATCGAGCTGGAACGTGTACGGGTCAAAATGATCTTGCCTTCCTTTGTCCGGCCTTGACTGTACACAGCACGTTCTTTGTGACTTTCCTTGACTTTGGGCTCTGATGGGGGTGCCTTTGATTCATGCTTTGTGGTAACCTCTGGGGTTGGTTTGAGCTGCAATTGTAATGGAGGTACAACAGGCTGTGGCACAGTGATAGTTGGCTGACTGACAGGTGCAGCATGTTGTGTAGTGGTTTGTTGGGGTGGTTGCACCTTGGGTTGTGTTTTTGGTGGCTGAGCTGGCGATACTATCGGCTGCTGATGTACCTTTGGCTGTGGAGGTGATACCAATGGTTGTTGCTGTGTAACTTTTGATTGAGGAGGCGACACCATCGGCTTTTGCTGGGAAACCTTTGACTGAGGCAGCGATACCAACGGTTGTTGAGGGGGGATCTTTGACAGAGGCAGCGATACCATCGGTTGTTGTGGGGTGACCTTCGACTGGGGCAGTGATACCAATGGTTGCTGCTGATGGGAAATCTTGGACTGTGGAAGCAATGCCATTGGCTGTTGTGGGGTCATCTTTGGCTGAGGCGGCGATACCTTTGGTTGTTGTGGCGTAACCTTTGGCTGAGGGGGAGATGTCATTGGTTGCTGCTGATGGCCCTTTGGTTGAGGAGGCGATACCACTGGTAGCTGCTGATGACCCTTTGGCTGAGGAGGTGATACCATTGGTTGCTGCTGATGGCCCTTTGGTTGATGAGGCAATACCATTGGTTGCTGCTGATGACCCTTTGGCTGATGAGGCAATACCATTGGTTGCTGCTGATGACCCTTTGGCTGAGGAGGCGATACCATTGGTTGCTGCTGATGGCCCTTTGGCTGAGGAGGCGATACCATTGGTTGCTGCTGATGACCCTTTGGCTGAGGAGGCGATACCATTGGTTGCTGCTGATGACCTTTTGGCTGAGCAGGCGATACCATTGGTTGCTGCTGATGACCCTTTGGCTGAGGAGGCGATACCATTGGTTGCTGCTGATGACCTTTCAACTGAGGTGACACCATTGGTTGCTGCTGATGACCTTTCAACTGAGGTGATACCATTGGTTGCTGCTGATGACCCTTTGGCTGAGGAGGCGATACCATTGGTTGATACGGATGACCCTTCAACTGCGGCGATGTTGTTGGTTGCTGCTGATGACCCTTCAACTGAGGAGGAGATACCATTGGTTGATGCTGGTGAAACATTGGCTGAGGAGGCGATACCATTGGTTGCTGCAGATGACCCTTTGGATGGGGTGGCTGTAACTTTTGCTGTTGGTACTGCATCATTTGTTGGTGAGACAGTGCTCCCTGTTGAAGAGGTTGACCCTTTTGTTGAGGAGATTGCATCTTCTGTAAAGCGGGATGTATGCCATGTTGTTGGGGCATTATATTTGGTTGATGAGATTCCAATTTGGTGTGCTGCTGTTGCTGTTGCTGCAGCTGCTGTGCTGCCTTGAGTTGTAAGTGCTGCTGTACTGTCTGTGGATGAGACGGCATTCTGTGCTGTTGTGATGGCATTTTATGCTGGTGTGAGGGCATCATTGGAGGAGGATGTTGCAAATTGCGTTGGGAAGGCTGCTGCATCCTCTGTTGAAATTGCTGCAACCTCTGCTGCTGTTGGAATGACGGCACCTTCTGTTCTGGATATTGAGATTTTTGATGTGGAGGTGGTGGCGATAAAGTTTGTTGAAGAGGTGGTACTGTGTGCTGGAGTGATTGGGGCTTGTGCTGAGTTGGCAGCTGCTGTGGGGTTGATGAGGGCAGTTGTATTTTCTGTTGGGATGGTTGTCCCTTCAATAGTTCTTGAGGAGGCATGTGTTGTTGGGGTATTGGCATCCTCTGTTGGGGTACTGACATTCTCTGTTGAACCTTTGGCTGAGGCAATTGTACTTTTTGTGGCGATGGCTGGGGTGGTAAATATGCCCTATGCTTGGATACAGCAGGAATCTGTTTAGCTGGCTGTTCTAGAGCAACATTTACCTTCGGTGCTTCTACTTTGGTCGGTACAAGTTCCGGTTTAGGAACTTCCACAGCCCGTTCAATTGTACAAGTGTCCTCGGAAACGTCCAGTGGAGATGGTTCTTCAGCAACCAAGATGTTAGCAATGTTGGCTACAGCAGCTTCTGTTTCGTCCACCTCTGTGATGGTCTCTGTTGCCCCAGACACTGCTTTCTCAACTGACTTTTGAGGTGCATCTGGGCTAGCTCTAATCCCAGCAGGTGTTACTGGTTTAACAGAATCGTTTGGTTCAGAAACCTTTACTTCTGGCTTTTCAGTATCTGATGGTTTATTGGTCTGTTCCGCATTTCTTAATAATTCCTCTGCAGCTGCACGAGACTTATTTTCAGCGTCTACCTTTTCTTTCTCTTTCTGTGCTTTGGTTTTACGCCCTCTACGCTTCCCTCTTTTTGGAGTTGTCTCTGGTACTGCAGGAATTGATGGAGGTGGACTAGGCAGTGAAATTGGCATTGGAGGTTCCACATGTGCAGGTGGTACTTTTTCAGTATTTGGTTCAGGTGGTGGAAGGTCAGAAGTTTCCTTTTCTGATGAAATTTCAGCAGCAGCTGCCTTTTGAAGCATTTCTTCCTCTAATGTACTGAGTTCTGTATTAGTCTCAACAGGTGGCATTCTTTGACCCGTTGGTTCAGATACAGGAAGTGGTTGTGGTTGTGGCTGTTCAGTGTCTTCTTGCTTAACCGTTTCCATTGGTGGCAGAGGTGGGATATCTGGCTCGGCAGTTTTCAATGTTGCCACAGCAAGATCAGCTTCAGTCTCAACCACGCCACCATCAAGATCAGGAATAATCGGTGGATCAAGAACAATCTCAATGGCCTGTTCTTCCAAGAAATTAGTTGCCAGTATTGTTTCCTCGACAAAGTCTCTGGCCTGAGGTTCCTCCAGCTTGGGTCTCTTAGCGCTGGATACTTTGTCATCCTTATCAGTGTCTAAATCATCACTGTCCTGAGGTGTACTAGTGGAACTTCTCTCCAGTTCTGGAATCTTCCGTTCTACAGCGCTAGCAATAATCAAACTTTCTAACTGCAGTGGATCTTTATCCATGTAAGTGGGCACCATATCGTCCTCCTTCGCAATATCAAACTCTTTATCCATGCTGTCTTCTTCAACTGGTTTAAAATCACTCTCTGTTGCCGATTCAACCTTCTCTTCAACCTCCGGTTTCATTTCAACCGGGATCTTTGCCAGGGCATCGCACGGAGCGTTAGAAATATCTTCAATAACCGGCAGAGTGATCTCTGTGTCTTCAATCTCCGGAATGATATCACATATCTTCCTTTGTTTCTCAGGCCTTTCTCCATCTGCATGATGCTTATGTGAATGCTTCCTCTTTTTCTTGGCTTTCTTCTTCTCTTTCTTCCCATGCTTATTCACCGGTTCATCTAGTTGATTATCTGACACCTGCATACGTTCAATAGACTCTGTGGCTTCTGTACCAGGCACATTGGATTTATCCTGTTTATCAGTGTATCTATTCGTGTCTATCATCAGTGCATTTTCATCCTTATCCTCACACTCAGCTTGTGCAATAACGGCATCAATGGCATCTTCTACACTTTTCTCAGTTGCAACCTTCATAGCCAATTCTTCCCCTTCACTATGCGACATCAGCATTACTTTATTTCCAGACTTATCCTTTTTAGCTTTCTTCTTCGGAGTCCTGGAGTGCTTCTTCTTGTTCTTGCGTGTACTATTTTCCAAATCCACCTGAATGTTATTGTCTACTTCTGGCACAACAGGCGGTTCTCGTTTATTGACTTTCTTTGACGTCTCTTCCATTAGTGACTTTATTTCTTCTAACTCTTCATCCTTTGGCATTTCCAAATCCTTTGCTCTTTCCAACTCAGCATCTTTTTCTTTATTCTTTTTCTCTTTCTGCATTTCAGAAGTCTGCTCTAGAGGTGAAGTATTATTATCTTTCTTATCAGTCTTTGCCTCGGCTTGTAATTTCTCCTTTTTATCTGTCTTAGCCTCAAGCAGCAACTCCTTTTTATCCATCTTAGCCTCGGATTGTGACTTTCTTTCCGAAACACCTGATATTTTGTCTTTACTTGAATTGACCTTTTTCTTAGACTTTTTCCTTACTTCGTCTCCATCTCCTTTGGAGGACTTTTTATCTTTCTTGTCTGGTTTAACAGTCTCCTCCTGCAGTTTGGCTTTTGCTGCTATCTTGCCTTTCTCAGCTATTTCCTCCGCCTTGGCTTTCAATTTTTCCCGATGTGACTGCATCCTGGCAGCCAAACTGTATTTGCCATGTTTCTTTTCTTCCACGGGCATCTCTGGCGAGGGACTCTTATCAATAGCAGGAGGATCGTTATCGTTATTAGATTCAGATTTGGATTCTTGACTTGGTTTATCCTTGATAACTTTATCATCTCCTTTCTTTTTATCTTTCTTCTCCTTCTTTTCTTTCTCTTTTTCTTTCCTATCTTTGTCCTTTTCTTTCTCTTTTTCCTTCTTATCTTTGTCCTTTTCTTTCTCTTTTTCCTTCTTTTCTTTCTCCTTTTCTTTCTCTTTTTCCCTCTTATCTTTCTCTTTGTCCTTTTCTTTCTCTTTTTCCTTCTTATCTTTGTCCTTTTCTTTCTCCTTTTCCCTCTTATCTTTGTCCTTTTCTTTCTCTTTCTTTTTTCTTTTCTTTTTCTTATCATCCTTTGTTGCTTTTTGTTGTTTTAAGGTTGGCTTCTGTCCCGGTTCTGGTCCTGGTTCCGGTTCCGGTTCCGGTTCCGGTTCTACTTTCGGTTCTGGTTCCGGATCCGGTTCAATATCTGGCTCGGGTTCCTGTTGGTCTTCCACTTCCGACTCTGATGGAATATCTGGCTCTTGTGGTGGCGGCAGCTTCTTAGATTTTGAATGAGAGTTCTTGGTTGTCTTCTTCTTACTGCTCTGCACGGAACTCTGTGAAGAGACTTCCATCTCTTCCTGATCACTATCAGGGTATACATTCAACCGACTGCCTTCACCAACATCGCTCACTTCAGGGTCGTTTTCATTACTGTCTTCTGTAGAATAAATATCTATTGAGGGTTGCATGGTAAGAGGAGCAGAACTTCCACCCAAATCATCATCTGAATCATCTGAATCATCCGAATCATCAGAGTCGTATATCATACTGTGTTTACTAGGAACTTTTTTACCTTTGTTGTTTTTCCTTTTAGCAGACGACTTCGCCAACAATTGCAATTCACTCTCCGAGTCGTCGCTATCTTCGTAATCCGACACCATCTCTAGTTCCATCAATGCAGCAACTCCTCTTGTCGGTCCTTTCTTATCGGATGACGTCTTGGGTTTTGTTTTAGGGAATGACATGTCGCTATCATCACCAGAATCAAATGAATCCTGAAATATCAATTTTCCTTTTGGTTTTGATTTTTCTTTCTCCTTCAATTTGGGTTTGCTTTTTTCTGGCTCCTTCGCCTTCTTCACAGCATCTTTCTCCTTGGGTTTTTCCTTGACCTTTTCTTTCACTTTTTCCTTGATCTTTTCTTTAGGTTTCTCTTTCTCTTTGATCTTCTCTTTCTTCTCAGGTTTCTCTCTGGGCTTGTCTTTACTCTTCTCCTTTGATTTTGATTTATCCGCCGCTGACTTGGCCTCTTTCGCTTTCTCTTTAGACGACGTCTTATCACCGGTATTCTTTGATTTGTCTGTTTTCATCTCTGGCTCTGGTGCGTTGTGTTTATCACTCGCATCATCTCCCTTTGACTTCTCTTTACCACTAGATTTCTTGCTTTCACTGCCGTGCTTGCTGCTGCTGCCATCGGAACTGATTTTCCGTTCCAGAGACTTTGATTCAGAAGAAGACTTAGATTTGTCACCTTTTGTTTTGGATGCTTTTCCCTCTGATGATGGTTTAGACAAAGTTTTAGATGATTCATGCTTGTCCTTACTTTGTTTAGGTTTCACATCTCCGTTGTCAGAGTTTTTTCTCTTCTCAACAACAGGTTTATCTCCATTGTCAGGGTTTTTTCTCTTTTCAACACCAGGTTTATCTCCGTTGTCAGAGTTTTTTCTCTTCTCAACAACAGGTTTATCCTCTTTACTGTCTTTAGAAGCACACTCCTTGCCGTCTTTACTAGATGACGCATCTTTACCATCTTTACTAGAAACGCTGTCTTTGCCCTCTTTAGAGACACTAGATTCTTTACCGTCCTTCCCCTTTGATTTTTCATTATCTTTGTGGAGGGAGGAGGTCGACTTCTTAGATGTACTACTGTCTTTACTAGTAAGTTTTTGGCTGCTGCCATCTTTCGCAGAATTTGGCTTAGTCGTTCCCTCTTTTGATTTAGCACTCGCTGATTTGTGAGTGACACCCTCTTTAGTGGAACTAGACGGTTTGTTCCCATCTTTACTAGTGGTAGACTTGGACACATCTTTCCCTGATGAGGATGATGATTTTTGAGCATCCTTAGAGCTTGATTTATGAGAAGAATCTTTGGTTTGAGCTTGCTTTTGTACACTGTCCTTCTGTGTCCCAGCCTTTGATGTAGTATCTTTAGTAACAGCTGGTTTTGAAGTAGTCTCTTTTGAGCTACCCTTTGGCGGCGGTGCATCTTTTGACGCCGGTTTAGGATTACCCGATGTCGTTTTATGTGGTTTCTTACTGGGCGATTTCATTGGCAGTGTCTTAGACGGTTTTGATGCAGTCGGCTTTGTTGTGTTCACTGGTTTACTTGCAACAGGTTTGGATGACTCGGCCTTACTAGTAGCAGGTTGTGAAGTCGGGTTTTTGGTTGAAGTTGGTTTAGTAGTGGCAACAGATTTGCTCGGGGTTGAAGGTTTATTAGAGCTACCCACCGTCTTGGTTTGTTTTACGCCAGTTGTGGATGACTTTCCAGATAACCCCGGTTTCGTTAACAGCACAGCCTTGCCAACTGCCTGATTAGAAACTGGTTTTGCAACTGCCTTACCAGTGGCAGGTAGTTTAGGACCGGTTAATGATTTTGACACAACCGGCTTTGTTGTTGCTGGTTTGACGGATGCTACAACTTTAGGGCTTCCACCCGATTTGACTGAAATTTCCGATTTAGGAATAACTTCTGATTTGACTGTGATTTCTGTCTTGACTGCAGCGTCTATCGGTTCTGATTTCACTTGTGCTATATCGGATGTTTTCTTCTGATCTTGAGATTCCGATGTGTTTTCCTGTTTAGTAGGCATTACAACTACAACGTCCGGTTTCATAGCATCCTCTTTCTTGACAACGCTCACGGTGGTTTCCATGGGTGACTCTTCAGATGTTGAATTAGTCAGTGAAGGCTTGGGAGGTTGAGGCTTAACCACATTCTCTGCCACCTTGTTTTCTTTTTTAGGGCTAACCTTGCACTTCTGCTCATCCAAACTCTCAATTTCTTTCACCAAAAGCTCCTGTTTAACTTTCAAAACAGGCACCGCTGCGTGTTCTTGTTTGATCTTCACAACTGGTATGGTTGCATTAGGTGTATTAGACACTATTAAAGGACACGTTTTCATCAGTGGAATAGGTATTGTCGGACTCTTCAAGATGGACTTGGGTTTGATTGGATCATCTGTTTTAGTGATCTCCACCGTCAACAGTTGTTCCTTTGCCATCTCACTACTCTTGATATTGCCATGATGGTTGTCCTCAACTTTAACAGCTGTCATTAGACCCAGTGGATCACTGGACCGATAAAACGGCCTCACTTTCAGAATACTTGGCATAGGGTTGACATCCTTTGAGATGTTTGATGTTACCAGTGGTGTTTTGAGTAGCGTAGATGTGGTGATTGTATTCAGACCACCGCCCGTGATTATATTAGCATTGGTTGATGTTAATAACGACGATACAGTGGAGATAGTGGGCGAGGCTGTCGTTACGGTGACTAAAGAAGCGCTTGTGAGTAGCTCCGGAGAACTGTTATGCCTCAATGTGAGTGACATGGGCAAACAACTGGATCCACTGTTACTATCCCGCCAGCGGGTTGTCGTCTCAACAGTTGTTGCTTGTCCTCCTCCACCCTCTGTCGTTACTGGAATCTCTGAGTTGCCTTCTGCAGGGGTTTCTCCTTTGTTTGCTGAACCAGGTATATACTTAGATGCACTTTGCGAGAGTCTTTCTGCATCTTGATCAAATATACTCATTCTCTTCCTGATGGGCATAGAACCGGTACCATCTAGCTTGTCTTCAGATGACATACAACCACCTGACTCTACACTTTTCGGTTTCTTCTTGATTCGACCGATTAGAAGTCTCGCTCGAGAAGTTGACTTGGCGTCTCCCTTGATAACATCCAACGGTGTACTGGGTGTAACCGGTGTGGTAGGGGTTAACGGTGTCAAAGGTGGAGTGCCAGTACTGGAACGTTGCTCCCTTAAACTTGCCTCTAGGCCTAGTGCGTCTTTAGTAATGCCTGGCATATTGAAGGTAAATGTCTTTGTTAGAGCCTTTGGTACGGAAATCCCTAACACCGATGATAAAGTTGGTGTCTGCATCAATGATACAGTTGGTGTCTGCATCAATGATAAATCATTCTTGCTCTCCTCCTCCAAGGATGGCAGCAAAGTATCCTCGATTATTCCAAGATCCAACTTGTCACCCAGGACTAAACAGTTCTTTTTTGCCAGATGATCGACAGATTTGTTTTCAGCAGTTCTCACATCTTCGCCATTGTTTGTGGCAAAAGTGTTTTTCAAATCAAGTATGGGTCTATTGGTTAATAATCCTAAAGCTGATGATGGTGATGGCAGTGGTGGACCGATACGTAACGGTACCGGCCCGTTGTTCAAGGTGTCTAGCGCTGTAGGACTATTAGATTGCACAAATGAGGAGGAGGAGGAGGAGGAGGAGGAGTCAACAGAAGTCTCCTTCTTAGTAAAAAGTTCTGCTACAGTCATCACCGGTCGGTCAAGTTTCATCGGTGTGACTGCAGGACTTAGATGTGGCGCTGAGGAAGTTGGCGATGCAGACATTTCACTTACAGCGACGGATATTGGAGTGATGAGAGGTTTTGGTGAGAGAAGCGGAAGATTAGATTCCGCCGCAGTCGCCGCTCCTTCTGTAGTCACAGCTACAGGAATATCCAGTGTAAGCGATTTGGGCGGAGTCTCCAAATTGTCATTGCCTTTATCCTGTACTGCAAGAAATCCCGGTTTAGAAGTAGTAACATCCATTTTAAGTTCATCTTTCTTTTCCCCCAGTGGGGAAATTAATAATAAATCCACAGATTTTCTACCATCAGCACGTGGTAGATGTTTATTCCTCTGGTTAACATCCCCAAGGTGAGAAGTCGGTGACTCGGGTAACTTCCTTTGTCGTTTCTTTGGTTTTAATTCCGGGAGGTCAAGGGGAATTAATTTCCACACAATTCCATCCACGCTGTAATCAGGCTCGGCTCTTTTCTCGCCGAACCGACTACTTCCACTACAGTCTGAGGTATCATGTTTTTCCTGACTACTACTTGAGTCCAGATCTCTATCCCGTTCTCTTTCAAAAGATTTACGCGCCTGCTCCATCTGTTTGCGATAACTCAAGCTGCTATCAATCTGCGGTTTTTCAAACAAATCTTGGGTGGCTGAACGAGGACTACACGTCGACCCCGCTGAACTACACGATCTGTGTGTTCTGTGCTTTGTGCTAAACAAATCTTCAGAAAGTCTCGGGGTTGTTTCTTCATCAGAGACGGGAGTGTCGCTACCACTGCCTCTTTCAGTATCAATATCCAAGATATGTTCAATTCGCACCTGGTTTGAGTGAATGGAATGTGTGGAGGACGACAAGTGCTTTTCACGAGGTGATTTATCTATACGATCACTGCGCGGTGACTTGTCAATACGGTCACTCCGCGGTGACTTATGATATTTCTCAACAAAATCACCTTTTTGTGCAAAAGCGGCAATCTTTTTCTCTAGCTCAATGTTCGACATTTCATCTTTATCGGGCCGTATGGCCTCCGAGCCTGATGTATATTCCACAGTAAAATCATGCACAGGAGAAAAATCTTTGCGATCTGTTTGCAAAGCCAGTCCAAGTTGGGGTAACGTTCTTTCATATTTCACAAGTGATTCATGTTTTTGAGTCTTGCGCAGCCGGCTACTGTCTGATGGTTCTTTGATTGGTCTACTGTGACTGTCAATAACAGTTCTTGTATCATGTTCTAACACACTATCACCCTTGGCGAGAAGGGCTTCTTTGAATTCATGAGGTTTACTGATCACAGATTTCGGTCCCTTTTTACGCAAAGTAATGGGATTATTGTCACTGAAGCGTTGCTTTCTTGCTTCCAGCTTACGCTGTAATTCATTTTCCACAGGAGGAACAGGAGGAACGACAACGGAGAGCAACTGATCTGTTTCTAAGCGGCGCCTTTTGTGGGCAATATCACCGTCCACGGATGAAACGGCAGAAACCACGGATGAAACGGCAGAAACCACAGAATGCAACTTGCTTGGATCAAATCCAACCTGTCGTGATATATCCATTTTGATTTCACTAGTCCTTTCAGTAAGGTCATTTGTTGGTTTTTTGGGTTTCACAAGTAAATCCATTTTCACATGTTTCTTCTTCTCTTTTACTTTCAATAGTTCGTCTACAAACGCATCATCTGATAACCTGTCTAACCGCACATCCCGCGGTAATTTATCAGTCCGTTTGTCTTTAGTTCTTTCCAATTTAGAATCAACACTCACACTCAGCTCTCTATCTTTCCGACTTTTCACCGAAGATTTATCCGATTTGACAGATTTAATGGACCTTTCATCGTCCGAGTCTCTGACTCTCGGAGTCGTGTTACAACTACTGAGGTAGTCTTTGCGGTATGATTTAGGTTTGAGTTTACCGCCACTGCGTGTCTCACTACGCTCTGTGGATGATGCCCTCTCGTCAGAATCATCAAACATATTACTGCCTCTAGTAAAGCAGCGTTCAGATCGATGGGAGCCTGTTGGTGACGGGGAACGTGGTGGTACTGGTGTATGTGATCCATCCTTGTTTTGTACACTCACTGTGCTGCGTGGGGTTCTCTTCTTTTTGAATTGGATTGGACTGGCACTTCTGCTTCTAAACGGGCTTGGTGAAGCGCCCTCGTCCTGCGAGTCAGCACTGACACTCTGTCTCACTCGTCTTTCTTGGGACCTGTACAAAAATAGAAATAGAGAGTCATTAGAATGTTTTCAGAGAATATTCTTATTTTCAATTTAAGTGACCATCTACCACAAAGGGGTCTTACAATCAGTAGAATATTTGTAGTTAAGTTCTATCAATCGTTATTTTAATAAATAATCCATAAATAAATAAAGGTTTCTAAACAACTTGATTGATTTTATGTTACGTCACAATTAATGTAGACATTGTAGTATATAATGTTAAAGCTGACTTCCAAAAGAGGAAAGGGATACTTGACAGCACTTCTGTGGTGGATGATCACATGTTATTCTATTATCCGCAATCAATATGGAGTTTGCAGAAGTTTTTTTCAATTTTTTTGTATGTGATTGAATTATTCATCTGCAAAGCTACATTTAAGTGAAAACACCATTACAATTCAACAACTTTTGATCACTAGTCTCACTAATAATAATTGAACAAACAATTACGAGATAGCGTACTGCATACTCAAGTTCAACCAGTGTGTGCTACATATGCTGCATAAAATGCATACACACTTATGCCGTATGCGTTAAGTCCCCACAACTACTTTGTATGAACAGTTGCACTGATTAGTTCCTGTAATGAACCATGAATTGTCTGTACATTTCAATGTATGCGTTAAGTCCCCACAAATACATTGCATGAACAGTTGCACTGATTAGTTCCTGTAATGAACCATGAATTGTCTGTACATTTCAATGTATGCGTTAAGTCTCCACAAATACATTGTATGAACAGTTGCACTGATTAGGTCCTGTAATGAACCATGAATTGTCTGTACATTTCAATGTATGCGTTAAGTCCCCACAAATACATTGTATGAACAGTTGCACTGATTAGTTCCTGTAATGAACCATGAATTGTCTGTACATTTCAATGTATGCGTTATGTCTCCACAAATACATTGTATGAACAGTTGCACTGATTAGTTCCTGTATGTAATGAACCATGAATTATCTGTACATTTCAATGTATGCGTTAAGTCCCCACAAATACATTGTATGAACAGTTGCACTGATTAGTTCCTGTAATGAACCATGATTTTCTGTACATTTCAATGTAAAACAGGTGTTGCATTGGTTTCATTATCCCAATGTTCAGTGCTTTTCTCTACTGCATGTTACATTGAATCAACCAGGTTTTTCCTTTCCAGTGTGCTGTATCCAACCCTGGGCACTACCTGTATTTCGTACAACAATTCCCATTGGTCAATTACATGATATAATCATATTGATAACCATTTACAATTTTGCTTATATATTATGGGGTTTTTTGTTGAAAATTGTAATATTCTAACAATGTCTATGATTGGCACAATGTTTGGCACATCCTAAATTCCAACCAATCGGCATATAGTTCTCAAGGGGTTATAACTTACCTATCCAACCCAGGACTATTGCTTCCGCTTCTATCTTTATGTTGTTGTTCTTTTCTCTCTTTTTGATGGTACCCATACTCTCTGAGCTCTTTCTCGTAGGAATCGTCCCCTTCAGCAGCCGATGCACCCGCAGCAGAAGATGTACTACTCCCTGGCGTGAAAGCTTCATCAAACCGTCTAGATCGGTTAAAGTAGGTACTATCGTTGGGTGAATACGGCTGTGGGTAGGGCCTATCATCGGGGTATTGTCCGTGAGTCGGGCCTTGATAGTGGCCTCTGTCGGTACCGCTGTAGCTGCTTCGAGTTCTACTCCGACTGGATCGTTGGGTTGCGGTTGCATCGGTGTTAACCCTGTGAAATAATGGGAAATCATGATCACTATTAAGGCCAAAAAAAAAATTGTTATATTGGCGTAACCTGCCCGACCCTAAAAATACGCCCGACCCTACACTTTTCTTCTTTTTTTTTCAGTGAAAAAAAAAAAAAAAAAACAACCGACCGACCCTAAAAAATAAAAAAATAAAAACAATAAATGTTTTTTCTCGAACGAAATACGACGGTGCTCCTCGAATAAACGGAAATCCCTTCCGAAAATATGGTTTATTGTGTTTTATTTGTATATAGACTTGTACTGAGGGGTACTTCTAACAAACAATAGGGAATGTTTAAACTCGGTTAACATTGTTCAAAAACAGCTGCTAAAAAATAATAAAAAATAAAAAATAAAAAATAAAAAATCCCTACCTACCTACCCTATTTTTGTTCAGCCCGTTACGCCAATATAACAACAACAAAAATTTGGCCTAACACAGATATTCATCCACGGTTATTGATCAAAGAAGATTTTAAGGTCTTCCCACAATGCATTGCGCGAACGCCAGCCAACTAAAGCTTTATTTCATACAATGCATTTGTCGAGCTCTCAAGTTATAGAAATAAGAAAAAGGAACACTGATAACTAATTCATCATTGATGTAAACTAAAACCTAAGAGCAACAATGATGAATGCGCTATGAAGCCATGAGTGTGTGCATGTTTAACGTTTATATGGGAGCCGAGACAACTTGGAGACCAGAATTAGGGCATTTTGCTTAAATGCAATACATGGTGGTGATGGCGTCTTTAAAATCTTCTTTGGTTATTGATAAGCGGAATACAATTGTCAGCCTTTTCACATACATACTTTCCAAAAGAGAGCACCTAAATGAAGATCACTTTTCAATACAAATCGTCGGCCTTATCACATACACACTTTCCAAAAGAGGGTACCTAAATTAAGGACACTTTTGAAAGTTTCTGTAGATAAAATAAGTCATGCTATCTTTCAAATAACATGGATTTTTACTGTTTATCAAATTAAATTTCTTGAAAACATGCTACAGTCAAATAGATCTCTAAATGACAGTCTGATTTGAGTAAACAATTTTGGTTAAATGGGATATGAATGAGAGAAGAATGATCTGACACGTCTTCATTTTTCATATGAAACATTTTTTGAAACAATTTAATTTCATATATTTTTGAGTAATACTATCTGTTATATCTGCATTCCTTTACTTTTCTTTTGTCAAAGAATCACAGTGCAGATCCACAACAATTTATACCTGTATGTCATACTGTTCAGACAATCCCTAGATCATTGGCATTTATTTCTTATCACAACACAAATGACTAGCTCCAGTCACTGAACTATCTATGTATTATATGCCCAGGGACCTGCCTGCCTGCAGATGATGCCTATGATGACAAAATTGTTTATTTATGCAGACTGTTTATCACAATGTGTAGCTCTATATCTGGGGTTCAAACTAAATGATGTAATACATGTAATGTATTAATGATATAAGTGGAATGGGGCCTCCGTGCTTTTGAGCTTTGCTGTGTCACACTTCTGCATTCTATCACAGAATGACTCCATTGTTTTTTACTTTTCTTTTTCATGCCAAAGCATTCTTTCCCAAAATATAGTTCTAATAGAATCCTAATTTTCCCCTCAAAAAGAATGAATCTTAAAAATGTCTTAATTTTAAGAAGAACAAAATCTTCAATAGCACATTTCCCTGGAAGGAGCTTAGTGGATTCCTATTTCATTCCAGGGCCTGCTAAACTATATATTAGTGTGACTGTCACCTTGAATTAAGAGTTCAGGTTATTTATAGGGTTACAGTTAAAGGTGTATGATCTGATCACTTTTTTCTGATTTTTTTTTTCACTTCAAAATATTTTGATATCAGAAGAATCCTCATATTTTTCTCATTATTTCTGTAAAATCTTAGGGGCCAGAATTGGGGAATGGGGGACAAGAAAAAATCAGAAACAAATAGAAAATGTTGGCTTTCATTGTAAACATTGCCTGGAATTTATAGCTTAATTTATTCTGAATTAGACATTTCAGACCAATTTTAAGCTAATTTTATACATTTCAGACCAATCTAATTAAGCTAATGTTGACATTAAAAGTCTGTTGTTTAGGGGGACAAAATGGGGTGGGGCTCTTGAGCTGACTGGGAGGAAAGTGGGGTGGGGGGCGGGGGGGGGGGGGGGGGGGATGGGGGGATGGGGGTGAGGGGAGGTTGTGACTGGGTACCCTGTAGTGCTGCCACTGCTTGTAAGTGCTCTTGTCCCTGAACATTTATAAAGCAATACTTTCTATGCATAACCATTGGGCATTTTTACTTTATACAAACTGAAGGAAAGGAAAAACATACAAGGTTTTGGCAGAACAGCAAACAATATTGGACGTTGTACAATCCGTTTCCAACTCAACCCCCTCAACCCTCTTTGCCCCAGGGAACAGTTGCATTTATACTCAGTAAAATAATCAAGAGCCTCAATACCATATTCATATAAAGCAGGAAGCTTTTATATTGTTTTTCAGTATATGGATTTTACATTCATCTACATTTGGACTTAATCAACAACATGGTACTGTAAAAGTGGAAATATTTTGCTTACATTTATTTTTGCAAGCCCAAAAATATTTCTTTTTTATGTAGGTCTATGTAAGGAAGCTCAAAATGTCGAAAATAAAAACAAGCAAAATTGTTCAAAATGTGTGAAGCGCGAACATTTACACTTTTACAGTACCCTGTTTATTATACAGCCATTTGAAAACTACACATTGCTGCATTATGACTACATGTAGTGTATCGAGACTCGACAGATGCTTGATGATTTTGTGAAGTATCAATGAAACTGTTCTCCAGAAGACAAGGACGATGGGGAAATGGGTACCTGGGAAGCTCCTTGGCATTTGGAGCAAAATTCAGGGACTGAAAACGTGGACATTTTCGAGCTACATTAATTTTCGCGCATTTCGCTCTTCAAGCATTTACCGCAATACAAAAACTTGCAAATGTATTTATATTGTGTATAAGTATGTAATGAGCTTTCAAGAATTTAAAAAGCAAAATTGCTGAAAATCAGCAACTTGTGAACATTTAAACATGCGCAAATTAGCCCTTTTACAGTATTAGGATAGAAATGTTGGCATTTGGAGAGACCGTTTGCCAACTGAGTGAGAAAGATTTATAACTGTTTGTACAAAGAGAATATGTACAAAAACTGGTTCCCCGCTTCAAGATTTAAAAGTTGTATCTACTTACCCTGGTGAGTTTTTAAAGTTCCTATCATAACTACTTGTTGAGGGTGAGCTTTCCCTGCTGTGGTACACTGATTGTCCCGTTTTCTCCATCCTGTCATAGAATTGGTTTTGGCACTCGCGACTCGCAAAGTCAACCTATTGAAAACAATAATATGGGGTATGAGTCATTTCTTAAAACAAGAAGTCTTTTACAGCAATGGGTCTGACTTATAATAGTCCGTTCATACTCCTGGATTTGAAGTAATGTCAACTTTTATCAGGCGACGTCGGACGATTCGCGTCGTTGCGCAACGACGCGAGTAGGAACAGATTTTTATGTGCATTTTGGGTCACAAGCAGGAGTGGTGTTGGGAGTTATTGAACTAATCCCTAAGACCGAAACATCATGAATATATATAACACACATACATGTCTGATGTTCAACGTGTACTGTGCCAATGTGTGATTCACCGCCATCATATTTTTGTGGGCATACATGTCGTCGTTGTTCTGTCAAAACCTTGTATCTTCATCCTGCCCATCAGTGTGTATATTATAGTAATACTTCCGATGGGCAGACCTTTGGGCAGTCTGCCCTAAACATTCTCAAGGGCCCAAAACAAATCTATCAAAACTGTTGCCCCAGAACATGTATAAAACAAAACTTCCTCTGCATAACCATTGGACAGTTTTACTTTATATACATGCTGAAGGGCCGGAAAAAAACATACTTGGTTTTGACGGAACAGCGACAATGTGCATATTATGAAACGGTCGAAGGAATGTGATTCAGTAACAGAACACTTAGTGTACGGAAGATCCAAGAGGGGTAGATAATAATATCATCATACATCCTATGATTATTTCAGTGATTTTGTTGCCATCAGGCACACCTAATATTTATTTGATCATTTTAAAAAGATGACGATATGACGATATGGCGTTATCGTCGCTGTTCTGTCAAAAAATGTTTTTTCCAGCCCTTAACATGTGAAGTAAAGCTGCCCAACGAATAAATAAATGTTCAGGGGCAAGAGCACTTACAAGTGTGGGTTTTTCCCTCCCTTGAACATGTTTAGAGTAGACTGCCCAAAGATTATACATAAGAAGTATTACTTTATATTTATTTATTTATGCTTTCTTTATTGAGAGTAATGTTTCCCAAGCAAGCCCTCATTTTGAATACATAAAAATGCATCATTATGTTATACAATATTCAACAACTCCCCCATACCTTAAGTACAGTAACAAAGCGTTGTTGAATAGAGATAAACTCACTGTTCATATGCAAATTACTAGGATGGCGAACCTTATTTGGAAACCGCAAAATTGTAAACAAACAAAAATGTTCGCAAAATGTGTTCCATTTTTTTCGGCGTATAAATGCATTTCGCCATGCAATCCTTAAAATTAGCAAATAGCTTTATATACCGAAATGTAGCTATACCCCTGAGGAAAATATTTATGGCGAGGGCCATATGTAAAGGTTCACTTCTAAAGCCACAATTTTAGCCGAACCGTCGCTACCTGAGCACAAGAGAATCGCAATTTTTGCATCATCGCGGCGAAATGTGTTCGCTTTGATATACAGGACCGTACCACTATTGAAACGGAGGGGTGTGTTTTGATTTTATACAAATATTCCATAAACATGTATCGAAATGTGTAGGTGTAAATTAAACGCATTCTTGATTTAATTTTTCTGTGAATGTTAAAGGTGGTGTGTGAATAAAATGCTATTTACAAAATATTTTTAATTTCACAATTACTTGCGAAATAATTTGTCTTCTCTCATGTTTACCTTTTGTAACCCAGCCCATTCTGAAGTTACATCGCCCATTTACGGGGAACGGACGATGTCCAAATAAGGGCCTAATTATAATAAACGTAAACTTTTTTTTCTCGATTTTTAAAGAGCAGCTATTTTTTTTATGTCAAATTAAGCCTATTAAAACAAGTTTTGTACTTGTTTTCATTGATTATCCACAACAATATTCACATCTGAATGATGTAAATATGTTTGGTCGTTGTTGAACGGGGTTCAACAAGGTCTTCGTCGTTGTTTATCTTGAATCGACAACGGTAAGACGGGTTTATTTTGCTCGGGCAGCTAAAGCTGCCCTCGCAAAATAAACCCGTCTTACCGTTGTCGATTCAAGATAAACAACTCCGAAACCTTATTGAACCCCTAATTATACAAATTAAGGCAACTATTTTACAATTGTACATGCTGAAGGGCCAGATGGAGATACCCGGTTTTTACAGAACTGCGATGGTCCAGGTAAAAGCAGCAAATAACCTTGCCAACAATCTGCCATGAGAATTATGCAATGTTTAGAAGTCACATCTTTCTAGTGGTTACTTAATGTATGATGTAATTAACCTCACCAGATGTAAATTTCAGGTTATACAAATAGAATGTTGAGTCATCATGAGAGTGATTTGGCTTCAAAACCTGTGGGGCTCCATCATTTCCCTGACATTCCGCAAATCATAATTGACTGGACTGGATCAGAACTGATTTGAGGGGTCACAACATGTTTTATAAATGAAATTTTCGGGTAAAGTAGGGCTGTGGTATTATACCATATATCTGGTGGGGGTATTTGGGGGTTGGTCAGTGAGGCCTCACTCATAGCCACAATTCAGTCAATCGTAGCATTAAAAACATACAAGTTAGCTAATTTGATTCAACCAACTTGTACATTTCATATAGTTTGAAGGCTGGTTAGATGGTCGGTCCTTGGTACGGTCTAGACCATTTTCAGGTGTTAAATTATTAATTGCTTCGATTCCTGACCTTTGACCTGTCTCAACTCACCTTTGGTCTCTTTCCTGATATTTTCAATCCATTTTTCATTTCCTGCATCGCCTTGTTCGCATGATCTAACTGATAAAAGAAGACAAGCGCCCTCCCAAGGTTTTTATCCAATACGATACGTGACACAGGGCCGCAGCGGAGCTGAAAGAATCGGGTCAGATGGGTCTCGTTGGTTTTCTCATTAAGATTGTCTAGCCATATACAGTTGGTGGCCATGCTCTTCCCAAAGCCAAGCTTGACCTTGTTCTTGCCGACGTATTCGCCATCGAGTGTCTTACGGGCTTTTACAACGCTGTCGATATCGGAGAATTGGAGAAATGCAAAGGGCTGAGCACCTTGGGGTTTCTTGATCTCAATGTCCTAGAGAAAAAAATGAAAAATATCAGAAAAGTGTTCTTGGTTAATTAATAAATATCTACAACAGACATTCTCATACAAATCTACAAGTCTTGGTGCAAATGATAGGAGATATATCAGTGATAATGAAAGAGACATTTGTCAAATGAAGAATTCTAAATCTCTAACAAAAAATCACAATGACAGTACAGAATTTTAAACTCATTCGTATGGAATAGACTTTCAATGTCAATGACTCAAGATAACTTTACAATGACCTACCACAATGTCTCCAAACTTGTGAAATGCTTCCCTGAGTTCTTCTCTTGTAACCGAGCGATCCAGGTTTCCAATGAATAGCGTACGGGTGGCCCTGGGATGAAACTCGTCCAGTTCCTTCTCATAGTACCTGATATCGCTGTCATCAACACCAATGTCTGAATAACCAAAACAACAAAACAAAAATATTTTTGAGTTACGAGTACGACCAAAAACAAAACAAATACATTATATTTGAGTTAAAAAATCACCGCAGTTGAAATTGATTCCTCAAGTTCTAGGTGAAGTTTCTTTTTAGAATGATGCTAGCCAAAGTCAGGGGTGGGCGCTTATACAGCACTGTCCGGACAGGGGTCAGACCCCCACCCTTTTTATTTTTGCCCCACCCTTTTTACAGAGCCACCCTTTTTATTTGGGAATGTTCAACCCCCACCCTTTATACCGAAAAGGGGATATTTTGATCATTTTGTGCATTCAAATTTGAAAAGGCACTCATTGGAAGAAAGGACAAAGTGGCAGAAACATCCCGGGAGCCGTTTTGTTTTTTGGGCGGGTCCCGGGATTCCCGAAATTATTTGTCCAAAAAAATAATTGAAGAAAAAAAATACAAATATAAGCTTACTTAAAAAACACCTTGCCGGCTATATCATTATTATTTAATGCAAATTTATAGAGTAGATTCATTTCAAATGGATTTATTTTATTAAATCAGTGCATTTTTGGTACTCTTATGCTCCCTAAAATGTGATATTACGCTGCGTACGACACTTTCGTAGTCCCGTCGAGTTTCCATTTTGAAAAAATTTCACGATTTCAACAATAGATGGCGCTATATAACAACAAACCAGGGAGCTCCCTGGTTTGTTGTTATATAGCGCCATCTATAATTGTTGAAACCAATTTAAAGATGGCGACTTTTTAATTTCGAATCGAAGTATCGGACCCGATATCGGATACATATTTATGACATAACTAGCGCTAGCGAGCCGACAAGGTCGGTATTTTGATTATTTTGATGATTGCTGAGAAACCCCCACCCTTTTTATTTTATCTCCACGCTTTATACAACTACACCCTTTATATCAGAAATATTCTGACCCCCACGCTTTTGTTGATTTTTTTATTTCTGAAGTCCCACGCTGTATAAAGCGTGCCGTCCGGACTATGTACAGGGTGAGTAAAAAAACTGCAATAGTGGAAAGAAGCCATCTTGTTTTAAAAACTAAGTTGAAGTTATAATTTTTTTAAAAGTTATAAGAATACCTTATTTGTTACTAAATTTGTGTGAAAAAATGATGTCAATATCATTTTCCGTTTGCCTTTGATGAACCTTTTTAACAGTGCACCCATTTCACACGTTTGTCCACGAGATACCCAAAACATGCATCAGATCGCAAAATGTGTCTCTCATTAAAATTTGGAAACTTGAGTCAATTTGTGATGTTATTGGAATTTGATGCATCCTTTCTTGTTTACATGTGAGTTAGCAATTTAGCATAATCAATTTACCATACCCATGCTATGAAAGCTTATAATGTTCTAAATTTTAATAAAAAACTGACATTTTTGTGTTTTTTGTTTGCGGGATATTCATATATGAAAATGCAATTCGTGCGATTTCAATTGAAAATCACTGTGCTCGTGGACAAACATATGTAAATTTGGTTGTGCAGCAAAGAGGGTCACCAAAGACAAACGAGAAATGCGATCGACTTCATTTTTTCACACAAAGTTAGGATTACATACATCATTCTTGCAACGTTTAAAAAGTTTTAAAATTAATCTTGGTTTTGAAAACAAAATGGCTTCTTTCCACTATTGCAGTTATTTTGACTCACCCTGTAAGGTCCTGGGCTCTCAATAGGGATAATACGATATCTTGTTTATGAGAGCACCACACCAAATCAATGCGCAATTCGTGTAATCCTATAATAGTTCCGGAAAAGCACGAAGACTAGGCTTGTAAATGTGAAGTTTTCGGGCAATTTGTTTCTCCGGGGATGGTATGTTTGTATTTAAATGAACGAGTGGGACCTATAGATCCGTTGCACCTACAATGATAAAATACGATATTTTTAATTTATCGACCTAAATAGTGCCCAGGGCGTAAGCACCTGCCTAAATGGTGAACCGGCATGCCAGAAAACGTGAAAAAGTGAGGGCGCTGTGTGCAGGTCCGTAGCGGAAAATTTAGCTTAATAACCCCTCATGAAACAAGGCTTAAATTAAAGTTGAGATGTTACTAAAAATGGTCATAGGTGACAAGTATGCAATAAATGTAACCGGAGGGTAGAAAAGGTGTCTTGAAATATGGCACTTTTACACGTATTTCAATGAGAAAGATATTTGGTGTGGTGCGCCCTTTAACGCACAATGGCCATTTCCAATAAAACCGAGTTTTGAAGTGGAAGGTGGGTTCAAATCGCTTAAATACGCCTTGATTTACATTCAAAACACCATTTATATCAATGTCGGACGTTAATATCAAGAAGTTTACATGATTTTCTCGAAAAATAGCCAAGAAAATGGCTCTAAAGCTCCAAATTTAGAGTCAAATGGCTACGCGTCTGTTTTGCGATTTTATAGATAGAGGGTCACGTTACCCTTGGCTAGAAGTCCCCCACGTGCAAGAATACTCCCTCTTAGGTCTATATCAAGTAACTTGCATCTCAGTTAAAGAGTTAATTATCTCATTTTCAAGTTCAAAGCTTTATTTAGAGTTTATCACTCTCATGTAGGTCAACGTTTTGTCAAAATTCATATTTGGCCCCACATTGGCTCAGAAAAGAGCAACAAATCGTTAAAATTGTACATTCAATGCTTAACACAATACCCTAGGGGTAATATCGTGACAAAAATGTAATTGCGAGTTTGCTTACTAGGTAATCATGATACTCTAAATAAACAAATGGCTTTTAGAAGCTTTATTGTCCTACAAATACGGGGGTCTTTTACCCCCCCCCCCCCCCCCTACATAATTTAACCATTAATGGCATACAGGTATCTCTGCAATGAATACGGAGTAATATAGTGATTATATGATTAAGTTATCATGTTTGTCGATAATTAAATGTGTCATGTATGCTATTAACATATATATTATACAATGTAAACAATGAAAAATCAAAAAATACATGTTTTGGTTATGCAAGCAGACTTTAAATGTATCAATTTTGGGCAAAAAATGGCCAAAAAGTGAGAAAAATGGGGTATTTTGGGTATAGAGTAAAATCTATTTTGTGACATAATTCCAGTTAGGAGTAGAATTTGAATTTTTTGAGTGACACTTTTCATAATGCTATATGATGATTCCAAAAATGCAAAAAAAATAATTAAGATTTTTGTTAAAGAGAGCACCACACCAAATCAATGCGCAATTCGTGTAATCCTATAATAGTTCCGGAAAAGCACGAAGACTAGGCTTGTAAATGTGAAGTTTTCGGGCAATTTGTTTCTCCGGGGATGGTATGTTTGTATTTAAATGAACAAGTGGGACCTATCCGTTGCACCTACAATGATAAAATACGATATTTTTAATTTATCGACCTAAATAGTGCCCAGGGCGTAAGCACCTGCCTAAATGGTGAACAGGCATGCCAGAAAACGTGAAAAAGTGAGGGCGCTGTGTGCAGGTCCGTAGCGGAAAATTTAGCTTAATAACCCCTCGTGAAACAAGGCTTAAATTAAAGTTGAGATGTTACTAAAAATGGTCATAGGTGACAAGTATGCAATAAATGTAACCGGAGGGTAGAAAAGGTGTCTTGAAATATGGCACTTTTACACGTATTTCAATGAGAAAGATATTTGGTGTGGTGCGCCCTTATGTGTGGTCCCTTCTATTCAGGCAGTTCTTAGGGTCACAATCATACATGTAACTACAACAACTGCACTCTACTCTCTAGTGTTTACTACTGTGCCTGGGTCGCTCAGCTTATTATCATTACTGAAATTAACCTTTCAAAATTATATGGTTTCAAATAATGGTTGGGACGATCCCTGGATTTTCCGCAATTTCTTAAAATTTTCAAAAAAATATAAAACAATTATTTTGAAAAGAATCAGGTCTTTTTTCATTGCCTAAGCCAATAATCTTTTTTGTGTGTGTATAATTCATCCAAACATCTATCTTTTTATATGTGGTCCCTTCTATTCAGACAGTTCTTCAGGTCACAATCATAACTACAACAACTGCACTCTACTCTCTAGTTTCTATTGTGCGTGGGCGGCTAAGCTTATTATTACAGAAATTAACCTTTCAAAATCATATGGTTTCAAATAATGGTTGGGACGATCCCTGGTGTACTTTGCATGAATAAATGTAATTGTCATGGTAAATTTCACTTCGTCCTCAAATAAACAGAACTCTGGTTTTCAGCCCATTGCAGCCAACAAGTTTTGCAGTTGAACATGTTTATTAAGAATTATCCAAGCGTATTTCCGCGTTATCAATCACTAATATAAAAATAAAACTGTCCTGCAAGAGAAATTTTATATAAAGCAAGAAAATATAATTTTTTAATAGATTTCCAAGAAGTTCAACCATGGTTCAACTAAAGGTGACAGCAACAGTGACACACCCTCATTAATAATCCTCAAATAATTATATTTTCCTTTGCTAATACAACATATTGTGCCCTATCATACAAAGACTCAAATTGTAGTCTAAATTTCAATTAACATAAGCCATACTAATTACTAAGCCGATTACATAACACTTGATGACTAGGAGAAGAATCCAGTTTGGACAATAATTTAACACAAGATTGGTTTTATGTGGGAGCAGAGTCCGCGGTCTGCATATTAGCATAGATAGTAATAGCTAAATGCAGTGCTTGACTGATACACGACTCTCTTATCTGTGCATAAATAGCTACCTAACCAACCGCGCTGTAGTATTAACCCTTTGCGATGCAGCTTGGCAACTCGGTTTCATATCACAATTGAAAAGATGTGTTAAAAATAATAACGAGATATATTATTAAGAAATAGTGGATTAGGACTAGGCATATTAGTATTCATTTCAGAGAATTTTTCAAAGTGAATACAAATATGGATGTGAGAGTTTGAATTTCTGAAATATTTCACAATCATTATCAATTATAATTTTATTGAAAAAAGACATTGATTGTTGACTGTCAACCTGACAGATATCACCATCAGCACACGGTGGGTTAACAATGCTCGCATCTCATTAATAGCTTGCAAGCAGCGGCAGGCAGCTGCTGTCAAATCACATGATGCAATATAACACACAGCGAGTAGAGAGGGACCAGCGCTTATTATCTATTCACCTTTCTATACAACAGAGCTCAGAATATGTAGACTAGACACAAAACCACGCACAGAGCGTACATGCTGGCTCACTCCCAGGGAGGCGAAGCAACACAACAACCTGCAAAAATTATATGCATTGAGCTCCGCCAGCCATGCATGGCTATAAATCGATAAATAAATAAATCAATAGACATTTATTTCATAACTGTCAGAGAGAGGGAGCAAATAACGGAGTGTAAACAAAACATGACAACTTGGTTATATCACATGATAATGACTCGGACTGTCGTTGTGAAATTGTCCATAATAGATAAATGTGTTGTACATGTAACCGCAGATTGACTATCTGTGATGTAACGCATACGGCATAACAAGACGAGGTGCATTTTGATGGCCTTGCTTATGATTAAAATTAACTCTACACAGAAAAGAAATGTGCCACTTTTTGTAAAGGAACATTTGTGAACCTGGTCGTATTTTAATAATACAAATTTAAATATAAACTGTTTGAGAATTGTGTTATGGTCGTATCATCCAAGGGCGATCTTTGGTGATGGGATGGGCGGGTGATGAGCAAAAATAAGATATTATATTAATATTGTATATTTATATATTGCTGCCATGACGTGTGCTTTACGCTTTTAATGTATCTTTGTAAAGCGCCTTGAGTTCTTTTTGATGTAATTGCGCTATATAAGAAATAAATATTATTATTATTATTAAGATGTACTGTCTTATTCCCAGTTGTCAAAGGATCACATTTTGTTCCAACCCCCACTCAGGGTGATCCTCATCTACACAAGTATTCAATAGTATACTGTGAGATGCAAACATGTAAGCAAAATACAAGACTGTTCTGATGCATTCTCATGCACATAGCAGCCGTGTTTTGTGTAGCATTCAAAGAGAGACAAGGATCAAACCAATACACATTATTTGAAATCAAAAGGCTTTGAAATCGTCATCTGTGATTTCTGCACATGAATAGAATCACAAAGCTGAAAATAATCCAACGTGATGGACTTTGAACATTTACCATAATGCAGGAGGACACATTTAATTTTCATTTGCTACTCCTGTAATTTTTCCCACAGTATGTTACTTTCAGGTTGGCGCCTACAGGTAAGATTGTTGTAAAATGATATAAAAGCTTCATATCCCAATGTTCTATCTGTATAAAAATGTTGGTTCCCCAGATCCTCATTTCCAATCAAAATTCTCTTCCAGATATCCAAACTTCCATTGATTAAGGTGGTTGGCCCGCTTTTTTGGTCACTATTCACCTTTTTTGTGTGTTTGTGTGTTTACTAGTCTATTATCAAGGCAAATCAGAAATTCAGTTATATTCCAGAATGAATTTGAATTAAATTGCTTCAGTGGTATTTATGAATGATAGAAGCAAAGATTCACTCAAAACTTTTCCTATAGAACAGAATGCAAATTATTGGGTAGTTTTAAACACTTTTGGGGATAATTCACTCACTAAAAACTCTATTTCTACTTTTAAGCTTTAATATCTCCCATCGCAAATAGAATAGAAGTTTTGCAGGGAAATTTCTTGGGTGATTTTAAAAACTTTTGGGGGTAATTCACTCACTAAAAAACTTTATTTCTACTTTTTAGCTTTAATATCTCCCACCGCAAATAGAAATGTGCAGGGATGGCGAGAAAAATACAGGCTTTCTTCTCAAACAAAAATCTCAATTTTACAAAAGTGAATTTGATCAGGTTACACTACACACATTTTAAAAGGAATTTAAGGAAGAACACCATTGAGTTTCCTAATTGGAATTTTCTAACGAAAATTATTATCATGTTCTTCTGAATTCCTGATGAAACTATTTCATGAACACCATTGATGTTTCACACACACACAAAACAAAACAACATTGACAATATTAAAGGTTGTCATGGAAGAACTTTATATTTTTTATACTTTTTCAAAATTAAGACATGAATATTTCTGTGAATATATCAAGATAACCAAAACAATTTGCCATTTTTTTGCCCATACCTTTAAAAGATAAGACGCTTGATCCCCAATCCCTAAGTACCTGCATACCATCTCTCCAGGTACCTATGGGTACATAGCAGGCCAATGCTGGTTAAGTGACCTGTCACTGGTCTCATGACCCTAACGCAGCAGAAATACCCTGACGCTATTTTTAGAAGGAATGAGATTTTGCGGTGTAGAATTTCATTTCGGGGAGAAACCGAAATGACATCTTGAGCAGATTTTTGTTTAAAGGTACACACATTCAGTGATGCGGTTCTGGTAGAGTTCAATGATTCCTCGTTTGACCCCACTGAATAAACCCTAGTCCTAACCCTCTAGCCCTAACGCTTACCCTAAACCCTAACCCTAAATATTATCCATATCCTATTCAACTTAATACAATTGAAAATCAGCAAACTCTATACAGTTGCCATCAATGACTTTGAAGCGCGATTTTGTTTTTCTGGATTTTGTCATAAAACTTACCATAACCACACATTTTCGATGGGGCTCTAGCCCTAACGCTTACCCTAAACCCTAACCCTAAATATTGTCTTAATTCTATTCAACTTAATACATTGGAAAATCTGCAAACTCTATACAGTTGCCATCAGTGACTTTGAAGCGCGATTTTGTTTTCCTGGATTTTGTCATCAAAGTTACCATAAACACACATTATTAACAGATAAAACAAGAATGCCAATTGATGCAAACTTGTGCTACATAATTTTTCTTAAAATGACTCTTGACACCAATGCAAATACATGCAGCACCAAGCTTGAAAGTTAATTAAGTCCCTGATTGTATGCAATAAAAGCATTACAATATGATTACTAGAAAGAAGAAAGTTGGTATATTTGTTATTACAAATGGCGACTATAACTGCTGCTACTGTTGCCCATATCAAAAAAACAGCACACAAATGCATGAATGTGTATTATTGAATATAACATTTTCAAATGTTCTTAAATTGTGCATTGCAATTCAAAAAATCTGGAACTGTTACCAAACATGTACACATGGCCTGAAAAAATGTTTTTTTCCCGGCAAGCGATTCCAAATTTCCCTCCAAAATGGAATGCATTTTTTTCTAAATGAAAAGAGTAACATTTCCCTCCAAATGCCAAATTTTCCCTCCAAATGCTCAAATTTCCCGGCAAGGAACTTTCCGTATTGCCTACTTTTTCAGCCTGTGCATGTACAGTAGGGCAAACAACTGCCATTTCAAAATGGCCACCATATTCTGACCGCACAAAATAACCCAGCTTATTTTTTTAGTAAATCTTACTACTGATTCACAAGCATGCGTGTAACAAAAAACATGGCGACTACATTAGTACCCGGTATGAAAAGAGCTGGTTACAAGTCTAACAGTCAAATAGAGCCAGCTTGGCAAGTCAATTTAGATAGGGGCCCATGCATGTAATCTAATGCGTCCATTTCTGTAGGCAGGCAGGCCTTATATAAATGATATATGCTGGCCGAGCATAGAAAAACCTATATAATTAGTATCTACGCCAGCTAGTACAAATAACGAGCGAGATCTGCCTGCCTGCCTGTACCAACCATATAATAGCGAAATATCATTACTAGTCAATGAAAGCTGTTGCATTTGTAATCAGTTAGCACGCTCTGTCAGCCTGTACCAGCTCTTTAATGATTTCAAGTATATTTTTGTACTGTTCAATCCCATCTGCTACAGATTGGCTACAAAGATTTTAAGGTCTTCCCACAATGCATTGCGCGAACACCAGCCAACTAAAGCTTTTTCAAACGATATATTTGTCGAGCTCTTAAGTTTTAGAAATAAGAAAAAGGAACACTAATATTATAATGAATTTATTCACTGTATGTAAACTAGAACCTGAGAGCTCCAACGATGAACGCGCTATGAAGCCATGATCGTGCGCATAAGTCTATGAGAAGTTGGGAACCGAGATAACTTGGAGGCCAGAATACGGGCATTTTGCAACAACGCAATGCATTGTGGTGGTGTCTTTAAAATCTTCTTTGGATGGGCTAATTATAATTATTGCAGTTCATTGATTAAAATGGAACAAATAATGTCAATCTTCATGTAGCCTGGGTACTACAGCAAAATCTCATTACTACTACCAAGTCAGTTACCACATTTCTGATATAACACAGTGTTTTTCACGTCCCAAAGCATATGTGACGCGATCAAGCAGAATGAGTCATATGTCCGGAAAATATTTTGCTTTGGTTTTCTCATTTGGTAAATGTTTGTAATTTTTGTGTAAGTTATGTTACTAGAAGTTAGGTGTAAGTGGGTTAGGACCATACTGTAGCATTTTCCACCTGCTTTTAAATGATGGACAGATATCAAAATTGAAAACTGCCGACATGTGACTCATTTCGCTTGATCACTTCACATTTTCCTTTACATTATTGTTGAACCTGATAATACAAATTCCTGTTAACACAAACTGAGAGGCCCCGAGCAACTTTGTGTTAACAAGGTTCCTCTGTAATAATAAATATCTACCAATTCAAATCCATGACAAGGTCCAAGACGTTCAATTATCATGCCACACACCATACTACAATATCAGAAAAAATAACCATGGAATACTACAATGATCAAAATAAGACAACATTTATGTGGGCCTCGTCTGGCTAAGAAAGGTCCTGCGGGTCCTTTGCAGCGATACCGTTATAACCGCTATGCATTATCCACAGGGCTAGAACTGAAGATTTTTTTTCAACCAGCCAGTATCAGGCAGGTAACTCACAAAAATAACCTGCCGACAGAAATTTCACCAGCCAGTCAGTATAGCTCACTGACACTGCGAGTTCGAAAAAAAATACCTGCCAGTCGGTCTGGTACTTTTGGATCTTCACCTGCCCAACACAAAAATGACTGCAATATGGGCAGGTGGGCGGGTGCTATTTCCTTGCCTGATTATTCAGTAGTTCAAAACTGGACTCGTTTTTGGCCCTCGGCCTCGGCAGGATCAACTGTTATACTAATTATGATAGATTGAACAAACACTGTTTATAACTCGTCAAACAAACAAATAATAAAACATACAAAATAAAATAAACAAATTTAAAATAAAAAATTGAATTCATGTTTGCTGTTTTAGTTATCATTTTAATTTTCAAAATACATGGATAGTCCAAAATAAAATAAACAAATTTAAAATAAAAAAGTGAATTCATGTTTGCTATTTTAGTTATCATTTTAATTTTCAAAATACATGGATAGTCCAAAATAAAATAAACAAATTTAAAATAAAAAAGTGAATTCATGTTCGCTGTTTTAGTTATCATTTTAATTTTCAAAATACATGGATAGTCCAAAATAAAATTAAAAAGTGAATTCATGTTCGTTGCTTTAGTATCATTTTAATTTTCAAAATACATGGATAGTCCAAAATAAAATAAACAAATTCAAAATAAAAAAGTGAATTCATGTTCGCTGTTTTAGTTATCATTTTAATTTTCAAAATACATGGATAGTTCAAAATAAAATAAACAAATTTAAAATAAAAAAGTGAATTCATGTTCGTTGTTTTAGTTTACATTTTAATTTTCAAACTACGTGTATTAGTCCATACAAAGAATCAAGATACAAATGGAGGATGGCGAAAACAAGTGAATACCTTTTACAAGCTGGCCATAGACGCTGTCATTTTCATTTACATTAGACAAAAGCTACGGATGACATCCCATGGCAAAACCATAGAGTGAGCCATAGATACAACTTACAAGGCATGAAATAAAATTACATTGATTGGAATGGGAAGAGAGTCAGATAATGGCAAAATTGATTAGTGTATCCGAAGTGATGGTGACAATCTTTTATCTAACTGCCATGTCCACTGATGCCTGTAGTCATATAGTCCTACCATAGGACGACTACCCTATCTAAGCCCAGGAACAGAGCCAAATCCGAGAACCGCTATCAACCCGAGAACCGCCCTGTTGGGTCAACAGATAGGATGGCAGACTCAGTATTTCTATTAAGTGTTTCCCTGGATAGGTTGATATTTGAAATATCGGCCCTACGAGGAGGGCTAGTTGCCTAGACGGTATATCCTTGGTAAGGGCAGAGAACAACTTCGCTTAATGAAATTGAATTGAAAATAACAAATGGGAGGCAAGAGACTAGGTTTGAAAAAACGGGCTGTTCTGGAAACGTGTTGCACCAAGGAACATTTTGGTTGTGAAAATAAACAAGTCTATATAATACCCAACCTCCCACACCCGACCCCTGGAAATGTAACATAGAGCTGGGCAAGTTTGAAGTAATTTTTAACCCTAACCCATTCGGGCCCGCTTTTTTTCTTCAGATTTTTATTCTGTGCAGAGAAAGGTGACCCCAAAAGTAACTGTGACCCCCCCCCCCCCCCCCTCCCCCTCTGGGATTTGAACCACAGACCTCCAGCACCAGCGGCGAACGATTCCCCACAACACCAGGGGTGTCAAAGCTACTTAAATAACAGAGCGAAAGATTAATGGAGTATCATATAATTTAAATATTACATTTTCTCGAACAATGTACATTATGCATGTTACTGTTAGTGGAAAATAAAGTCCATGACATCATTTCTAGGTATTTAATAAATAATAAATAACCTATTAGATATGGATGAGCGATATCAAAGTGACCTGGGAGACATGCATGAGTTCAAAATGAAATTTGTGATTGGTTTTATGAGAGGATAATATAAACCGTTTTCTGGCCATGATCCAACATTGAAACTGATATTTGCAGGGTAGGGTGGTTCAAAAAAAGGTACAAACACTTTAGCGTATCCATTTGCTCAAATCTTTAATTCTCTTAAAGGGACACAAAGTAGCGTTGAAGATTTTTTTTTTAAATTAATTTACTTCAGAATTCAAGATGAACATTAAAAATTACCATTAGCATTGTTTCTACTCACAAAATGACAGCAGAACTTGATTAAAACATACCATCGCTATTTATTGAACCTTTTCTTAGAAACGCCCTCGATGTAAATATGGTTCGCGCTATGTACATGTATCACAAGTGCTGCAGCGGGACATTGTCTGACATAAAATGCTGATTGCGGCTCGATCAGCATTTTTGAATCAACGTTTTGTTGTACAAAGAGGGCTGATTTGTCTTAATCCTTATGTGTAAGTTCATATGTAATACAATTGTAAATATATACCAATCCCAGTTTTTATCATAATGGAGGACGCAGCCTCCAACACATCTCTTAGTGTCCCTTTAATTTAAAAAGACTGAAAGGTAAGTTTTAACAGATACCTATTTTTATCAGTCTCTCATTTTTTTAATACTGAACTTTATCACACTGACCTAAGAGTGTACATACAGGGTGTCCCCCAAAATATTTATAAACAATGTGACTGCAGATTGCTCATTTCTCTGTTATTACTGAACCAAATCAAATGCGGTTTTCTTCAAATTATAGCAATTTAATTTGAAAGTATTTTCCTGTTTGAAATGTTCCATTCCAACACTTGGGGTTCGTTCACACTTGGCGATAGTTGCCATACGTTGCGGTGCGGCAGACTTACCTCCACTGCAGTGTACGGCAATTTATCGCAAGTCACGCTGGGTCGCATTGTGGCAAAATAAGTGGGTGGTGACGATCATGATTTTCAGCAAATACGTACTTGGATACAGCCATCATGCACCAATGTGGTTGGCAACAGATGGCTCATTACACGAAGTTGGGGTATTTGGTACAATAGTAGTATTTGGTACATTAATCAGGTTATAAAGTGTTTTACTCCCTCAATATTTTTCAGTGTCTTAGAACAGTATTATTAGGTTATAGTACCATTAAAAAATAAAAATATCAAAGAAGTGTTTGAAAATTGATTTGATTAAAGGTATATGGCTCATTCCATGAAGTTGGGGCATATTACGTGACATCCAAGTGAAATTTTCAAAATGGATATTTTCCAACTCTTTCTTCTTTTTGAGGTTCTACATTTACCAAAGTCCAATGTAGAACTTTTCTTTTTAATGTAACATTTGGTATAAAATAACCGCACATGTTCAACAGTTGGATGACATTTACAAAAATCCTGATGCTACATGGACACCATTTCCCATTTCCATATCATTTTCTAATAAATTAGCTGAAGATGTGGGCCAAGTTTATATACCTCAATTAACTACTTCGAACCACAAATACATGAAAAGAAACCAGATTTGTCTAGGTTGAACATAACTTAACGAACAAGACATCGTAGATTAACTGTTTTATGTAAAAACTCATTGAAAAGTGACTCTTTATTTTGCAATTTGTATAATGAATTTAAATAAAGTACATATCAATATTTGTTTGATGTAAAGTACTCTATAAACCATGCACATTGATTACATTATAGTCATAAAGAAAGTATATGAAGTATTATTTACCTGTATAATGTTATAAAATGCACTACCGATGCTACATGGACACCGCGTCTTGTAACATTGTTAATAATAAGACTATTCATACTGTTACAATTATTTGAGTGTGAATGGTTTGTCTACTTGTTCATCATATCAAGTAGATACATAGAGTGAATTGCTTGAAATTTATCTAAAGACTGTTCATGTAAAATTTACCTTTTCTGTGTACTTAAGTATTACGATGCTACATGGACACCGTGCCCTAAAATATTTGGAACAGCTTGAACAGGTGCATCTTTTTCAGATCAATAGAGAGGATGTACTATGATGTTAACTTTTTATGTTATAAGCACACGATAAAATTAATAACATGGATTGTAAAACTACAAATTACACAAAAAGATAACCTGCCATGAAGCATAAAACATAATTACCTATGATATACATACACCATTTCTTACAATTACACAATAACAATACACCATTGATCAGAGAAACTTAAGATGTCCACTGAAACAAACTTCATGCAGTGTTGTTCTTAAAAGTACCCTTTGTGATCTTAGTCTCTTTGCTCGTTTCTGATTGAATCATCCTCTATTATTGATAAAGATGATTGAAAAGTTTGATCACTTAAAAAGTCAGTTTGCAAAAAAAAATCATTTAATTGCCATGATGGATTTCTTTGGAAAGGTACTAGTTTTTGAAAATGATGGGTTCCTTAATTGTGTTCATCTCCATAAATTCCAGGACGATAGAACTGTCTTCTGATTTAATGTCAAGAACCTGCAAAGCAAAACAAAATAAACCCTATGGCTTAGTATCTTCATGGAACATTGTGTTTTGATATTAGAGTAGATTATTTATTCATGTTGCACTTTTTGTGTTGCAGGAAAATATTTATATTAAAATCATGCTGGAGTATTTTATTTATTATTCATTTAACATGAAAAAGAATAGCAAAGGATAGAGAACTTAAATGATTTACAATTATTTGTTTTATTTATAGTAAATAAAACTAAAATAAGGGAATGTTTATTGTGAATTCAGTGAAATGCTAATGGAAATGGTGTCCATGTAGCATTGTGTATTAATATATTTCATTAAATATACATCTCTCATAATATGCCTTTTTTCTGTAAAGTGTAGTAAAATGTAGGCAATGTTTTGAATGTTTTGGGTGATGGATAATTTCGAATGGGGTAATTGTTTTAGTCTAATTAGGCAAATTTTATGAAATGCTACATGGATATGGTGTCCATGTAGCATCGTATTGGTAAGCTATATTATTAGCATTAAAAGAGCAAAAACTAATTCATTATTAACTTCAAAGTTTATTAATGATGTGATTCTACAAAAAAATTACAATTTCAACGAACTATAACGATACCCAATGCAAAATATTGCCCATGCTATGCCCGATTCTACATGGACGCCAAATTATTATGGCGTCTGTGACTCAAAATTAATATCATAACATGAAAAGAAATTCTGATTCAGTGTTTCCCTTTCAATAAAAATGCATTAATAAATACAGACATACAAGCAACATTAAGAAATAATTACAATCGCACTTACCATTCACAAAACTATCCAATGTTTACATTTTGATGCTACATAAAAGTCCCGATGCTACCATTGGACACCAGCGACTAAAACCTTGATAAAACTAGCCCACATGTGGCAAATTCCAAAACAAACCTGATAGCTATTGACCTCTATCCTTACAAAAGAAATATGGAATGTTTTATTTATCTCCAGGGGGGAATTCCCACAAATTGCATAGGATGTTTATCACGATGCTACATTTTATGGTAAGGACACCATGCGCACGGCACGGTATACTTTTTCATGAATATATGGAATGGTCTTCATGAAATTTATTCTCATTTGCAATAGTTTTCAATTGATAAATGCTCTTAATTTTGGAAAATATTTAAAAAATGTATGATAGAGAACTACCCCCATTCAGCAATGAAAACTCCCAATGCTACACGTGTATATTTTGTGGACACCGTGTGTAGCATCGGAAAGGCAATTTTCATGTTGCTTGGGTGAAAAATCAGTCCAGCGTGACGAAAAGTTTTGGTCAGTAAACTATGAATACATGTATCTGTTATTAATCAAATCGATTTCCAAGCAATTCTATGATAGTTTTGCTTACATAAAACTCATATTAATTGTTGTGTTTTCCATGTCACGTTTTTTAGCAAAAATAGTCGTGGACACCACCTCATTTTTTATTATTTTTTTCTTCAAGGAAGGGTCAATTTTTTTTTTTTTTTTCATGGCTCAATACTATTACCTAGTTCTGTTTTTGGACACTAAAAAAATTTGATATACACATAGAGTAAAACAGTTTATACGCTGCCTAAAGTACCAAATTCTGCTATTTTAACAAATGCCCCAACTTCATGGAATGAGCCATATGACCCGATCACTTTTTTGGGGCTATGATTTTTTTTTCACATCAAGATATTTTGGTATCAGAAGAATCCCCATATTTTTCTCATTATGTCTGTAAAATATTAGGGGCCAGAAATGTTTCATTTGGAAATTATAGGCTAAAATGTGGTGAATTACTGCCAAAGGTGGTTAACCACCAACCAGTCTGTGTACTACTCAATGGGCACATGTATTTTGACCTTGCGCTTCTAAAATAGAACCATTGGAGTTATGCAACTCAAACTTTGGAATGCAACCATTTTAAGGATGATCTTTCATGTAAAATAGAAAACATCAAGTTGAAAATCGGGTCATCTACCTTTAATAAAATATATAATATTGATATGAACCTCTCAAACTGGCCAACAATTTTGAAAGGTGACTAATAGTAATATAGCCAAAATATATTGACAAAAACACAAGGCATAGAATTATGATTTATAGTTCACACAAATACAACAACCAACTATGCAGTGACGCTCCATGTTGATGAGTTGACACGTACGTATAATCATACATCACGTCATTCATCGACATTATGACGGGAACATTAACAAAGAGCTTAAAGCCCACTAAGATTTTGGAAACACTAAATGTTGAGGACAACTGAGACCATGAGTCTTAACAGACCCTTAAGGAGAATGCTGATGACTCAGTATAATTCATGAAAAAGAGAATAATATGGCAAGATCTTACCATAATGGCCCTAAGCAGAGGAGCTATTAGTGTCGTAATGATGCTAGATTCCAAATCCCACGATATTTAATATGATACCCGTACCAAAACATTATGCAAATGTAACGCAGGGTGACGCATTACCATCAGACTAACAGTATCACCATCAATGCACCTGCAACTGCATGTTCCAACATATTTTGACTCAAGAGTTCAGTGCTTGTAATCTCATTTTTTCAAGAGTTTAGCGCTGGTAATCTATTTTTTTTATTACAAGATATCCAGGGTTGACAATCGGAAGGCCTTAATTCAACAAAAAGACGGCAAGATTTTTTCATACCAATAACTCAAAATGACCAAAAACTTAAATTAAAGTGAGTTAAGGCCTTCTGGATAGAAGATATCCAGGGTTGACAATCGGAAGGCCTTAATTCAACAAAAAGACGGCAAGATTTTTTCATACCAATAACTCAAAATGACCAAAAACTTAAATTAAAGTGAGTTAAGGCCTTCTGGTTGTCAACCGTCGATATAATTAGACCCTGGAAGAAACCGCTATCACGGTTTCCTTGTCGTGATTCTCAGATTTACCATTTCCTTTGGTTTTTAAAAGAATGCCAATATTTCGTAGAATTTGTGGGATTTTATTCCGCATAAAACAAAATTGAGAAATTCTTTCCAAATATCGACCATCAACAGTCCGGGAAAATCTTGCAATGTCAAGTTAAATCCTTCGATCGTACCTTGCAAACTTGGGGATACCTAATTGTGCAATTTCGTAGCACTCATCAGTATTTGGTGCCATGGTGAACATGGTGAAGACATTTAAAATGACGGCCATTTAAAACAAAAAGTTGCCCCGAAAAAAACCCTCGTCTATTCTGAGCAAAATTACTAATGGACACACCTTCACTCAATTAAAGGATTATGTAATTTATCTCAATTTGTATCGTTGTTTTGTATATCTTTCTTCCAGAAAATAAGAAAATAGAGGAGTTATTTTTCAAGATAAAATAATATTGTCATCTGAGCAGACTAGATAATATTAACAAATATAGAATTGATTATATTTTACTCAGATGCAGCGCATAGGGGGGGGGGGGCATCTGAATTGTTAAAATATTGTACACGTCTCTTAAGCAAATCCTATCAAGTGTATACGCCAGATGACTACTGGCTGACTATGTCCGGGTAGCAGTTCGGCCGTAATTTAGCAAAATAGCGTAACTCGAAATATTGACTTTTTGAGTTACATGCATTTCTGGGGAAATCGAGGGCGCTCTTTTCATCTGTGAGAGTCTCAAAAGACCTCGACGCACCGTTTTAAAGATAGCGTAACGTATCTTAGCCTTATTTTGCAACTTTTAGCATTTTAATATGGTAAAACAGCGTTACTCGAGTTACGTGTTTCAAAATCTATTATTTTTCTTGGCAAAACAGCGTATCTCTAAGTTACGCATCTTTTCCAAACAACTATTTTGCTACGAGATACGCGGGTTTGGCGAAAAAATAGTAACCAAAGAATTACACGTAACTTGAGTTTTGTTTTGCAAGATTAACTCTGCGTATAATTAGATGTCGGATTGGCAAACCCGCGTATCTGGACAAAATCAGCTGTATCTTTAGTAAAAATAGTTTACTTTACATAAGTTTTTAAAAATTAAAAAAATTAAACATAATGCACGTTTCCATTTTTAAATCAATTTCCTCTGTAAATAATAGAGAAAATGCAAACACTTAAACTTTAAAGTGCTCATATCTCAAAAACGTCATTTTCGAGTTGTTTTGCCAAATTACGGCCGAGTTGCGTCAAATATAAATAAAGCATATTTATTATATGATATTTTTTCTGACAAAGGTCTTCATTTATGAACTTGGAAACTATGCTGACATTTATTGACAGACATAACATGTAAAGAAGTGATTATAGTGTGAAATTCTTGTCTTAGCCTTAGATCAGAATATTTGTGTAGAGAGCTGATTTTTCTGAATCCATGTACAAGTGTAAGTTCATACATGAATGATACATTGTAAAAATATGCAAATCCAAGTGTTTATCAAAATTGAAGGCACAGTCATCAACACATACATGTACATCACTGAACAAGCCTTTTTAAAACATCAAGGCCTGCGAATTTCAATCCCCAAATCACAGCAAGGAAAGTTCAATGTGTGCAATGTGACATGACAGAGTGGTTGATGTATTAATGGCTTTGACTATGTACATGTAAAGTTTTTCTACACAATTTTATCTACAATTACAAGTTATCCACTCCAAATGTGGGAGACGATCCCCTATGCCAACGCTCCCATGGGCCAAATCATGTCCAAATCAAGCTATTGTGGTTTTTGTTAAGCAAAGTACAAAGTATCATTATCTACATGTGGCATGTGGGCAAGCTGTATACAAGATAAATAAAACACACAAATCACCTAATATATAACCCACAGAGTTCTATGTCTTTGTGTTATCACCTAGGAAATTAATTCAACTTTTTAGAGGATCCCCTACAGATGCCCTGACAGACCAGTCCATGGTCAGAACAGGTACTTTCATGGTCAGACTCAAGCCAGGTTCCAGGAGATTTAGTTGGCGTTTTTTCCTCGAAAATTGTGATCCCGGTCAAAAACCCTTAACCGGGGTTAGGGTTAATGCAGTTTCTGTATGTCTCTTTTTGTCTCTCATATATTTTTGTATTTTATGTTGTATTTTTCTCTTTGTATAGCTATAGCGCTTTGAGAACTTGTTGTATTATTAGGGTAACTCCTATTATTATTTGACACACTTTTTCGTGCAAAAATACGTTTTGCCTAGAAAAACACCCTTATTTCCAATTCAATTACTGTTATTACAATTCTAAAACTAACACTAGGCAATAGGGCAAGAATATATTTTTTATGAGTTTTGACACAAGTGTGACATTTTCAATCTATGTGATTGATTGAATGATCAAATCGTCGCTGTTCTGACATAACGGCACATCACAACAGAATTAAGTAAAGTGATGTGCCGGTATGTCAGAACAGCAACGAAATATTCAGTTCAAAATTCAGAGCTGATCCTCTTTGCTCTCTTTGCATTCCTAAAATAAAGCAAACATGGTTTTAAAGACTCCCTACAAGTTTTACAAAACTTTGCTTACAACAGAATAAACACAACTGAGCTGCTTGTTGGTTCTAAACCAAGATAAAGACCTACAAAGTAATTCAATGCACTTTCTAAGCTGATCCCTCCCTGTGCCCTGCCAAGGCTCCTGAATTCAAGCACTTTTGTGGTTCTACGTTACAAAGATTTTAAGTTCAGCAGGATACAGTCACCTCAGCCTGCCTGTTTGCCTGTCACAAAGGAAATGCATGATTAGATTCTGCACAGTTGCAGCGTTGATAAATCATACATTTAGTAGCCCAATTGGGCTACATTTCAAGAAACATTTGGCTACATTTCAAGAAACAAAATCCTATCTCTAATTCTCTCCTAATTTATAGCGGACTAAACTTTCACTAAATAAAGGCCGAAACCCACAGTTTATCTACAAATATCTTATGGCTATTTAATGAGACGATCATTTAACAAACGTTTCAGGCAGGCACTTTCCTAATATTCTTTCACGAATAACGCACTTGTGACAACTGGATTGGATCAACTGCCATAGAATTACGATTGAGCTTGAGCTGAATACTGGCAACATCCCACATCAGACACTACAGTGCATGTCCCAAGCAAGGCAGGCGGACTGACTGAATAAAACGGCATACAGGGGCACATGATGAAGAAAATAGCGTAAACAAGATTTGCATAGCTCCAAGGATCAATCACTCCTTGAATTAATCAGGTTTTCTGCATGATGGCACACTCGCTCATATTCACTAGATCATGAGTTGGAAATTTTGCCCAGGCTATTATTCAGGATATCAGATATATAATTGGACAGACAAAATAGAACAGTGAATCTTTGAAAGACAATTTTGAAGTACCTGAGGGGGGGGGGGAATGGGGGAGGTGTTGCTTTTAGAAACATGGGGCACGGTTTGTGCTGGAAAAACCCTAAACATGGGTACCAAATCGCAAAACAAACCGGAAAAAACATAAGTCCTAAAAAACAAAACAAAAAACCTGGTCAATGGTCTATTTCTTTTTTGATAAACGCCCTTAAAACCAGCACACCCCATCTACAAATAATTTGATTACCCTCCCCCCCCCCCCCCCCCCCCCCTCCCTGGTTAGGGGTTTGGGTGCAATTGCAACTGCCTGCATACAAAGTGTCTGTTCCATTTTAATACAATTATGTTTTGTGTAATAGGATTACTAAGCATGGGTTGAAATTAAGTAACTAGTATTCCCCAGCTTGTATGATTCAAACATAATCAGAAAAATTATGAAATCATTAAAGTGACTTGAAGTTGAAAGCAGTAACTATCAGCTACATGTATTTTGTTGGCCACTCTGGTGATTACAGCTTTACAAGCAAGACTGGGCAGGATTAACCATGGGATGGTATGGGATGATGGGTCTTAAATTTTAAAAACATTAAATTATTAAAACGTCGGTTTTTATATAGCGTATTTCCAAATAATGATCAAAGCACTACACAATTTTATTTATTTCCCCATACAAAACATAATATTAAGCAATCAAAAATTTTAGTTAACCAAAGCAAGCTAATTCTTAAAAGTGGTCTTCAAACAGCCTTATTAAAACCATTGGATAGCCCTACATGATAATGCTAAGATATTGTTATTCGGGCCTTTATTCCATTTTTGGTTCACAATTTTCTGCATTCGCAATGGTTGCTTGGGAGAGGCAAAAATACACAGTTCATCATGGTTAAAACTGGAAATTCAAAGCTAGCGTAATACAAAACAGAAAAATATATTATCGTGTGTTTAAATGTCAATATATTGGTTATACCCGCGAAAACACACCCCAGCACCAATTTACAATTTAATATTAGTAGATTCATTTTTTCTTTGCATTACTCATGCGGGATCCTTCATGAAGCTGTGCTCAACATTATTATTATTATCGCACTTGCGTGACAATCCAATGGTAGCTAGAGCAGTGATGTTGACCCTCAAGGTAAAAAATTGAACTGGCAAGACCAACCGCTGGCTATCTATTCATCTTTGTGTTGGGAGTTGGAAATAATTAAGTGGTTATGTTGTAGGGACGAAATGGCAAAGCCAAGGGCTCATCGGCCTACAATTCACAATGGATTACAATTGCTGGAACCAAAACAAGTTTGTGTAGACCTTCAACATGTTCAAGTTTCAGATCCTATTGAAATGGTAAACAAATTGTTTTAGAACTGGCAGTCTAGTTTCTCCAACAAAAATCTGTCATTACTATCATGTTAAAAAATCATACGCTGGGGGGGGGGGGGGGGGGGCGGGGGGAGAAAGAGAACATTAAAAAAAAAAAACGATTTCCCTCACCTCGACTAGCAAATAGTGTTTACAATAATCTTAAAATTCCGCCGTAATCTTAGTGATCGAAAATAGTGGATATTTCCAACTACCAATGGACCTACAGCACATATAATCCTCCTGACCACAGCCAGACATGCGCGGGCGCACTCCGATTTTCTCAACGCCAGGGGTGTACTTTCGGCGCGAATCCGCGAATCGATTCGCGTAAAGATTCGCGTAAAATCACTACCGCGCGAATCCAGGTGGATTCCCGCAACAACAACAAACAAAAAAAAACAATTTTTATTTTTTTATTTTTTTTATTTTTTTAAAACTCTTTTTTCTTCTTCTTTTTAAGTCCAAAACAGGACCTTAGATGACTGGTATTTGACCCTTAGTCAACAAACATGCCGAATTTGGAAGTTATGCAAGCTTATAGCCTTATTCTTGATATTAGTTTAATTAATTTTAAGAAGTGTTTGATTCAATTTGTGTACTATTATTTTCTAAGTATACAATAGTACAATAAATGTTTAAAATGCGGAATTTAAATTCAGTAAAAAGGATTCTCGCAAAAATATTCTGCGAGAATCTATTTGCGAGAATCCATGGATTCTCGCAAAATTCCTTTGCGAGCATCCATTTGGATTCTCGCAGGATGTCGCGAAAGTACACCCCTGAACGCACATTCTTGAAAATTCACATTAATCCGGTAACCACTCAGCGCCATGAGGTTGTTCTTACGTATTGCGGAGCTATAGATGTGCACAACGGGTGAGGTCCACCTTATGTGACGTGCGTCTATTAACAAATAGTGACATACTTTATATCATTATACATACCAGGTCCATCCCATGAAGACAGCTTCATTTCACAGCCAAAAAATAATTTCCCTTTGGATTGTGCCAATGCTTTCTCCATATCTTCCGTTCTGAAATTTAAAAAGAAATTCATGTAGATTTACAGAAAGTTAACTACAAATCATACCATAATTTGATCAGTCCCAAATTGGCGAATCCTCCTTACAGCAGCGAATGAATACAGTAGAACGCAGGGGCGCATGAAGGCAACAAGCGCACTGTGCATCATATGCAGGGCTGTAAAAAGTGGGTAATTTGGTAATCTCATTCCCGGGAAACTTATGTTGCTCGCGGGAAACAGAGCAACTTGGCCTAAAAAAAAAGTAGTTTTTTTTATTTTTTACCTATTTGTTTTAAACTTAAAATGTTGCACCAAATCGCATCATTTACATTGTCATTTTCAAAAAACTCCAGCTTCTCAGGGGGACCCCCCCCCCCCCCCCCCCCCCCCCCACGCTGCTTTATGCGGCGCGATGCCATTGTTACATTTTTTTAAACTGGAAATATTTTAGAATTGAAATTGTCATTCCCGGGGAAACTTTGCCGCAGGTCATTTGGGGTCATATTCACCGGTTGGCCAAGCCTATAACCAGTGAATTGGCCGCGCGCTTCCAAAACCGTGTGCCTGTGGCCATAATCGCGCCTACGCTTGGATTACATTTGCGCGCTGAGAGATAAACACTGAATATTTCTCCCCAATTTGGAACTGATTAAATAGGGTCAGTCACCACAAGTTCATGGTTATTGGCCATGTGTAACTGTGATTCTGTGAAATCACAGGATTTTTTTAAAACAAAGGGAGAAATGTTGCTTGTTTGTACATTAGTGTTACTTTCTATATTGAGCAAATACTATACATGACTGGGACGTCGCACTGCACGAAACATTTAGAAAGGTTTTTTATTTTATTTTGGGAGCTTCAAGATGACAATTTGACTTACCTCTTAAAGAACACTATACCAGCCCTTTCTTCTCCCGTTCCAGTTACCGTCACAGCTGTTACTTGACCATATTTTTTGAACTCGTGGAAGAGTCCATCCTTTATACTAGAATCTATATAATGAAACCCAAAATGTATTTAGTATAACATGTATGCATTCAGGAAAGTTGATTCAATGTTATTATGTGATTTTCAATTCATGTTTCAGATTGGCATGATCTTACCAATGTTCCTTAGTTTGTATACTGATACCTAAATGGAGAACTGATATATGAGGTTCAAGTATGTTTCCTTAAATAACCATTCATACGCTGAAGAGCTAAAAATTCTCAAAAAAGGGGGCTGAAAACAGATAGAAAGGCTGGAAAAGAAGGAATTGTGGCATACAAAATACTGAAATTGGCCTTAGAGCTAAAATGTCACACCCTCTGTGTACATGTATCTTGATATCGCATGCTTTTATCATTAATTTATTGAATTTAATGGAAATAAAGATATCTTTTGTTGATGTATAAAATGGTCTCAAAATTTGCTCTCAATCAAAATCAAAATAGTATTCCTTTTAAATTGTTGATAGGTTTCCTGATCGAAAATAGGCCTGTATCATTATGAACATTCCATGTAACTTTCTATTGGGTATTTGCGTGATTATAATGTACTGAGTTCAGAATTAGAATGATGGATTTTCGAAATAAATTTATCCAATTCTGTATTGTCTGCAAATAACCTTTCAGTTTGATGTGTGTGTATATAGTGTTCAGAGTTCATGCACTCTGTTGCACTTAGTCAGTTGGCTAGCAGGCTGTTGAAATAAATTATTAATATTAGCTATATAAACACCTGATGCTGCAAAATCAGTTGATCAGCTGCGTCAATATGGTATGAAAACAAAGTTAAATAAAGCTCAGCATTTCAACTCAACATTGAATAGGGCCTATGAAGGGGAAAAATGCAAAACCCCCGCTATATCCCTTTCTGAGATATTAGCAATTTAATATTCTCATATGAACATTATAAGATTTGAAACAATTTTACTCAGAAAACAACGAAAAATGTAAATCACATTTTGCATCTAAATATCAAACTCATTAGCCTGCCTTTTCAGTAATTTATTAATTAATGAGAGAAGAGAATGGAATTGATTGCATCATGCTTGATTTAATTGGCTTTCTTCTTTTCCTTTTTTTTTAACGAGGAGAACTGAAGTAGCCTGAGAGAGAACACAGGAGCTATATGGGTACTAATGATCATCACATGTCTTACTCATGGGTATCGCGTGTCTTACTCATGGGTATCACATGTCTTACTCATGGGTATCACATGTCTTACTCATGGGTATCGCATGGCTTACTCATGTGTATCACATGGCTTACTCATGGGTATCGCATGGCTTACTCATGGCTTACTCATGGGTATCACATGTCTTACTCATGGGTATCACATGTCTTACTCATGGGTATCACATGTCTTACTCATGGGTATCACATGTCTTACTCATGGGTATCACATGTCTTACTCATGGGTATCACATGTCTTACTCATGGGTATCACATGGCTTACTCATGGGTATCGCATGGCTTACTCATGGGTATCGCATGGCTTACTCATGGGTATCACATGTCTTACTCATGGGTATCACATGTCTTACTCATGGGTATCGCATGGCTTACTCATGGGTATCACATGTCTTACTCATGGGTATCACATGTCTTACTCATGGGTATCGCATGTCTTACTCATGGGTATCGCATGTCTTACTCATGGGTATCACATGTCTTACTCATGGGTATCACATGTCTTACTCATGGGTATCACATGTCTTACTCATGGGTATCACATGTCTTACTCATGGGTATCACATGTCTTACTCATGGGTATCACATGGCTTACTCATGGGTATCACATGGCTTACTCATCATGGGTATCACATGTCTTACTCATGGGTATCACTTTTCCTATTCATTGTATCACATGTCTTACTCATAGGTATCACATGTCTTACTCGTGGGTATCACATGGCTTACTCATAGGTATCACATGGCTTACTCACAGATATCACATGGCTTACTCATGGGTATCACATGGTTTACTTACAGGTATCACATGACTTACTAATGGGTATCAGATAGGTTAAGCATGTGCTTTACATGGCTCACTCATGGGCATTACATCAAGGTTATTTTTGACCTACCTGTTGATCTTGACGCAAGGTTCTTTATACATAATCCAGCATGTTTAGATCCCCCTGAGCTTTGTGTATTTTCCGTATTCCTACTCTCACGATCACTGTCTTTACTCCGTGATCGTCTCGACCAATTCTCACTCCCTGAAACACTACTCCTAGAGTCACTACTCCTACTCCTACTCCGACTCCGACTAGCAGAGTGGCTATAACTCCGTGATCTGGCAACAGATCCACCGGATTTAGGAGAGTGACTAGATTTACGACTAGAGCGCCCTCGTTTCTGTCTGGTGTCTGAGAAAACCTCACCATCTGTTCGTGAGAATGATTCTCTATAATTAGGATCTTGGGTGCTATCATAAGATTGATTAGCATTTACACTACTGCTACTACTACTGGAATGTGTGTTGAAGTATTTTCCCCCTGCCCCTGCCCGTTGTTGATTGTAAGTCCTATCTCTTGATCGGTCCCTGTACGATGCGGGCAGATTATCGTCCGCATCGCCATGATATGCAGAGTCCCGACCATAATGTCTGTCGTAAGATCGCCCGTATTCATAATTTGTTCCCTGATGTTCGTATCTTTCTTCCACAGCTCTGCAATGGGATAAATAGAAAGAAGAAAAGAAATTAATTAGTCTAATGTTATTAAAATAACTGGTTGTGTGGTTTACTCTGATCCTTTCTAAGTAAGGATGCTTCATACAACAGAATATTTATTCACCACTACCCCCTTCTTAGATGTTTAAATAATCAAGAATAAATGGAAGACGTTTGTATCTACTACAAAAATATTTAAATTGGAAAGGACAACTATAACTAAGAAGAGGAATATTTGTTCAATCAACACTTTCGTTTGATCTTATCCTACTACATGTACTGTTTTAGTATTTGTCATGCATCCATAAAACTGCATTGCAGTGTATGGCAATGTGATACCGGTAACGCATGGTGGGAATTATTTCGCGACATTTTCGTATGAATTGGCAATTTTTTACAACCATGGTCAAAAACATGTTAATATGCAGGCCAATTTCCCCCATGATAGAGAACAATTTTATTTCAATAATCCTATCTTCCAAATTTTACTAACACCATGTATCTATCAACAATTAGAACTGATACATAATGTTTATTATAATAATTATGCCAATGAAACTCGATTCTGAGTTTCCCGTCACATTTTTTTTAGCTCATATTGAGGCAACTATTCATTATTCATTATTTTATTACAATACATTGCCCCTTACTCCCCGGGCATGTTTTTGTGAATTAAACTATCAGGGGAGAAAAAGGGTCACATTTCTCAGTCTCCGCAAGTGCCGTGGATCAAACCCGGGCCACGTTTGCGCAAGTATGATGCTCTACTGACTAAGCTACACAGGTGAGGTTCAAAAAAACTGTATAAAAGTTTTTTCACAAGTTGAACTCCGCGCTGAGTGTGGTACGAGATTGATGGGCCCCGCGGCGCGGTACAATATTGTAGCACTGTCAGGTTTTGTAGGTTCCAGAAAGGTTAGGGCTATTGTAAATTATTTTACATCTTACACAGTGCCAAATCATAGGTTCATAGTTTAACTATCTTTATAGATGTTTTACGACAGATTGAGAAATGATCACAATTTGTTTTAAGGGACATTTTCAATTTCTACACTTGCCAGGATTGATGATCAGAAACTAATGAGGGAATCCATAAATGTTAATTATTTGCTAATCTACTAAGATAACCTGCTGAAATCATTGAGGATGTGACAGATATTTTGACTATAGAACATTTTGATTATAAAGTCAAGGTCTAAGTGTAAATTACTTGAATTCAAATGAAAATAATCAAAGTTGTGGCCATTTCTAAAACGCAACAATGGCGGGTGACAGGAAACTCACTACTCATCATAAGGGACGCACCATTAGATACTCAGGGGGATGGAAGTTTAACAAAAAAACTTTGCCCACTATCCAGGGAAAAGAAAACTTTGCCCACCAACTAGGAAAAAAAAAAAGATAACCCACTGCTGAGTTAAAAAAAAGAAGATGACTCACCCAACTCACTCAATGTAAAGAAAAACATTAAAACCTAAAATAAAAACACTTTGCCACCTCCCCCCCCCCCCCCCCCAAAAAAAAAAAGAAAAAGAAAAAAGAAGTGGCAACAAAATAAATATAAATGTCGCCTACTTCGGTGGCGAAAAAAAATTCCGCCCGACCCCAACTTCCATGTCCCCCCTGAAAATCAAATGGTGCGTCCCTATAGGGCCTTATGAGGCCTAACAAAAATAAATGTTTGTTTCCGGTAACATGCTGACAAAAAAGAGGGTCGGTCGGTCGGGGAAAAAAAATATTTTACAAAAAAATATTATTTTAGATTCACCATGTAAATTAATTGCAAAGCTTCCGAATTTTGACCGTCATCGCAATCTCAACGCCCGGTCTGAACAGTGAACGCCAACTTCCGCGGCAAATTTCATTCATTATTTTATTATAATTCATTAAATGTAATACACTGCATTTTCTCATTAAAAAATAAATGTTTTTCCTTCGATCGTACTTGGCTTTACTTCTCAACACGTGCGCGAGAGACTTTTGCATGCCCGAACTGAGGTTAATAATATGATATTTCTTTTCTGTTCCATACGGTTCCCAGTGTGTTATTTTTACCATGTTACGCTACGTCATTCCATGTGGTTGGTTGGTTTGTTGGGGGTACCCAAAAAAAAAAAAATTGCGATAACCGCAAATATTGCGCTGTTGTTGATGAATGGAAATAAACTTTTAGGCGTACGGACGATAACGGAAAGTAAACTTCAGAATTGTTGCAGAATTCATGGAAATGGGTACATTCAAATTGGACCTTCGGCAAAATGGGAATGTAAAACTAAATGGGAATGTAAAATTGTTATTCTCTCAATACATTTCCGTAAATTTGGACTGAAAAAATACGAACGGTAGGTAGAAAATAAATTTTATTTTTTCAAAATGTTGATAAAATTTGTACGGTCGGCAGGTTTTAAGAGGGTCGGTCGGGTTACTGGAAACAACAATTTATTTTTGTTAGGCCTGACTGGATGATTAAAAATTACCTAACAAAATATATTCCACATCAGTATTGATGTTATGCAATTATCATTTTGCAATACATCAATAATTTTTCAAGGTTTTTCAAAATCAATAAATTGCAGGACTCAATAATTTTGTATTGCAAGAGAGAGCTGTTTGACTGGATTTGGGCTGAAGAAATATCACATTGTCAATTACACTCAGAGCACAATTACATTTCTCATCGCGATCTCAACAAATACCACAAACTGGTCTTGATGAGATTTTAATCATTAGGACTTTACATGATTCCTATTTTCTGATGAATTAAACAAGTCTTCTTGTTATGCAATAATATGCCAGTTATTTTGTATTCTCAATGTACAGTGTGTGAGAACAGTTGGCCAAAATCAAACCACCATATAAGAGCGATAATTATTTTTTATAATTATTTTATTTTTGCAGTTTTTGGGCAACACAGAGTAACTATATAGCAACAGAATTGTAACTAAATAAAATGTGAAAAAAACATTCTCCGTGTGAAATCGTTATTTAGTTAAAATTAACTCACGATAGATTTTTAATTTGAAAACAGGATACTTCCAAATTGACAAAACATGAAAAAATTATTTGAATAAACAATAACGGCATTGACAAAAACGTTGCGTTTTTCTACATGATTAATTCCTACTTGTCGTGGAGCATAATAATTCCAGAACTGTTATTAGCAGGATCTGTGTTATTTATTAGGTTACCTAGCAGAGCCCTACATTTATTTGCCATGCATGAACGAACATGTATGCTTCACGAATCAATATCTGACACAGATTATGGCCAAAAAAACAAGAACAGTATGTTTCTCTTCTGCAGACACAAAAAGGCATATTATTTTAAGGAGGCTGTGCATCTTCAGGTACAGCCTCCGTAAAACTGCCGTAACTTTTTCATTATTCATTTAATCTATATAAAAGTATACATTTTTTTGCAGGAAAGGGTTCAATGAATCCAACCATGATCATGAAATTGACCATTTTGGAAAAAAGTATAAAAACCACGTTTTTTTACCCATTTTAGGTTCTGCAAAGATAACTCAAAATATATTTTGCCAAATTGTTTCATACTAGTTTTATTATATTTTTCATACAATTCCCTAGGAATTATTTGGTTGTTTTTTTGAAAATCTTTATTATTTTTTGAATTATCGACCAAAAAGTGCCCAAAAATGTGAATTTTTACCAAAAATGGTGATTTTCACGATTTTAGAGGTAAAAAATCTTTAAGGGTTGGGGAGGGGGTTTGTGGGTTTTTTTCAGAGAAAACAAATCAGAATATGGATGGATACATTTGGTTTTACGATGTGTTGTGATTTGTTTTTGGTTTTTTGTGGGGTTTTTTTGTTTTGTTTTGGGGTAACTTTCTTGGGGTTTTCTATGGGTTAGGGGAGGAGGTTTGTGGGATTTTGGAGAGAAAAAAATCAAATATGGATAAATCAAATGATAATATGATAATTTAGTTGGCATCACTGACTGCAACACACAATCTCAGTCTATCTGCAAATATTTATAGGATGTTTGCACAGCACGCTTCAGTTGGTTTTGTCTCTTGCGTTCACAAGTCTTGCATCATTTCAACGCATGTCAATTCAGAAGGCCTCAAATTACAAAAAGGAGAGGGCACTGCAATTTAAGGACATTTGAAAGGGGCACCAACTTTCTCCAAGGCAATTTTGTACCATTGAAAAATTCACTAATCATCTATTTTAGTTGACCATGAATCCCAAAAACAGAATGCATACTTACTTGTTCATGGAAAAATAAATGAAAACGTGGGATTTTTTTTGGGGGGGTTGGGGGGTTGGGGGGGGGTTGGGGGGGGGTTGGGGGGGTCCCTAAAATTTCACCACCAGCTTGGTTTGCAAAATAACAACTTTTATGAATGAAATAACGAAAGCTGGTATTTATCAAAAACAATTTCTTTTTTTTAAGGAAACCATTTGGCAATAAGCGAAAATTTCTAAAAGTGTATTCAGAAAACATCTGAGCCCAGTAGTAGTAGTTGGGATATTTTTTACTTGGCCCAATGTTAAGTCTTGGAATTACACTATGGAGTGAAATGTGAAATGTCACCGGGTTAACATTGGCCAATTCCACGGTAACGGAAGGACAAATCAGACACAATTTTCAGCTTGCAAACACTTGTTTCAGAAAAACTTTATTTGTTGAAGTCAATTTTATACCTTAATCATATAAGTGTAGCTAAAACATTTATTATCCATTAAAAATTTCATCAAAATTGTCTTTCGTTTACGACTTATGCATATTAATGAGGGCGGTAACGGAAGGACGGTGAAATGGACACAGGTTTTTCACTGCCACCATATATTGCGAAAACGCTCTGAAGTGTGTGAGTCAATGTTATTTTAATGTTATTTTATGAGATCCCTCTGGTTTTGGCAATACTTTGACACTGGTCATTTGGAAATTTTTCATTGCGTTTACTTAAAACATAGCCAAACGTAATTAATGATTCGGTAACGGAAGGACGGTAACGGAAGGACGTGTGAAATTCCCTATACATTTAGTACTAAAAGTGAACTACGTAGTGATAATACAAATTACGGTTGATACAAGAAGCTGGAATGTGCAAAAAACACTGTTAAATCACATGACTGAATACTAATACAATATTAGTAGTTAGTACATGTATTCTAATTGGTAATTGAACTAATTAAAATCACCAATCAAACAGTACGACTAATTAAGGATTTGTGAAATACATTCTACATAAATACACATGAATCCTGGCGCATTTTCATGTTGTTGTTTTTTATTCCAAATTTTATATAGATTTATAATCTAATAAAGGCAAGCAAACAATCGACCAAATATCTATTAATTATAACAGTTTGGGCATTTAAAACAATGCCACATAATAAGTTATTATCCAGACTGTTTGACTGTAGGTCTCCATATCAAAAAGTGGTGAAAAATTGCCATTTATAGGCAGGCATTAGATGTCAAACAGAGTAAACCAGGGAGCCTAACTATAATGTGCAAGGTACCTTATCTAGTCTAAAATAGCTTAATATCATGATTGCTAATTAATATAATTTAAATCAATTAACAAAAGCAAGTAATTTAAGTTTTAAATAGTTCCACTTAACATTATTGGGGCCTAATGATAAAACTGAAAACTTGAAAATCCCATACACCAAAAGACCAATAATGACGAGAAGCCATTTTGACCCCCCTCTTAAAATCCTAAATAGAGTTTGTGACCCTGATTATCTCTACATATTCCAGTTATTGGTTGGCTGGACAGCACTCAGACCTTATTAAATGGTCTCAATTGATCTAGTTCTTGAGAAAATGCCCCCTGGAAATCATCATTTGAGCCCAAACTCATAATTTTTGCCAGATTCCGAACTTTTCAACCAATTTTGTGTCGTCTCGTTCATAGTATTAACATCAGAATACATAACGAAACATACATTTCTAATAACATTTAAACATACTCTTTTGCATGCAAAAGACTAGAAATTCATATAAGGTGGTCGCATCGAGTTATTTCACCTTGAATTTGGACCGCTTTACAACGTTTTTGTTGCTGGACCACTTTTGAGGGGGGGGGGGGTCCATTTTCTAGGGGGCATGTGATTCGGTCTTTTTTGGTATTTTTGTTAATATTGGGCACCAGTGAGTACATTAACAAGACTAATAAAGTCCCTAATGTTATAGAGGCTGCACCATTCACCCACAAACATTTGATAAAGTCATGTCCGAAAGCCTGACGGCCATTTTTGACCGCCCCAAAAAATTGAAACGAAGCGCTGTACGAAGCGCACAGCGCAAAACCTAATTTTTTCACATTTTTCAGTATTGAGCAGGCTGGACAGTACCAAAACCCACAACAAAGCTCACAAGTTCTTTAGTTGCTGAGGAAAACTTCTTCAAAGTAGGTACTTTAAACTGTGGAACATTGAAATAGCCCATTCTTAGCAAAGGTCGTCGAACTTTGTAAGACCATAGCGACCCGACCGAACGGAATGGAATTTGAATTTTTTTCTTTCGACCTCCTCTATAGAACCACCTAAAGTACCTTTGAGTGAAATATGAGCAAAATGCATGACCTATGGTGAGGTGCCTGTCCCAATTGGCATGGAATGACTCTTGATTGCACACAAGATGATAATAGGGCCTGAAGAGGAACTTCGCTCATTAGCATAATAATATGAAACAAGCTTAATGCGTCAGACTATGCTATAGGCAATGGCAAGGATCATTACAGAACAAAGCCACTTAAAAATAGAGTTGTGCAATCATCTATAACACTTAGCAACATCATATAATACACCAACATCACAAATTGGTAAGATAATTTGATTATAAGTGGCAGTACACACAAAAAATGACAGCCTTTTTGTCCTTCCGTTACCATATTTTGTCCTTCCGTTACCATAGTTTGGTAACGGAAGGACAAGTATTAATTAGTTGTAATTAATAAGGGGAAAGACCAAAACTGAATTGAATAGTTTTATATTGTAGGCCTACCTAAACTTGCTGTGCATAATTTTTTTTTTTTAATATCTCCTCAATTTTTAAAAATATACTAACTTTAGCTACTTTTATGGTAACGGAAGGACAGATTTGAAGGCAAAATGCCAGAAGCCGCTGAAGTGTAACAAATGCCGCAATTACGAAAAAAACCATTTTGGACTTGTTTCATACAGTCTAAATGTTACAAACACATAAAAAAGAGGATGTTTTACATTTGCTTTTTACATACAGGGTGTATTCATTTTTCAGATAATTTACCCCATTTTTAGGGAAAAATAACTCATTTGCATAATCCAAAATTGAACATACCAAACGACGTATTTTTTTATTTCAAGTAAAAATTCACTAAATATAGACTTTCAGCTTTCATTTGAGACCAAATTTGTATGGCTCAGATGAATTTAAAATTTTGACTGCCATGTCCACTATTTCATGGAATTGGCCCATTGTGTTTTTTCTGAATAAAACACAACTTACGCATGACTAATTTTCATATCAGGACACTCATTCTGCTTGGGAGGAGTATTTTTAATATAGAAAGAGCTCATTTTACTGCCTACATGTATCTTTTGTTAGGTTATTTGTTGACAATGGGCCTACCATAGACCGTGGGTGTCAAAATACTTTTGACACAATTCAAAATGAAACGCACGCAAACTGGAAATATTTTCAACATCTGACATTTGAACAAAACATTCAATTCCATGAAATGATTTTACTATACTATTAAATATGATTGATATCAGGTTGATTTCAGGTGAATTTAGCAAAAAGAAATTAATCAGGCTGAGAATAGGATACAAACATTCAATTCCATGAAATCACTTTACTATATGATTGATCAGGTTGATTTCGGATGGATTTTTGTAAAATCAAGCTAAGAATATGAATTATAGGATACAGTTAGAGGAATCCTATTTTAAAAATTGAGATAAAAATATCGTGCCTAAGTCCAACAGCAATATTCTTCTACGTCAGTTAATTAGTTGGTGCAATACACTATCCAACTTGACAAACAACAACGCTCAAATTTAATTGCAGTGTGAAATCTCCATGCCTCAATATATTTTCTTTTTCGTACATAAATATGCAGCTGCCGCGGGGCAAAGGTCAATCTGACAACGCATTCATGATGCGGCTCTAAAACTCGCCTGCCTTTCATAATCATAATATAATACAGTTCATGCATGGAAGGCATTAGCGTCGTGTATAGATTTATATAGACTGGAGCAAGCTCGCTCGCTCGCTACAACGATCTCCCTCGCAGTCCCCGCTCTCACGCTGCTGTAAATGTCACATATTTTATTTATTTATAGGGCAGCGTAGATAAATAGATAGCTGATATATAGCGAGCTGGTTAGATTGGATAAATTGAGCTGGCATGTTTATTTCCTGGTTTTGCTGGTTGTCTTTAGCGTGCTGCAGGATTTACAACTGCATGCAATTGCAAGCATAGCTTTTTTGCTCTAGATTTTCTTTTAACAATAAAATAATTGAAATAAATAGTATCAGTTATTTATTTATTTACTCATTAGCTTTTTTCTTAATTATTAATTTTATTTATTATTTTATTCTTCTATAAATAAAGAACCAGCAGAAAAAACTGCTGTATGGATGGATGGAAGCGAGTAGATATTCCCCAGAATAATGTTTGCCTGGTCCACGATTTATTCTAAAATGTAACAAGCAACATAAAGATTTTAAATTATTGGAAAATGTTGCTTTATTACCATGATTTAAATATAAATAACACTAATTAGGCCACAAACACAAAATTGTTTTGCAGTAGCGAGCCTGAAAAGTCGATGCAAAATGTGTGGATTTTTGAAAAAAAATCTTCTTCTTCTTCTTCAAATCTGTGTATTTTGGTTACTCTTAGGCCCTTCACAATCGATTTTGAGTTTCCTGTTGCGGGTTTTAAAAAATGGACGAGGTGACTTTTAATTATTAATTATTAATTATCTTTTATTTTCTTTATTTTGAAACTAATTATTTTGTGGTCACAACCTATTTCAACCCCTAAATATCGAGGACTCGCCATTTAATTATTTTCCAATGTATGATTAATTTGATACCCAAGTAATAATGCAATCATGTTCTATGTTTGTATACATCATCATAGCTGGTATGATTTAAGTCAGAAAGTAGCAAATGAAGTTTATTTAAAGTCATTTCAAAGGCGAAAATCCTAAATAAATATAAAATAATTAAATATGTAGGACGCGGGCGGCAACAAGAAACCCATAATCAATTGTGAAGGGCCTTATGCTCACTAAAATATGATTTTAACTGCGGATTTTCACTTCCGTGTTTGCCGTAATGTTGCGCGCCAATAGCCATCTTGGAAAATGTTGGACAAAATTTCAACAAAAGATGGCTGGCGCCCATCTATTTTTTTCCTGTTTTTTCTGTTTAAAAAATAAAATGCGCAAGAATCAAGGGTCTCTCCATTAAATGCGCGCAGGCTACTTGAAACAAACTTGTTTTTTTTGTTTGGCCTTACAGCCCTCTCAGGTTGGGTCGGCTGGTCAAGCTATTTTTGTCGCTTTTTTCCAAAATCCCAACAATTCTGGAAACATTTTGCAATTTTTTGACAAGCAAATTCATTTTGGTCAGTAAGCCAAGCCTACACGTATCATAGGGAGTGCTTTTCCAATGTTCACAAAAATTAAAAACTGAGGGGCAAAACTTTCCAACGCTATTTGCCGATAGAATGGAAGCATTTGGATTATATAATCAGTTCCAGAACTAATGGCAATGATGTATCTGATTATCCCACAAGTTTAAATTGTGATAAAGAAGTTTAAGAATGAAAATATAATAAATCATGAATTATTTTAATATTGTCAAAAGGTCAACGGCAGTTTCCAAGATGGCACCCTCCATGACATGACGACCATGATGTGCTGAAAAGATCGTTGTTTTCCCCATAAAAAAAATACATTAAACTACCTTTTGTTCATATTTAAAATATAAATTCATGCATAGAAAGTCTTCAAAATGCTTCCATCAACAAGAAAATATCAAACTGTTGTTCCAGTTTGGAATACAGGGACATTTAAGTAAGCATATTTGTCTCTCTTTTTTTGTTGCCGGAGACGCCCGGCGACGGATCATAAATTTCATCCACTAATTCAAATTTGTTTTTTTGTAAAATCGTTTTTATCAAAAACCCTGGTGGTTTTGTACATTTTTAACTTTTTAATATTTTTAACTGCCTGATCAACATAAGACGTTGTATCTTTTATATTATGTACAGTATTTCCTGGTTTTATGTGTGATACTTGTTGATGTATAATGTTTTTGATTTTTATGCTATAGATGTAATTTGTAAAGCGCTTTGGACTTCTGTTTTAAGCGCTTAATAAATGTATTTTATTATCATTATTATTAATATTATTTCAAGCAAACTTATTTATTTCATGCAGAAAATAGTAAACGGGTCAAAATTGAAATATTAAAACAAAAAAATGAAGACCCTAGAATAGATTTCGAGATTTTCGGATCGGTTGCTGAGGGAACCACAACATTTTGGGTTTTTTGCCTAATATAGTAATATGCAAGGGAATGGTTTGAAATGATTAACAATGATTTGTTTTGATTTTAGTCAGTTTACTGAAACATCTACATGTAGGTTTGGAATAAAATACCAATTCCCTACCAATAATATGGCACCAATTTCTCTCTAATTCTAATTCCCTCCAAATTATTATAATGTATTCCTTTATTTTTAGAATCAAAATTTCCCTCCGACCACAAAACTTTCACGCAATGGAGCTTCCTGAATTCCCTATTTTTACCAGGCCCGACCAGTCCACTGAAAACATACCCAAATATGGCAACTGTCGTCATACAGACTGAGTGTGACTCCCTATACTGCCATGTGAAGTGTCTAGGACTGAGAGAAGGGCATGACCCACAAAAACCCTTGGGGATCAAGTACTCTTTTGTGACTGAATACATTAGTACAGATTTTGACTACAAAATATTCAGAGCTGTGAATATGCTGACCTAGAAAGATGAATTTCCAAAGTTTGTTGTTCTTATTTCAAATTTTGGGTTTCCTCTCGAAACTTTGTTTGTTTGGGGGCGACTGCAAGAGTGCCATGTGCAATGATGAAACAGATGCTGCACATTATGTTTTAAGTGTCCACAACTTGTATCGCCTTGTGTTACTGAGACAATCAGGGTGTAAATATATTTTGTCAAATTTTGTCATACTAGTTTTATCATATTCCTCATAAAATTCCCTAGGAATCTGGGTGTTTTTTTTAAATCTTTATTATTTTTTTGAATTATGGACCAAAAAGTGCAAAAACATATGATTTGTTAGCAAAAATGGTGATTTTCACGATTTTGGAGGTAAAAAATCATGTTTTTAGCACTTTTTGGTCTATAATTCAAAAAATAATAAAGATTTTCACTAAAAAAAACCAGATTCCTAGTGATTTTTTTGAGGAATATAATAAAACTACCGTATTATCCCTATTAAGCGCCCAGGACCTTATAAGCGCCCACCCCCTTTTTCTCAGATGACTTTAAAAATATATACTAAATAACCGCCCACCTAAAAATAAGCTTACTTAAAAATTACTCACATCACACTAAATCTCGGACTACAAATTGCTTGAAAATAAAGGGAAAATTATGGTTATTTTAACTTCAGACATACTTGACATATTGTTTTGTGTTCCAAAAGTGAACTTAAACCATGTGTTAAGCCTTTAAACAGCAACAGAAACCATCCGAAATACGCACGTTTCGTGTTTGTTGTCCTTCGTGGAGGCCGCCATCTTGAATTGCAAAACATCGTCTTTGGACGTAAAGGTTGCTGAATTTTGCAACCTTGATGGTCAACAACTTTGTAAATCAGTATACAAATAAGCGCCCACCCAAAATGACTTGGTTAACCGCCCTGGGCGCTTAATAGGGATAATACGGTAGTATGACAAAATTTGACACAATATATTTTGAGTTATCTTTGCAGAACCTAAAATGGGTCAAAAAACGTGTTTTTTATAATTTTTTCCAAAATGGTCAATTTCATGATCATGGTTGGATTCATTGAACCCTTTCCTGCAAAAAAATGTATACATGTACTTTTATATAGATTAAATGAATAATGAAGAAATTACGGCAGGTTTACGGAGGCTATAGGCCTACCGAAGGTGCACAGCCCCTTAACACACACCCTGGAGACAATCGAGTCACAAACACGGTTCCATGTTTTTCATGGTTTTCACTGTCTTTTGACCGTATTAAACATCATTTTACTCAACAATTGGTTCCCAATTAATTGGAAATGAAATTGAAGTAGTACATAATCGCATTAACTGTACAGCATTCAGTTCAATATTGTTTAAAACATACTATTAAAAAACACCTTTGGATTTGGATTTCGAGTTTTTTGGGTGAATGATGAGTCGGGATTCAGGAAGGTGCAGGATTGAATTGAAGGAAAAGAGTAAAAATCTGGTCTGGTGCAGATATTTATTCCGTTGCAAGTTAGTGATGAATTATTATACCTCTTCACCATGCTATCATGGTCAATGGAGCGGAAAATGCCTGTGCAACTAACCTGGATTAGAAGGTGACAATCTTATTGATTACTGAAAGTTGAGACAGCCAAGTACAAGTGCAACAATCCCAACCTGCTATTGTGCTTTTGTTACATTTTCACTTGGATAAATTTGTAAGTGCTTGCAGGCCCAATTCAAAGTCATGGGTCCTTCACCTTATACAACCCTTGACCTTTTGTGTATGGGCCCAGGCCATGGAAAGCAAACACAAAAGCATTGCATACTATTTGGGTTAGGCCTACTATTTACAAACATTTCTCTGTATTTTTACTTTTCATTTTCACCATTGAAAATGTGACTCCAGAGAAAAAATGTTTTTATACTCGAGAATTTTACCCAATGAAATGGCTGTTTCTTGATGATGTCAAACCATAATACATCAAAGCTCTTTCTTAGAAGACCTTGTCATGTCAATGTACAGTAGTGTAGTTGGCTTTGACTCAGGCAGACACAAAATGGTGGCAACTTCCGTAAATATTACACTTCGATTAAGATTCTTTAACTCAAGGAAGGAAGACCTGAATTCCGCCAGTATTGAATCTCCACAAGCAGCCAGTAGTAGGGGCATGCACTCCACACATACATTGTATTTAAAGCATTGCAAACATTTAAAATTAGCTTTGGCTGACAAAAAATCTGAATGACAGGAGTTCCTATACCAGTACCAAAACACTACTCTGAGATGCCGACTGGGTCACGGTGGTTTCTCGGGTGGTTTCAAAAAATTCCTGAAAAAAATGATTTTTTTTTTTTTTTTTTTTTTTTTTTTTTTTTTTAAATTTTCCAATACTTCGTACTTTCGTACAGATATTACTTTTGTTACAGACAAAATTTCCTGAATCTAAGAAAATCTGAAAACTAAAGTGACACCTCTGATAACTATCGCCCTGTGCATCATATGCGTGACGCATGCGTGCGACCAAAACTGTGTGCGTGTAGCCATAACTCTGTGCATGGTCTTAGCCAGCCACCCGTCCACCCGTCTTTTGGACGGGCAGTTTCTAAAGTGGACGGGTGGAAATATCCCCAACCCGTCTTATTGACGGGCAGTTTTTTGGAGAAAAATAAATAAATAAATCATTAATTCATTATAAACTTCCAAGGGTCATGATAAGCGAGCACTTTAAATAAATAATACGGCGCGGTAGGCACTATAAAATCTAGTACAAAATTAATTAATGGTAGTCATTATATTAAACGGTCCAGAATCCGACTTATATCAATTCTACAAGCATTGAACATCCCGATCAAATATTATGATACTGTTTATGATGCGTTCAGACCTTGGCTGATGAAGAGATGGATATTCATGTATTATTATTAACCTTTACCATGCTTGGAAAAAACACTTGTCGTTCTGGTGGTATTCCCTCGGGTTTTCAAGTATCCCGCGATTTAGCGGAATTGTAACTACATTTCGAATTTGTGCATACAAATCGACCATAAATAGTGCAAGAAAATCTTGAAATGTCATTTTAAATACTTCGATCTATCGTACCAATGCGAACTTGGCTCGGGGAATACCTTTCAATCATCATGTAAACAGCATTTGGTTCCCGTATGTTATTTTTCTTATGTTACGTCGTGCTGTAAAATGGGTACCACTAATCGCGCAGACGCGCACGTGGTCCGATATCGATGACGCAATGCAAAATACTGCCGCCGGCGGTTGGTAGACTAAGACTATGCCGCCCTCTACAATTTTGTCATCAATGTTCCGAGCGGTAATATTCAAGATCGACTAGGGGATGTAGGCCAAGATGGCCGCGCGAATACGAAAGAAATCATTTCTTCGGCGGGAAAAAATGTCAAAAACGGCAGACATTAATTGGAATATAATGCAAATAATGAAACCTCTCTACCAGGGATAACTTTCAAAATTAATATATTTTCATGCAGAGAAGAAAATGGACTCATAAAGTACATGTACCGTATTATCCCTATTAAGCGCCCAGGGCGGTTAACCAAGTCATTTTGGGTGGGCGCTTATTTGTATACTGATTTACAAAGTTGTTGACCATCAAGGTTGCAAAATTCAGCAACCTTTACGTCCAAAGACGATGTTTTGCAATTCAAGATGGCGGCCTCCACGGAGGACAACAAACACGAAACGTGCGTATTTCGGATGGTTTCTGTTGCTGTTTAAAGGCTTAACACATGGTTTAAGTTCACTTTTGGAACACAAAACAATATGTCAAGTATGTCTGAAGTTAAAATAACCATAATTTTCCCTTTATTTTCAAGCAATTTGTACATGTAGTCCGAGATTTAGTGTGATGTGAGTAATTTTTAAGTAAGCTTATTTTTAGGTGGGCGGTTAATTGAGTATATATTTTTAAAGTCACCTGAGAAAAAGGGGGTGGGCGCTTATAAGGTCCTGGGCGCTTAATAGGGATAATACGGTAAGCTTATTACTTTTTAAAAAGGGATATTTATTTAACATTTAACAACAAACATTTTCAATAAAATATCGGTCAAAAGTGCCCCCCAAATCACACCAAATGGGTTCGAAAATTGAACCGGAACCGGAACGCGGTGCGAAAATCATTCATTACAACTTTTTTTTGTTTTTGTTTTTTGGACGGGCACATTTTAAATCCTAGCTAAGACCCTGACTCTGTGCATGCATATGCTGGGATCACTTTTGTGCGCAGAGAGATAAAAAAAAGAATATTTCTTGCCAATTTGGAACTAATAAACTAAAGCATGAAATGTTCGCGGCATTAATTAGTTTCAAAATAAAGAAAATAGAAGATAAGTCACCTCGAAGATAATTAATAATTAAAAGTCACCTCATCCCTTTTTTTAAACCTGCAACAGGAAACTCAACATCGATTGTGAAGGGCCTAAAGTGATATTCATAAATATTAGAATTCAGGATACAACTACACTGTATGCATCTGTTTCTTGGCCGTTTCATGCAAAAAGCATCATGATTATAATTGATTGAGTTCAATGGATTCCCCGTGTTTTCTCTCAATTTGCAGCATGCAAGTGGTCTACTTTTGGTTGCTAAATAAAACCATCAAGACATCAATCATATCAGATTTATCCTGCCTGAGGTACTGAATATTGATATTGATATTGTAAAAGTGGATATTTATGTGCATGTAATTTTTCGCGCTTTGCCCATTTTGAACAAATTTGCTTGTTTTTATTTTCGCGATTTTGAGCTTCCCTACATGATCTACATACAGAATGAATATATTCGCGCATTTTTATTTTCGCGCTTGCTGATTTTAGCGCGAAAATAAATGTAGCGCGAAAATGTCCACTTTAATAGCAATTCATTATAAAAGCTGGCATTATTGGCATTATTTTACTATAGGAAATTGGAAATACCTAATTATAATTTAGAATAAAAACAAGATTTATGTTAGGCCTAACAAAAATAAATTGTTGTTTCCGGTAACCCGACCGACCCTCTTAAAACCTGCCGACCGTACAAATTTTATCAACATTTTGAAAAAATAAAATTTATTTTCTACCTACCGTTCGTATTTTTTCAGTCCAAATTTACGGAAATGTATTGAGAGAATAAAAAATTTACATTCCCATTTAGTTTTACATTCCCATTTTGCCGAAGGTCCAATTTGAATGTACCCATTTCCATGAATTCTGCAACAATTCTGAAGTTTGCTTTCCGTTCGTCCGTACGCCGAAAACTAGTAAAAGTTTATTTCCATTCATCAACAACAGCGCTGTATTTGCGGTTGGTTATCGCAATAATAATTTTTTGGGTACCACCAACAAACCAACCAACCACATGGAATGACGTATCGTAACATGGTAAAAATAACACACTGGGAACCGTGTGGAACAGAAAAGAAATATCATATTATTAACCTCAGTTCGGGCATGCAAAAGTCTCTCGCGCACGTGTTGAGAAGTAAAGCCAAGTACGATCGAAGGAAAAACATTTATTTCTTAATGAGAAAATGCAGTGTATTTACATTTTGCCTCGGAAGTTGGCGTTCACTGTTCAGACCGGGCGTTGAGATTGCGATGACGGTCAAAATTCGGAAGCTTTGCAATTAATTTACATGGTGAATCTTAAAATAATATTTTTTCGTAATTTTTTTTTCTTTTCGTAAAATAAAATGTTTTCCCGACCGACCGACCCTCTTTTTTGTCAGCATGTTACCGGAAACAAACATTTATTTTTGTTAGGCCTCATGCTTTCTTTATTGAGGGTAACATGCCTAGATTTGGTTTCGTTTCATATGACCAACCAACCAATTTTGAATATTAGGATATCGGGGCCTAGATATCCCAACTAGAAAATCATGATCCTCCTACATTATTTATATTAGATAACAAGCGGACGGACGGTGACAGTACTGTAGTAATGAGCGGTGCGTGGCTCCCAGCCAGCCAGCCAGCCAAGCCCATCCATCCAGGCTTCATTCAAATATCAAAGGTCAACATGACACGTTACAACATACATAGCTTGCGCGTAATGGTGGTTGGTGGTGGCCATTGGCCATACCGTGAAAGATGCTGCATGCATAACTATAGTGGTTCCACCGTGCAGTGTTCAATTTACACAATTCCATAATTAATCTGTGGTTAAAATTAAAGTGGTAATCCGGGTTTACTGAAGCTCCAAAATGCTGGCGGATAACCAAGCCTCGATTTAAGTGGGAGCTGGGAGTTTTTTGCCCCCCGGTTGCCAAGTTTTTGCTCCCGGTGTTTTCAAATTTTGTATAGCAAAGTATATGAGCGGGAGCTACTTTTGTCAGAAAAGTTACAAACTAGCTCCCGGTTCACACATCCTTAAATCGAGGCTTGCGGGTACCAAATTGGGTACCCGAATACCCGAAATGTTAAAAAAAAATCTTTTTTTTTTAAAAGTACAAATGTGTCCCAAAATGACCTCTATTGACCCTACCATGTGTCATTTTGGGGGACAAATTTGTACTTATAACAAAAAAATCTAAAAAAATAAAAATTAAAAAAAAATTAATTTTTTTTAAAAAAATGGTAATTTTCGGGTACCCGCCCGAAAAACGGGTCGGGTACCCGGGTACGAAACTACCCGTGCATTCACAGCCTTAAACGAGACGCTACTCTATTTTCTACTTGGCCTAATTAGTAATACTGGAAGGCCCTACGAACGTAACAACCAGGGGCGTCATATGGGTGGGGGACAGGGGGACACGTCCCCCCCACTTTTCAAAGTGGGGGGGACATAATAGCAGATGTCCCCCCCACTTTTTTGAATAACCCTGAGGCTGAAAGTGTCTAATTATGATGATGATGATGAGTGATGATGATGCCCCCTCAAAAGAAGCCATTTTTTGCGCGGATTTTTCAATGTTTAATTATTCAAGCTTAACAACATGGTTTCAGGAACGTTTTCTGGACCATTTTAGTGAGAAAAAACCCATTTTTGCCTGCTTCGTGCGAGTTGGCAATGTTTCTTCATTCAAGTTATAAAAAGATGGCTCAGGAACATTTTTCTGGAGCTTTTTAGTGTTAAAAATAGCCATTTTTTTTTCGCGCTGCGCGAAATGGTTACAATGTTTATTCAGGCTTTATAAAACATGTTTCAGGAACGTTTTCTGGATCATTTTTGCGCGTTTGAGCGAATTGGTTTCATTGTTTATTTCAAGCTTAAACAAAATGGCTTCATGAACGTTTTTCCGGACCATTTTAGTGTTAAATAACCATTTTTTTGCGTGCTACGCACAAATTGTTTTCAATGTTTTATTATTCAAGCTTAACAAGATTGCTTCAAGAACGTTTTCAAGATCATTTCAGTGTAAAAAAAACCCAATTTTTTGCGCGCTACGCGCGAATTAGTTTGAATGTTTTTTATTCAAGCTTAACAAGATGGCTTCATGAACGGGTTTCTGGACCATTTTAGTGTTAAAATAACCAATTTTTGCGCGCTATGCGCATTTTAGTTTCATTATTTATTTATTATTCAAGCTTAACAAGATGGATTCAGGAACGTTTTTCTAAACATTTCTTTTTACAATATCTATTTTTTCACGCTCAGCGTGAATTATTTTTACTACTTTGTTATTAAATTGGAACAAGATGGTTTCAGAAACGTTTTCTGTACCTTTTTATTATTTAGCATTTTTTGCACGCTAGCAAAATAGTTTCCCCTGTTCGAGCTTTTAAACAATCTATACTTAAATCAGGAAAATATGCTCAACTTCTTTCTTGCATTGACAAAAAAAACCAAAATATTTATTGGAAATGAAGAGGTGGCTTTTCGATAAACTTTGGTCAAAAGTATACACCAGATCGCACCAAATGAGTTCCAAAATTGATTTTTTTTCTACTTATGAGGGGGGCACATCCCCCCTCAGACACCCCCCTGTCCGAGCATAGCTCGGAGGGCGGTGCTGTGCACCGCTTGGATCATACCTGGTCAATTTCATTTTGGGGGGCCGCCCCCTAACCTTTTCTGGATCCGTGTCTGATGTCCCCCCCACTTTTGAAAACGGGATGACGCCCTTGGTAACAACATATACTGAATGGGCCATAAGCCGCCCTAAAACATTACAAGCTGGTCTTGAATGTAATATGAATGATGTTGCTGTCATACAGAAACTATGTTAGTGCGGCACATGATAGTGCAGCATATGGTAGAATATTTTACTTGAATTGACTCGGCCACGATGTAGCAATGGCTCTATACTATACAACATGTCTAGGATTTAATTTTGGACGCGGGCGGTAACAGGAAACTCAAAATCAATTGCTCTTAAGTTGCAAAATTAGGTGTTTTTTTATGTACAGGTAACAAACGGTTTGCGATATATCTCTTCCACCAGCTATCTGCATGTATAGCGGCTAACACTACATATATAGTTTCATCGTGTGACATAAACTACAATCTCATGTCAAAATGCTGTGAAAAAAATTGTTACTGAGTAATTCATAATAATGAGCACCGCCAGTGTCAATGGGAATTTTTATGTTGTACTTCCATGATTTGACTTAGTTACATGTATACAGGAATATTTTTTATTTTTCAAAATTTCCATAGAATATGATTGGCCTGTCTACAGAATAAACATGGATGGATTGTAGAACAATTAGTACAATGAATTTGGACATTCCACAACGAGCGAAGTCACAAGATAGGGTGACACAAACATATGACCTATTAAAATACATCAGCTCCATAATAAAATGTTATTTATATAAATGACCCAAAGTACAGCTGCCAGGCACTGTCAACTGGTCACATGACACAAACAGCTGTCAGCAATCTTGGACATGTGCCAATAACCAGATAGACCCACTATTGTTTACTTCCTTATTGTGTGGGTTATCATAAAATCACTGACCTATATCATAGTTCATACTCAGTTTTAGCTTGCCCAAAATAAAATGTCTGTGGGAGTTCTTTTACTTTTAGTATACCGAGTAATACAACTGCATGTCTTCAATGAGGACTTTTGTATAATGACCCATATATTTTACACCGTGACAAATACAAATGGTAGGGTATTGTAATCTTACCCTCTGTGTGGATAGATTTCCCATAAAAAAGAGTGTTTCCTTCCAAATTGTAAATTTCTTTACTGATCCGGCTGTCAAACAACAAAATAATGTCCCCACCAGCCACCTATGTAATTCCTTCCCTACACGGAACATCCTGAATTGTCTTTTTAAGTGATAAATAATTCAATGAAATAAATCAGACTTGATTCTTGGGCAAAAAAAACTGTTTGATTGTCCTCGTTGGATCGACCGTCAAAATCCTTTCGACCATTTTGTTGTTGTTGTTTTTTGAAAATTTCACCAATTTCTGTTTACAAATGATAGTCAAAAATCACAGAATGGTTTATCAGTCACAGGTAGGTTTTTTGTGAACATTTTTGTGAATTTTTAACTATGTCCAAAATATTTTCAAATATATTTTTAAATTACAAAATATTATTTGAAATGTTCAACAAAATCAAAACATTGTAGGCCTAATATAAATTTATTGGAAAATGGAAAAAAAGATACTGTCTGACCGCAGAACCATTTTGTTTTGGTTTTACCATCACTGTATCCATAGAGTTAAATTTTGAATGGAGAATAGAAGTTTTTCCCCAACACTTACGCTGGATCTCTTTGCCTTGAGTCGCCATATCTTGAATGTCTCCCGTGGTTCCTTGGTGCTTCATAATCACTATGTCCTAATCTAGACGCTGTAGTAGGATCTTCAGGTATTAAAGAATCCGGTGATCTCTCGGGATTATTATATTCAATGCGTAATTGTCTCTCTCCGATTTTTGTGAGAGTGCCGTGTGCTTTGTTAGCACTAGATATATCCACAAAATCCACATAGGCAGATTGGCCACCGTCAGTATCACGCTTGCCTGTCAGTTTCACATTTTCAACTCGTCCATATCTTGGGAGAAAGAACAAATTTAAAAAAAACATTGTTATGTCATAACTTTAATGTCAAATTTAATACCAAATACAACATTACGAAAAACATAAAAACAGAAATTGTACATGTCCAGCATTAGACCGGTCTATTTTGGCCAACTAATGGGATACTACATTGTATAGGGTACGGGACTTTGCTAAACTTGGGGAATTACTTTATCGATGTAAACAAGCATTAACCTTTTAGCAATCTGCTTTGAAAAACGTGATAATGCGCTTTACTTCTCAACACGTGCGCGAGAGACTTTTGCATGCCCGAACTGAGGTTATATGATATTTTCTATTGTTCCACACGGTTCCCAGTGTGTTATTTTTACCATGTTACGCTACGTCATTCCATGTGGTTGGTTGGTTTGTTGGTTGTACCAAAAATACGTAATTATTGCGATAACCGCAAATATTGCGCTGTTGTTGATGAATGGAAATCAACTTTTAGGCGTACGGACGAACGGAAAGTAAACTTCAGAATTGTTGCAGAATTCATGGAAATGGGTACATTCAAATTGGACCATCGGCAAAATGGGAATGTAAAACTAAATGGGAATGTAAAATGTTTATTCTCTCAATACATTTCCGTAAATTTGGACTGAAAAAATATGAACGGTAGGTAGAAAATAAATTTTATTTTTTCAAAATGTTGATAAATTTTTTACGGTCGGCAGGTTTTAAGAGGGTCGGTCGGGTTACCGGAAACAACAATTTATTTTTGTTAGGCCCAATGCGATAATCTACCCTGCTTTATCGATGTCCCCAGGATAAATTACAGGCCCAAAAATGCCCAACAGAAAGCTTAAAAGAGTTACGAAACTTACGAAGATGACCTATGGGGAAATACCTTTTTTTCAATGTAAACAAAAGCTGATATATTGTTTATCTTTTCGACAATCTGCTTCGACCATCATGATAATGCACTTTGCTTCATTCAATGCTAGAGTCTAATTGGACATCCAGAATTAAAAGCAATACGGAGACTCCGATTAATTATCCTGGCGTGTTATGTTCGCCATGTTGCGCTATGTACGGCAAAATTCAAGATCGACTGGGGGATGAGAAGCAAGATGGCCAGCAAGATGGCCGCGCATGTACAAAACAAATATTTCTTTGGTTTAAAAAATGTCAAAACGGCAGATATTAATTGGAATATAATGAAAATTATGAAACCTCTCTACCAGGGATTAATTTCAAAATTAATTTATTTTCATGCAGAGAAGAAAAATGGATATAAAGTAAGCTTATTTCCCTTTTAAATAGTGATATTTGGGGGTGATTTTTCGGACACAGGTTTGGTCGCGGTTTCTCACATTTTTTTAGTTCAAAGGATTTTCGGTTTTGGTTGCAAATAGCGAAATCACAGGAAATCGCGGTTTTAATCAACTCGCCTCTCGGTTTTTACCTAAAAAAATTGTTGGGCCTATATATTCCCATGGCAAGCAGATCCACCTCCACCATTTCTTTTCTTTATGCTCTTCCTCTGCTACAAACACACAGTAGGCCAACATACTTGTATTTTATTCCTTTGACTGCCCCCTTTCCTTTTTAAAGGATTTATTTTTAAATGTTATGACAGAAAGTTAGAAACTGAACCACAAGCCCATGAGAGAATTAAATATCCCAAGGTCAATTCACTTTCGGTAACCCATCCTTGCATTATAATCCTATAACTTGATTTACACCTACATAGTACCTAACAAACAACACAAAGAAAGTGTCAATGAGTCTATTTTTCAAAGAAATCAATGATGATCAAGGGCAAGAACAAAACAAATGTACACTACAAAGATAGTGTCAAGTGAACCAGAAGCTGCAAATTAACAGCTTCAATTTCTTCTTCAAGACAATAAACAGCAGGCAATAAACAAGGCATGACTTGACTTGCCTACTGAATCACCCTGGACAATCATTTTGACATAATCCTAAAACTTTTCAAAAACTAACAAAACAACAAAGCATTGGATCTATAACTTATAAGGGCCTATTATGTGTTATTCTAAGCTCTTGAAATATTCAATAGGATTATCCCTTTTCTTTAGACATTACTCATGCAGAGCTCTCTGAGGTACCCTGGTACTGGTCATGAAGCTAGAAGACAAGGAGAAAGGTCTTGTTACGCAACCCTAATCATGCAATTGTCCCATCAATCGCGCACACCTCTTCTTTGAGCGATGATAATCACCGCCGAAGTTGCCAGCCAAATTAATTTGATTTTCAATCCAGTAAATTTGTGATACATTATGTGGCCTATTTTAAACATTGTCATAATAAGTGGTTCATTTTGGGATCGGAATGTACGTTCAAACATTTCTTTCTCTCCCCCAAATACACTCTCCGCGGTGCCAAGAACAATATATTCTGAATAAACTGAAAATAAAAGAATATTGTCAAGTTTACTAAAAAATTGATTTTACATTGAATTTATATTATTTATTTTATTCTTATGTTATAACAAGACAGATATGGTGTATAACTAATTATATTAAACCTTTTTAAGTGAGCGCGGATTCGCGCGATTTTTCTGTTGAAATATAAACTGTTCATCATTTTGAATATTGACTTATTTTTATTTACATTTTGATCCACATCTTATAATATAAATCAACCGCCTGTCAATAGTTTCGTTATTATATGTACAGTATTTTGCCTGGTTTTTACACATTTACAATATCAAAAACATGAAGTTATTTACCAAAATTGGTAGTGCTTTGAGATAAATAGATATTTTCAATACAAGAATTGAGGTAAACACGCTAGCGTCGGACCATCAAGAGTGGGACTACCGCTTACTGCCGCTTACTGCCGCTTTGTCAATCTACATTGATTTTTCCGCGGTAACTTTGATTGTCAGTGCAATACACGTTGTAACAATGATTTAGCCTCTTTTGTGTAGTACCACGGTGATCATCATCGTTCCTTTGATGCTGGCAAGAAGTAACTCCTGTCTTCTAACTTCATGTACTGGTACTGTAAATGTATTGAGGTATTTTCAGGTAATTGTAATTTTTGCAACAATTTCAATCTTAGATCGACCAAATTGAACCAATACCTGACAAAATGTCATTCTGTGATGTAAGGATTTGTCAAATCAAATCAAACTTACAGAAAATGGGGCATACTTGTATACATTGTGAAAATATGCACCCCACAAAATATAATACAGTGGAATTGTCAGACATTTTAGAGGAAATATTTGAGGTGATCCCTGCAAGGAAATGAAAGCCAAATTTAGTCAGTTGGTTGTTGAGTTCAACAACAATCATAGGTCATGGGGGTAGGGTCACTCACTGAATGCTCTGGGGCCAATAACGGAATAAGGGTAGGCAGAGTAAAGACCACATGGACTATGCGTCAATCCATGCCCTTCTGTCCTTTGTTCATTCTGAATTTCTGATCTGTATTGTTTATTATTCCACCAGGGAAGGGCAATCTCTATATTCAAAGGGGTTTTTTGGGGTGGGGGTTCTTCTTCAAATTTGTAGACTATTAATTATGAAGAATATTTATCATGCATAGCTTTCATTCTTTGGGGAAATTTTCAGGATTATTTTGAGGATACTAAATTTCATTTTTGATGTACATATTATATGTACAATGTATCCAGACTTGACACTTGAGAGCACGTACATGTACACTAATCGTCCACAGGAGTCACCGTCATGTCATAATCTAAACAAGACAACCAGAGATTGATCAACATTCATTGAACTTATTATATAGGCAGCAGTACAAAAATTCCCACCAAAAATGTGAAAATCACTTTCATTATTTATATTTACACATGCGCCATGCCATGTTAACTCTTGCACAATCTAAAGGATCATCTTTAATTACTTCTGTGTGTTTATAAATGTCTTCATAACCAAGGACCAATCTACTTGTCAAATTGTTTATCATTATATGTTCCAAAGAGACCACTCCGATCTTCTAATGACTATTGCGTCTTCAATACCCTATCACTAGAGTTCTAGCTGGTGATAGAACTTTCACAGTTTGTGCGTCAAAAGAGTGGAATAAACTACCTATCTGTATTAGACAATCATCATCTACAAATGTGTTCAAAAAAGCTCTTAAAACTCATTTGTTCCCTTAAACAGTTTTTCTGTTTATATTTTGTTTCTAATCTATTTTGTAATTGCTATAATATATTGTAAGTACTATGCTCATGTTACACTCATATTTTGTAGTTTAAGTTGTAATTTTAAGGTTTTATCTTGTAAGCGCTCTGAGCCTTTTGGAAATGGCGCAATTAATGCTTTCTGTATTGTATTGTATTATTGTAAAGGTTAAATGGGTAATGGTTTGATTGGTTTCTTTGAATCTGAATACATCCGATATAAAAGTAAATGGACACAAATTGAAATGACAAATAAAGTGTATCAATAATATCACATCAGATTGAGTGAGTGAAACTAAGGGCGTGAGCCGCGTGATCAGATCAGCGGCAATGGATAGAAACCTGCAATGAATAGCAAGCAAAACTATAGCGAGAAATCAGCTGTCAAAGAAATGCATGAAAATACAGGTAAAGAGACTGTGCCAAATTGACAGAAAAAAATTAATACATGGGCTATGTACGGACTTTTTCTTTTCTTTTTTCTCTCCTAATTTCAATTTAGCAACATAATTTTTTTTTATAAGTACTGCGGATTTTAATTATTTTTTTTTAAATTAAATAGTCAGCCCTGGCATAATTACATGTTAATTGTGAATTCACAAAATCTATACTTAGTGTATCTAAAATTAAAATTGGAAATTGTAGGTAGAAATGTTGACCTCTCAGGATTGGTCTGGTGGGTACGTCTGCCAGGCTTTATTCCCTTCAGGCCAAAAAAAAAAGTTGACTTGCCCTTTCAGGGCCAGAGACTGGGTCGGACGGTCGTAGATTTTTTTTCCTTCTTTTTTTGAAAATTTTTGAAAATTTATACTACACAAAAACATGTTTTAAAGAAATTTGTTTTGAATTTGTTTTGTTTTTTTTGATTTTTAAACAAGCAGATTCTACTCAAAAACACTTTCTTTATTGTTATGTGCTTCTTGATTTTTTTTTTAAATTTTTTTTTTTTAAATTTTTTTTTTTGATTTTCTTTTTTTAAATAGCGGCCCTAGATTTCCGAAAATTCGGGTCAGTCGGAAAGGGCAAGTCAACACCTTTTTTTTTTTTGCCTCAAATTGACGCACACAAAATCACCCATAATTCCCATTTTTTGACAAAACTAAAAAGAAAAAATTAAAACATTTCTGAAATATTGAACCGGTATTCATTTACGTGTGAAAAATGTTCCCAAATTATGTTGTTGGTCTGGGATGGGTTGTTTTGGGGTTTTTCGTCACCTGGCAGCCTGCAAGGGTAGCATTCTTAGTCCTTAGACGTAAGACCCCATATACGTTTTTTGTTTAATGCATCAAGTTGAAATTAAAATTAACCAAGAGAAGGGGTCAGGATCAACATTGTATCATGGACCCCATAAATTTCATGATACATGGAAATGGAAACCTTACGGAATACTGAAGAATTGTCATTGTCCATCATTCATTTACATCATAGAAACCTTTGAAATTGTTGGACCCCTTAAAATTCGTTTTTTGCAGTCCATAAAGGGTCCAGGGACTTGCGATTGCAATTAGACAGCATTGGCGTAGCTAGCTTGTTCATATTTTGGGGCAAAAAATAAAACTGAGTTTTCATAAACATGATAGGAAAATAACTTCATTTCATGATTTTCATGATACATGTACATGTGTATAATGCAAATTGAAAGGGCTTTTTTCCCAAAACAGGTGCATGCAATTTTCTCTCGGTGCGCGCGCGCGTGTGTAAAATCATGTCCCAACTTATGCACACATGTATGAAACTTATAAGCTGAATGGCATTATAACGAATGGATATTCCATTCGTTAAATAATGCCATTAAATTAAGCTGAATGGCATTATAACGAATGGATATTATTATCCATTCGTTAAATAATGACATTAAACTATCTTTCAAAGAAAACAAGATTATCCATTCGTTAAATAATGCCATTAAACTATCTTTCAAAGAAATGCATCAACATTTGAAGTTTAGTCCTGTAACTGATCTTAAACTACTAAAACTAAAAGTCTCTAGGCAAAATTACATGATTTATGCGATGTGCATGTGCACCACATGCATGTGTAGCATCTGCATTGTGCATGTGATTTTTTCCATCAAACTCACACGTGCACAAGTAAATCAAGCTGCACTGAACAAACCTGACGAGTCTGATCATAATTTATTTGTTAGACATTAATAATCACATACAATTTGCAATGGGAATTTAAAATAGGGCCTTTAATTCAGCCTACAAAAGTACATTTTGCCTGGGCTAAATAAAAAGTGTTGGGGTCCTGATAGATAGATTGAATGAGATGAGGGCCTAAAAAACCTGTCTTTTCCTTACCTTTTACCAAGTTTAATAGGCTACACCAAATTTGTTTATCAATATCATGCACACAAAAAAGCCTCAGCATACGTTTCATTTATCATATAGGCATCTTTTTAACCAAATTGTTCAACATCATATTTATATTTTAATAAAAAAAAGTGCAGGGAATTAATTAATTGGGGATCTCCTCGACCTCGCTCAACTAAACTCAAAAGCTAATATTTTTTTCTTACAAAAGGTGCATAAATTGCACAAAGGCTACACTGTAATAATAAAACATCCATACGGGCACAAACAAATGTATAAATGTTCAAATAGCCTCCAAAATAATGAAATTGTGTTTCTCTAAAAATTGTACATGTGCATGTACGGTACGTCCCATTGATTCACACGCGCGGGAGTTTGTACGTATTGGAGTTGGGACCATGTTGTTGTTGTCAATGACATGAATGAATGATATCCATTCACAACCAAATAACAAGTGTAAAATTGGTCTAAAAGTGCGCAATTTGACCCGTTCAAGGAGTATACATATTACTAATAAATTCCTGTGATTTTAGTTGATGAGAATTTGGTGTGTTTTGGGTGTGTTTTACGTGAAATGTTTTGTTATTATGCCTGTATATATCGAGCATACTGTCCGCGAATTTAGCGACGGGACGATCGCTTTTTGCAAAACACAAGCCAGCTTCATAAAATGCCTTTCAATAAAATGCTGCAAACTTACCTTTTTAAATGCTCGATGATTTTCTCTTCTCGTATATTCTCCGGTAAATTCCCGACCCACAAATGCCTGGTTTCCCGCACCATGCTTGCCATGGGTTATAATCCAGATAATATTCCACGGGACCTCCGAATATTTCGGTTAAATTTTACTAAATTCATCGTTTCATTTTGCGATCCTAGCGTCGACGAGCCAAAATGGTGTCTCCCCTTTTCAACCGTGACGTCATCCCTACCGTCGTGGTTTATACCGCAAAGGGTTATGGGTATACTAATTCTTACAACGCCAATGCGCTCCATACGTGGCGAATGAAAGACGGTTGTGGCGTAGCACAAAATGTTTCTGCGTGAAACTTTCCGAAAAACCTCCTTCTCCTGTCCGAATAACCCAATATTTGGTGTGCTAAAACACTACCATTATTTCAGGGATACTTATTTTATGGATTACAAAGTACAACGACTGTGGAAATACGTCTTTCGAGTCCGTTAAATCAGTGGATATAATAACTGGAATTACTATAGTTCTTACCGGTCGCAGAATTCCTACATTACATGTAGTGTTTTAAGCACAAGAGCCTTTAAGGGCGTGGTCGAATTTTTGTTTCCTTCTGAATTTTCAGGATATATATTGCTCTGCCACATACGGGAATACATACAGAGGATTATATACCTGCGCCGCTCTTCGCTGCCCTGGAAAATATTAAAAGGAATAAAGCCCTGTCCCGATTTTAAACAAGAGCGAAAGCGCATTTATATCATAATTTTCTTTGTGTTCTATGTAGAAAACAAGATGGCGGCCATATAATCAGACAAAGTAGTGAGAGATATAGCCGTTAATGAAGCCTTTTTGCCACCGTAAATCCAACTCAAAGTACGTTTTCTTGCAGTCTTATTAAGTCCATTACAAAGATGGGTTCATTTATTCAAACAAGGGGAATAAAAAAGGTACGAAACTCCATTGAAATACACTCGATGTACTGCAAGAAAACAGCTTGAAAATAGTATAGCGGGGCATCATCAAAAATGTATGTCAAAAGGTTTCATTTTTGGCAAATCGTAATAGTTGTAAAGGCAAGAAAATCCGTTTCTTATGTTGTAGTACACGTTTATATGCGACCATAATGGTTACATGGTAGGTACAGTGGTTTGTATTTTCTAGAAATAATGCAGAATGTTGCATTTCTAATATTGATATCGCCATAGTGACCGATCAATGATATTTTCTATTATTCAATTGACGTTCGCCTATGATATTTGCCCTGATTACGCCGTATTGTGGCGCTCTATACTCTCAATCGATGCTATTGTGTGAAATCCAACGATATTGATTTATATCTCCTAAGTCATATAGTCTATACAACCCCTTGAATTAATTCTTCCTGTTATTATAGGCTTTGCTAAATTTGTTTCTACGGTCGAATCTTGCGTTGCCCACTCTACGCTCTAGTCTAACACGGACTTTCAATATGCAAATTACTTTCATTGCATAATCTCAAAAATTATGACCTGATCTTGATTGTTCAGTTCTTTTCCAATTATTCCCCTTTTTGTAAGGAATTAGAAATAACTTGAGAGGGGCCCATAAATCCGTATCAATGACAATTATATATTTAATATTTTTGGAATTATTAATTCCAAAAATATTAAATATTACATATTGTCATTGATAAGGATTTAAAAAGGCGCACAATATTTTCGAGAGTACACGAAAATATCGTGAAACACTGGTTTGATAACCGAAGGACGCAAAAGAAAACAAATAATCATGCGGGTAATCATGACATGGTAACTTTAAACATCTCTAAAATTTTGAATTGGTCTGATATAAACGATGACATTCTACCGCAGAATCGCAAATATATTACTCCCGCGAAAAATAAGCTGATTTTATGGTAATTAATATCAGGCCACAACACACCGAGCAGCCGGCTGGGCATCGCCAACATCATCGACAACTGCATGTTGGCGGTTGACTCATATCATAAATACTGCTCATAATATAAACGCGTCTTCCACTCCAGCAGCAGCATTCATCAGGACCTGGAATATTTTTAGCGCCTGTCACATGCTGTCACACAACTAGACGGAAGTCACCACACCATGCACGCTGCATCACAGCGAAAGCCTTCAGTATTACTGATGTCGCACAGCCGCGCGTTCATCGCGTCATTCGAACTGAAGTGAAGTGCGTGACGTCACCTTCGTCATTTCCCCCATAATCAATCATTGCATCTGCAAGTATAGCTACGGATCCTGATTATTTCAAGAAGAAAAGAATTAATAGTACCACTAATGTACTATTATTATAAGAAAAAATGATCCCACCACTGACATCAGAAGTGTGATCCCACCACATCTGCCACTAAATGGGAAATCACTTTTTTGATGGAAGTGGCGCGGCAATGAAGCGTGAACTATAATGTTGCGTGTATAGATAAATGGTGTACATGACAGACTATAGCGCCAGGGGACTATATCTCCTACTACACAGGCGCACTAACGGCGCTCCTATATTACACAGGCGCACTGTGCGCAATCAAAGAGCTAATAATGAACTTCACTGCAGGACAGGGCCGTCAGATGGGGGGTGCGTTGGGTGACGCACCCCCAACCCCCCTTGAAAATCTCTTCTTCTTTTTTTTAAGGTAAAAATTGCGTTTTTCTTAGTTTCAAATTTCAATGATAGTAAAACTACTCATAAAACATTGACTACAGTGCTTTTTGGACTGCGAAATTTTGTGTCCGTGCGAACATTTTTGACTTCACCCCCCCCCCCCCCCCCCCCCCCCCCCCCCCCCCCCCCCCCCCCCCCCACCCCACTTACGTGAAATTCACGAGGTGACTGACTTGGAAAAATGTTGGGGCAACCTTTTACGAGAAAAAAAACCCTAGCTACACCACTGCTTCCGGTAAAAAAACGCACCCCCCTTGGGCAAAAGTGTCTGACGGCCCTGCAGGACATCTTCACTTATTATTAGCATCATTATTATTCTCGTCGGACAAATAATCTGTTTCTGAATGATTATGTTGTTGCTAAACCAATTCGACAAAATCATGTATCCGTATACCTCTCAAATGTCACTCGATCCTAGATATAAAGGTGAAAGTAAAATCAAAAGCTTGAAGAGAAAACAGATCTGGGTAGATCCTGTACATTACCTCAGGGCAGCCCTTTTATGGCAAAAGAATGTATCTTATATGTAGTTTCCTAACAGTATACTTCCTTTTAACATGATCAAAGTTAGCTTTTTTCTCCATAAATCATGAAGTGGTAAAAGGTAGTAATTACTGTTATTGTCTTTACAAGTTGCAACCTTTTCCTGAGTGAGGATTATTGAAGCAAGTTAACACAATCCATGTTAAAAGGAAGTATAGCATTAGGAAAGTACACATAAGATACATCCTTTTGCCGTAAAAGGGCTGAGGGTTGATTAAACTTGTACTTCCCATACAAGATTTCTGAATTTCGCTCGTGATATTATAAAAAATTATAAAAAATTATAAAAAATAAACCAGCTGACTGCATAAATATGTCTGAAAATGCGAAGCGGAATGTTACAGCTTCGCTTCCTGCTACAGGGTGTCCCAGAATAACTTATAGTATACCCGGAAAGGAGCATATTTTGTTTAGCCATGAATACATTGTTATCGGTCAAAGTCCTTATGATTGTAACATTTTGAAGTATGGTGTGAGTTTTATTAATTGAAATACTTGTTTTCACCCGATTTTCTATAATGTCATGCCATATCGGAATGGATTAAGATATTTTGATGAAATAACTGAGTAAGTGAAAAACATGTTTCCCATTATATTGCAGGCATGCAACCGATGCGCAACGACGGCAGAGGCGCGTATGAGCGCGACTACAGTTGACAGTCTTTTTCGACGATTTGCGTTTTCTAGGGGGATCCTTTTTCCTTTCTGTTTCCCTTTTCCCTTTTCCCTTTTTGTCTCCTCTTCTCCCTTTCATTCCCTTCCTTTGTCTTCCCGATTTTCCCCGTCAAATTGTTTACAGTGGGGAGGCTGCCCCCACCCCCTCCTCCCCACTTGCCCACCCCGGGCCCTGGTTACGCTACTGTATGTGCGTAATAATTACATGTAAAGACAACGACCGAGTCCGTTGAGACCTTTGTGGTACTATATAATCTACGCAGTTGGTCAACAGTATTACGCGTGTTAAAAAACATTTAACTGCGTCGTGCGTCTTCGTCTTAATCTATGTATCGATATACTAAATGAGCAATTAACGTAAAGATAATCATCAACATAGCCCAACTCCAAAATGTTATACAATTCCGACATCGTCTTCATGCCAAATAAGCAAATAACGGCACTTTCAGGTTGAGATTTGCCGCGAAAGTCCGCGAGTAAAACGATAGCATAACTTCCGAATTCAGCACCTAGTTTCGTATAAAGATATATAAATTGTTTCAGATGGTAGTTAGTATGCCTTTAGTACGGTATTACTTTGATGCAAAAACTGATTTCCAGAATAATTGAGGGCGCACTCCCATACTAATCTCTCAATGCCCCTTTTTAAGCCTTTTGTGATAGGTTGGCAGGCCTGTGTCGGGCTGTTCGATTAACATCAGGGGTTGTAACGGTCGAAAAGGCATTATTTTTGTGTTTTAAACGCGATTTAAACAATCAAAGTTTTGTTCAAATTATGTCTATTTAACGAAGTAGTTTGACGATTTTTTTAAATTTAAATAATTTACTTCAGAATTCAAGATGAATATTAAAAGTTACCATTTTCGTTGTTTCTACTCGCACTGCAAAACTTGATTAAAACAATACCATCTCTATTTATTGAAACTTTTCTTAAAACGCCATCAGGCGCGTAGCCAGCATTGTCATTCCGGGGGGCAAACATCAATATCGTCCCTATTTCCTATTTCAGGGGGGGGGGGGGGGGGGGGGGGGGGGGGGGGGGGGGGTGAGGTCAAAAAAATTCGCACAGTCCAAAACAAATCGTACACTCAAAACAAATCGCATAGTAAATGTACTTCATGAACAATTTCTCGTCCACATTTCTCTTCTCTGTCCCCTCTCCTTCCCCTTTCCCTTCTCTTTTTCCCTCTCCTTCCCCTTTCCCTTCTCTGTCTCCCTCTCCTCTCCCCTTTCTCTTCTCTTTCTCCCTCTCCTTCCCCCTTCTTTCTCTCTCTTCTCCCCTTCTTCTCGTCCCCATTTTCCCGCTTCGCCGGGGGGGGGGGGGCAGTCTTCCCCCCCCCCCCCACCCACCACTGGCTACGCTACTGCCATCAATGTTAATAATATGGTCCGCGTTATTTATAAAGCATACTGCAGGGGGTGGGGCACTATCTACGGTAAAGTGTTGATAAGGATTTTGGAATCGACGTTTTGTTGTACAAAGAGGGCTGATTTTTCTTAATCCTTAGACAAATCCCAGTTTTTATCATAATTGAGGGCGCATCCTCCTAAATATCTCTTCATGCCCCTTTAAGGATTATGATAAGTTGTCTTGCTAGATCGGACGTCCCGGCCGTATATATGTGCGCATGATCATAACAATTAAAATGTGTTGTAGTAGTAGGCCTACACGGTTTTATTCCGTCGGGACGTCTCGTTTAGCAGGATAGCCGATAAATTGATTTATCATTGATAATGATCAGTGAACCGACATTTCGTATTGTATGGGATCGGGCAATATTGTACAGTTCCGTGCATATCACATAGTATTTGATCAAATTCAAAAAAGCGCGGGCATTAAATATCTTCGTATAGGCTCTCCGCTCTCGTCGTCTGTGGAGAAACTGCATGGGGATCCAGGGTCATTTGATCGCAGAAATTATACTATATTTTTTCTTACTAGGTAAAACGTTATGACGGGTTCGCCGTCGGTGAAGCTTCAAAGCTGTTGTGTCTCGTGTCGACAGTTTCACTGTGAATTGTGACGAAGAATCCTTCAAAATCTTTCCTACATTATGAATTCTGTCCAGTTGTAAAAACCTTAAACCTATCCCGCAATTTAATATTTTGATATTATCGCCAGGTATAGAATGAAAAGAAGGACGCGTGCTAATATAATGACCGAAAACCAGGTGCCGGGTCGTCGCTGCCGGGTCGACACGACACAGGAACCGTCGGGCACTTGGTTACCGAGCTCATAGGAACCGAGTGTCAGACCGACATGCGGGAACCGAGTCGGACCGACGCACTAGCGGAACCGAATGCCCCGGAAAGACGCACTGGACCGACGTGCGCGAACCGAGTCCCATTAGGCTGCAAGGCCCGCTTAACAGCGCTATAAATTGATGCCCTAAAACCGGCACCAAATTTAAATATTCGCCTTCCATCAAAGCTGGTTGCTATATGACATAATTCTCGTGTGAAACCAACCGGCTGTATTGCAACGCCCATTGAGTAGTTAAAACGCATGAGCGTGGATGTAATTTGCAACATAGTGGAAACTCACCCATGCAGTTAGCAAGTACTACCGCTCGTACACGCCCCGAATTTAAATATACAGCCAGGCAATCCTCTCGTAGTAATTGATAACAATAGGTTTACCAGACCGAATTAATAGCGCTCCTAAGCGGGCAATTTATGTCATGCCAAATTGACGCTGGCGGTACGAGTGTCGGTGACTTTAGAAGAAGACATAGTTCCCGTGTTTTCACTCAAGCACTGGGTTTCAATGGCGGCTCGTGTATTCCGACTTATGCCAACCTGCAAAATGAAAAAGCCGTGCGTGAAAACCACTCTTGAGATTCCTGCCAAGCGTGAAATCTAAATCCTGTGCGTATTCCACCCGGGTCCCCGAGTGAGTGAAATTACTGAATTATAATTATTTTTTTCTTTATTATTGTAAAGCAAAGATTCGACAACCGCGGTGGAAACATTTTATGTGCGGTATTATATTGCTTCGAAATTGATTACCGTATCAAAATATTTAATTATTTGATGCAGCCTACACTCTTATTCTTGATTAGTCAAATTTTCCGTGTCATTTCTTTTTGACACATGTTTGTGTTACACTGATCAATTTATTGGTCCGTTATGCGTCTGAAATTAGTTGGAAAAATGTGTCACCTTTTTTGGACACTGAAGTGTGTCAAATGAACAAATATCCGGGTCAAAATTATCATTTGAATAGTATACCGATTCAGATTTAACAAATAAAATGATTATTTTGACCCGGATATTTGTTACATTTGACACACTCCAGTGTCAAAAAAAGTGACACATTTTTCCGTGTTATTTTGACTAATAAATAAGCAAAGAGTGTGATTGCGTTGTCACTTGTGTACAAAATCAATCATTAGCCTATATTAAAAAATCTTTTGTCTCAAAGCTCTTCAGTTTTTTTAAAACCTTATGAGGAATGCGGGTTTGCTACAGTTTGGTTTTTGGGTTTTTTTTAAATATAAAATATTGAAATCCTTGTAAAAGGGACCTTTTGTATTTAAATGATGTGATCAATGCAAATCAGAAAAATCGGTGAAACTTTGGGCTCTTTTTTTAAATTTTTTATAAATAAACATAAACATATTCTAACGCGCATCAATCAACTAACGCGCGTGGGAGCTTTGAGACAATTTTTTAATATAGCCTGTTTAAAATAATTTAATGCACAGTCCCAGTCTTAATGGGTGGATATTGGTTGCGATAATTTTTGAAAATAAAGAAAATAATAGACCATTAATCATAAAAAGTCGCCTGTCCCTTTTTAAACGGGTTAAATTCAGTAAGAAAAATGCCACCTCCACGTATTTGTTATGAGGGTTTTCTTAAACTCTTCTCCCTTTATACCAAGGCACAGACAACTAACTACGCACCCGGGCCAAAGCAAAGCATCCGGGCTATAATATACTAATCCTTCTTCAAATGGCATGGGCTATCCCTTTTAAAGGGATTTTTATTTAACTTAGAATTTTGAAAGGGCCTAGCCCAGCTGGGCCTAATCGTAATGCATTTTCGCACAAATATACGTACAATATTTCATTGAATCAAATGTGTGTAGACCTATCAATTGATATTAAATTCTATATGTATTTTCGATCAAAACTGTAATAATAATGTTTGACACCCAAGTCATTTTGCGCAAAACTCTAGGGCTTATAAAAAATCCTTGAAATATTAAATAACAGGAGACTATAATTTATAGTAGAGTATAATTATGAGCATTATGCTGAATTGCCTAAAATTTGGCTAAATAAATGCAAATTTAAGCAAAAATATATACATTTGAGAGTGAAACATATCTGCTATCAGATTTAGTCCATGCTGTACGAAACTAAATAATAGTAATGAAAATGTCTATTGCCTATTAAAAGGTTGGACTCGTCATTCATGTAAAATCGCTCTGGTGGTAAACACCATTGAGCACTTTTTTTGCAGAGTTTTGACAAATTTACATTTTTTGTAAATTTGTATACAAACTATCATGCCTGTATATATAGGGTTTGGATGGCGGGTATTCAAGAATTGTGCCAAATGTTGTTCATGTTGTCGCCTTATAAAACCAAAATAAGTGCTTTGAATGCTCTTTCAAATCACAATGCCATTTTACTCTAATATAATTTGTCTCTGTTTTTCATTTTTGCGGGCATTTATGGTGGTTTAATGCAGACTTAGTATTTTTATAAATATCATTTCCCGTTCATATTCAAACATATGTATTTGGAATATATTCAAGGGTGCAAATATATATTCTTCTTAAATCTGAACTTATATAAATACTAAACCGCGGGTCGACATATCGAGTGCTTCAATTGCTGCATGCTGCCTGCATACTAACGTTGTATGGCTTACTCCAATGCGCGCATAATGCAAGCTGACCTTTCGGTTTTATATAAATAATTGCTAGCAGCCAGCAGCAGGCGTCTTATTCAGGGACCGTCTCGTCAAGTGCATGCGTTTGACATCCCGCCTGAACTTTATTTTTGGTAACGGATCAACGTGATTTATGAGTCACATGCCTTGTTTGTGTAAATATCGCAAGGAACTTGGTGGCTAGGTCGTGTGGAATTGGATATATAATGTAGTATATAACATGTTTATAATAATGATGATCAGATTTTCATTTGGTTTCAGCAGCGATCACAATTCTGAATAGCGAAATGACTGGTTGGTCAAGAATCACGTGACTAGTCATCAAATTTACTATTATCGCGTTTGAGCTTGTATTTTGTCTGTCTCAGATTTTGTTACCATTTTAAAACTCATAAAGGTCACCACTATCCTGAAGCATATTGGCGGAGTAAATGGCGTTTGAAGGACTTCCTTTTATAGCAGTAGCAAAATGTTGGCAAGCTCGGACGAAGACAAACAACGTACACAACGAACAAAGCTTTTATACTTATTCGTGAACAAATGTGAAAATCGAAACAATGAACAACATTTAGCCTGGTTATTAGTTTGTAGAAAGAAGAGACGAATTTGAATAACATGGAGAGTATTGGTTCATGGCCCAATTTGAGGTTATTATAAATCGATCAGATATTAAACATGCTACGCTATTTAATGATAATAATAGATATCCCCGGGCTAGATAGCGATAGCGAATCGTTCCGTGCGAGCAATAAAGAAAGATAAAGCACGCGCGTTGCATGCCGGTCAATAGCCGTTGTGACATTTTATATGGCGAGTTCACATTTTCAAGTTTTAATATGCCTGCTGTGAATAAACGCCCTGAATGCTAATAACAACGGGATCGTACGTTTCAACGCTGGCAAGGCCATTCGTGTAACAAACATCACATGGCTTAAATGGAGCTCCGTGATTGGCTAACTAATAAAAATGAGGACCCGGGGTTTTGTAGCAAGCGTATGAGTCTATGACCCAGATAGGACCTTTTTACAACGAGCTATCGTACCATGGTGTATACATGGCGTACAGTCGTATCACTGGATTGTTATCAATGTGTGTGCGATTCTATTATGGTCTTAGCTTTCCATCAATTACGTACTGTGGTTAACGCAAACAGGACTTGTCGAGGCTTGCCCGTCGCCATGTACAGCAGCTAGCTGTGTGTGCGTTACACTATCCCCTACCCGATTGAATAAGTGCCCATGGCGAGGATCATTTTATATTCATTTCATGCATTTAATTTACGTGTTGAGATGTCAAATAGGTTGCCTAAATACTAAACATTAAGCAACCAACTAACTTATTGATACATTATCATACATTATGTTTGTATCAGAAAGGCATTTTTTTTTAAAAAACAGTGCGGTCAATATATTGCAACAAAAATAAATTCTGACAGAAAAGAACTTTATAGATATAGGACAAATTCAAAAACAAAGAATGAAATAACAAAGATGTTTGTGGATGCAAAGGAAAAATAATATGTTTTAGTTTGTAATGAAGTTGTCAACAATTTCAATAAAAAAAACCAAAACCAAAACGATTATCAATAAAATTGCCATCAAAATATACCCCACTGTGGTTTCCAACAAGCAGACTGGCCTCAGCAGGTTTGTTATAAAACGTTGTTTTGTTACGTAGTTTATGGACAGACTCTAGACTGCACGTGACGCTGAGTATTGCAACCCCACCCACGCTTCATTTCCTCTGCAACATAGACTTGAAACAAGTCTCTGAAATTATCACCGAATAATGTTGTCGTGACCTTTTAAATGGTGATGATGACTGTATGGATGGTTGTGCATACTGGCCTCATGGGAACACGGTCAGCCATTTTGTTTTAACCATACTATGTACTCTCAAACAACATAATTTGACATTGGGATTTCATTAGACAAGTCCATGATTAGACTTATACGACAGCTACATTTAATTATGATGAGAATTCCTTAGAATAGTGGATAATACATTACAATGAACATCATTTCGTTGCAATTGAAAGGGAACACTTAATTTCTTAGTATCGGTATTGCTTTATAGCTAAACCATTTGTGAAATTTTTGGAAGCCTTGATTTTGTCACACCGCCCCTTTTTCTAAACTGTCCCACTGTCTGTCGATTTCTTTTTCGGGAAAATTTGGATTCAGCCTGAATCTACAAGATCTAATTTGGCATGATCTTTGAAATATAACAACTCACGCACACACAATACAAGGAACGTTACACCAAGGAGTTATCATAGTTACTTCTTCGTTATACCCAATAATATAAACTTGGAAGAGGTTTTTTAGATTTTACCAGTCTTTCCCAGATCGAAGCTTTTATAATATTTTTGAGTACTGAACGATACTGAAACAAAAAATGATGAACAATCTAATTAGTGGTGTGTATATTTTCTGTAGATGGCCACCAAACGATACGGCCAAACGACGGGTCAAACGCAATGTGGATTTGTCGTAAAAAAGGAAGCACTCATGAGTCTGATCAAGTTTTTAATTTATAAATATAATAAATCAAAGACCTTATTTATCATTTGAAATATTTTTTGCATTGATTAATTACAATTACTGAGATTTAGCTTTCACCAGGATTCTTAGGGGGCTGTAATTTTCTTCGGGAGGGGGAGGGGGCACAAATATGGTGGGGGGTCATAATTTTGTAAAATCTAAAATAGGGGGGGTTATAGTTTTGTGTAGCAATTCAGATTCTAACATTTCAAAACGGCAATTTTTTTCGCGCTTCGCGCGCATTCAGCTAAGCATATCCCTTATAAATGTACATATTTACAACACCTTTCCTGTTTATTTTTCATTATTTGCTATTTTAGTCATTAAAAAATCTAACTTCGATAGGCAGGGGGGTGGGGGGGGGGGTCATAAAATTATTTTGTATCGGATAGGGGGGTTATAAATTTATTAACAACGGCCATTGACATATTTGTGACCCCCCCCCCCCCCCCCCCCGCCCCCTCCCGAAGAAAATGATAGCCCCCTTAGTCATGTTTGTGTAGTCCACAAGTGTGACAACATGGAGTCCAGGATAGCATATTTTTCCACACGACACTATATTACAATAACGGGGTTCCACCTAGAGGGCCTAACTCAGCATCCAACAGTCGCCAGACGACGGTGTCAATATGGCAACGGGTATGCACAAGGCTAATGATTCCTCCAATTTGAAATCATACACAACGAAAGTATTAAAGTGTCAACAAATGAAATAGCATATGCAGTTGAAAATTCAACACTGAATTTTGTACTAACATTGCATTATGATCGGCGACTACGTCTAAAACCTATACGAAGCTGATAGCACTCTTTTAAAAATAACAACGAGGCAGCATGTGCCGCGGGAACTGCCGCAAGTTTCACATACTCTGCTCTGTGCAATACAACCTTAGTCCATGGCACAGTGTGTTGACTGCGCCGCCGACAATAATAGAGGGCAGTTATCTTTCACTTTGCACTATTCAGGCACCGATAGTCACAACATAGTCTGTTTCACACGGTCATTCAGAAACCGATAGTCACCAGACTTCGAGTCGCAACATACGCGTAGCCTGTTTCACATTCAGGCACTATAGTCACAGCATAGTTTCATATTATACACCGATAGCCGCAACATTTATTTGTGGGAGTGTTCAGAAATAATTTGGGGGGGGGGGGGGGGGCTAGGCAAAATAGGTGGGGGGGGGGGGGGCAAAACAGTTTGACAGCTGCCGAGAGGGGACCAACAAGTTTTAGTCTCAAATGTGTCATTATACAGGCCAGTCAGGAACGTTTTTCTAGACCATTTTAGTTCAAAAACTTAATTGCGCGCTTTAAAAGAATTTGGATTTGAGCATACAATCATGTTCTTGTTTTGATGTTGTTTAAGTTAGAATTTGAATGTGGGGGAAAATTACTAAACAATTCGTCGCTGTTCTGACATAACGACACATCACAACAGAATTAAGTAAGTGAAGTGTCGTTCGTTTTATGTCAGAACAGCGACGAATTGACCCCGTAATTTCCGTAAACCTCCCCCTATTTGCGACGCCTATATGCTCCTTCTCTTTCTCCTTCTCCTCGTCCACCTTGTCCTTTTTAAAACCGTCTTTTGTCAATGGGGTGAGGGTGGGGGGGGGGGGGGGGGGGGGTGTATGGCATGCTGGCCCACTGGATACACCACTGTGATCTTGGGCTAAATGTAAACAATCCAGTTCACTCGATGAATAGTATATGTTTATTAGTATGTGCGAGGGGCTTTGATCATAATCCAACGATTCCCCCACCACCCGCCCGGGATTTACGCCTATGAAACAAACGGGGAAATAAACCCATAAAAAGGTTTTAAAGTTTGTAAATTAAAAGGGGAGTGGTCAAAAAAAGTTAAGACACCAAATAATGCAAGTTGCCCAGTCCCGTCCCCCCCCCCCCCCCCCAACCCCGCCCCACCAAAGTATTTCTAAATACTCCCTTGGCCGGTTTCACATTGTATTATGACGAAAAGGGTGCCCTCCTGCACTCCGCAAGTCCGGCGACTTCGTTCTTCCCTTCATGCCCTTTGTGGCAATTTCACGAGCGTCAAGGCAACTGCAACTGCCCGTGCAACATGATGGCGATGGGCGTGAGGGATTATTCCTCACTATCTCACAATGATCCTCAATAAACGGACTCAAACAAACACCAGGAGTAACGCTCTCCAACTATCCAACATATCCCAGAGTTTAGTTATAGTAAACGGACCTGTCCCTCACACAAATCATAATTTATAAAAAATGTCTGATCAAAGTCATTAAATGACTGAGCAACAGATTGAATAGTCGGTTTAGCTAGTAGTAGCGCACCACACGCCGTCCATCTGCTGCTCCTCATACACCTACAACACAATAATAACACTCCACTGCTCCTGAGTAACTCCTACACAAAACTGCAATCAGCTCACTCCACTCAAGCTGCTCCAGAATTATTCCACAAGACCTTGCTTTCCATCAGCTCTGGTACAGTTCAACAATTCCGGATTAATGTTCGTCACGTCACAATTACTCCAATAGATCTGGATTAACAGATGCTACAACAATCCCGGATTAGTGTACGTGCGTGCCACACTGCATGTCCTCCGACACTGCGTACTTCCACAATCCGCCTCACCCAAATGTTGTCGACAAAAGAGTTTATAATTGAGCACCACTCCGTGCGAGATCATGAGCCGCACAAAGTCACCACTGGTCCAAAATCCTTAATAAAAATCAAATGCCAACCCATAGGAAGACATTGCAGTGTTCATGAAGAATAACCAGGAGAGCACCTGGCGGTCTCCGATTTTAATAATTTACCTGCAAATGTATTCAAATTAGGTGTCTCCATTAAGGTACCAAGAACAGCAATGATATAGAGGTCTCCTGGAGATCCCCGGTAACCTTATACACTGCAAAAAGGTTGCTTAACACTTTCCACGCGGCTATTATTTCTACCATTACACAAACAGATTTGTCAGAAACCTTTCACAATTTTCAATGTCTATCTCAATGATTACTGACCCAATACTAGGCATGTTTGTACTTATTTCATTGCATTTCTCATGGTGCTTCCAAATATGATAATGAAATTCAATAATTTTGATATTTTTGAAACATTTTGTGAAATTTTGGAATGTCGTCTGCAGCTGCCTGCCGCGTGGAAAGTGTTAAAATACGTTGCTAAAAGTACTTTATCATAGGCGTTGTATTAAAGTAAAAATTCCCCAGCGTTGAGCAGTTCGTTGAAAACAATGTCCTTAAAATGTTGGTGGAAACTGTTTCTGTTGCTAAAATATGTTGCGTAAAAATATTCCACTTTGGCAACTGTTGCATGAGCATTGAGGACAATCACGCAACAGTTGATGCAAGTTACGCACATGTGAATTTTAGGCAACTGTTGTCCAAAAAAGCCAATTTCGTGAGCTGTTGCATACTTGAACAACTGTTGAGTGATTAAAATTGCCTAACTTTTGAGTAACTAGAATTGTTCAACTGTTGGTGAAACATGTTATCCAATTTTACTTAACAGTTGAGCGGTTGCATACTTGAACAACGTTGTGTAAAATGTTGAATTAATATTTAAGCAACCTTTTTGCAGCGCAGGACCACAATTAGATTTATTCTGTCTTGGCATCCAAAACGGAATACACTGACAAATAGTTTAAAATTGCCATCCTTGTTTGACATATATTTGTTTATGAATATCATTTCAACGGTGTTATAGCGACGTCACTAGCGATGAATATTGAATAGTCGATTTTTATAGCCAAAAAATACACGACATGGACATATACTGAATAGTTCATGTCATGTGATCTATTTTGCACCAAAAGAATCACATAAATATGTTTATGTATTATATAATATGGACTATTTATACCTTCATACCCAGATAGCAAGACTACGTTTGGCAAGTAAGAGCTACGTATGGCAAACGTTCACAGTAATAACACCATTGATAAGAGATGTCAGATATTTATAATGTATAATGTAATATAGTTTAATAACATGTTAAAATAAATAACAGATTCACTACCGAACGGGAATAGTGTATGTAGCTCTGCTGCATCGCCTAGTATTCCCATTACAAGTTACCGGTTCACTACCGGGAGGAAGTGATGTATGTAGCTCTGCTGCATCGCCCAGAATTCACATTATTTTGCCTACCGCGTGTTGCTATACAAAAATGCTCAATATATAATAAAAACTTGACACAAATAAAATACCCAACATATGGCTATATTTGATAAATTAAGCAACAGTTGCTATACAAAAATTCTCAATACATAAAGAAAACAATTCACAAATTAAGCAACAGTCACAAAATGCCCAACAAATGGTTAATTAATAATACCCAACTATTGTGTTATTAAAATTGTGCAACTGCTGAGTAACTGGAATTGTTCAACTGTTGGTGAAAACATGTTGGGTGTTGGGTACATTTTACGCAACTGTTAAGCGGTTGCATACTTCAACAACGTTGTGTAAAATGTTGAGTACATATTTAAGCAACCTTTTTGCAGTGTAGACACTTCTTGATAGCTTCATTAAGTATCCAAAAAACAGCAATGGTTATTACTGTTCCAAAGAACAACTATTATAGTTCTTGGAGAGGGCCTTCAAAAATGGACTGAATTGTGAGTAAGATAGAACCAGAGTTCAAGAAATAAAACTGCAAAGAGGCATCTCATCAGCTAATTAAGAAATCGAGGCTCATTCGAATACATTGAAGAATGACATGATAATTCCATCATAATTCCATCACCATCAGCGGATTGGCTTTAAAGTGGTCTTTACTAAAACTAGTGTAACATGATAACGCAATAGACGATTTTTGAACAATACTTTTATGAAAGCCAAATTATGGGTCTTTCTACCACAACCATTGGATTTGAACATACAAGCTTAAAACCTTAATGACGCCTTTGCGAAAAATGTGTCCGTTCTTTCTGACTCGCCCTGTAGCTGGTATTTATATGCAGGTATGCCATAGTCTATATTGGCTTCCAGTGATCCAGGTTTTTCCTGGATGTTTGTATGGGTAGATCTATCTCTGTATTTCGATAGTCTGTATGATTTGGCTTCCAATGACAAGTTTGTGTAGATATCGTAGGTATATGTATGCTATTCATCTGTAGACCAAAGACGGTAATTTCTTTCTAAGTTCTTTTTCTTCTCAAATTCAAAAAGGTATATTGTTTTATTCTTATCAATTCAATTATTTACAGATAAATACAAAGTATGACAACATGCCATAATCAAAAAGTTACCAATCTTGCAATATACCAGAATTTTATAGTTGTGTGAGATTGAACTCTTACATGCTACACACTATTATCTTCAATGTAATAAATGTAGAATAACAAATAGAACGTGTATGGTTTAATCAGTTCAAAATTGGCGAGAAACATTAGGTTATCTATCCGCGAACAAAGGTAATCCGAGCAAAGACGGTAATTTGGTATGACGTCTCTAGTGTCAGGTCTGCGGTATTTCAAGAATACATAATATTTTTGTACGACTTGGCTTCAAATGACAGGTTTGTAATATATTGAAGATCTGTCCATGTCGTTAGTCTGTATGACTTGGCTTCCAGTGGTAGGTCTGTATAGATCTGGCTGGAATCTGTGCATTGATTACTCCTCGATCGGCATCAAGAGGGTCTACAATATGAATGTCTACAGGTTCGTCGTTCCTGCAATAGAAATAAACGGTTATTAGTTGACGTCATGATGTCATCCTTAGCATTGCAATCAAGGCCTCTTACTTGTAAACAAGGCTTGCGAGTTGCGTTGAAAAAAGTATCAAATCCCCAAGAAAAAAGCATTAAGGTCTCTAAGTTCAGCGATTGGGGACACAGTGGACATTGGCTAGAGCGGGAGAGGATCCCCATGTAACACGCAGGAAGAGCGCGGAAAACTGCAAAGTCTCACGGGCTCTCACTGCGCTTGGACTACGCTGTAAAAGTTTTTAGTGCGTCCAAATCGATGTCTACGTTACTAGTACGTTCTCAATATGTTTGCACAACGTTCTCTGCGTGTGCGCGGAGAGTACAGAGCGATTGCACGAATGTTATTACATTTAAATCATCCCCAAGCATATACAATACCAAACACCCGTTAAGCTTATTGATCCAAGTGATTGAACTCCATCCATGCTTGTTTTCGTCTAAAGGATTATTTGAACTAATGACCCCCGTGCAATCACCCTAGCCTCCTGCCTGCTCAGTCTGTTTTCGGGGTTTGACCATAGAACGACATATACACCATGGGAAGACTCAAGGGCAAGGCTTCAGCATAGCACCCAGGGTGCTCTGAACAAGCGCGGTGTACTGGCGCTCAAGGGCGACCATAGGGACCCTCTCACGTCCCAGTCAGTTCCCACTGCGTCACCGAGGTTTTTTTGGAGAGAGTCTGATTGCAGCAGAATGTGAAAGGGATTTAGTGACCTTGATATAAAAATTGACAATTTCGGACATTTTCCGCGCTCTCACTGCGTGTTATTCATATTTTGATATTTTGTCAGCGCAGTGCAATCGCTGGCCTGATCGCCGTAGGTTATGACAGGGCCTTAACATAATGTTCCTAGTTCGACTCTCTTTGCACATGAATGGTCATGCAATGCGACATTGTGTGAAATGATGCAACACTTTCATTCAATCTGATTCCAGTTCATGAGTTAGTGGCGAGGCCAGGGGGCGAGGGGAGGTTCTGGGGAGCGCCACGCACTTCTCGCGGTCTCGCTCTTAAGTTTCTGACTCGACGGAACCTACCCCACTCTCAAGTTTCTGACTTCGCACGCATAATTTAACCTTGAATATTCGTGAACGAGCCCATGTCCGACATCGTCTGTTCGTTTTCGCGCCAAAAGTATATGCTTCTCAACGTCGTGACGTGACACCAGCTCGAGGAATGCTGCAGCTCAATTAAATCACGCAGTGCTTGCCAGATACAGAATATATATTAATTAATATATTAATGGTTACCTATTTAAAAATACAGCCACAAATGATAAATCAGCTTGTTGTACTATTAGGCTTTCTATCTCGGTAGACTTATCAGTGTCATAATCTATTCGCCATGATCCTGGCTCCACGAATTTACTGAAATGGATAAAATGGAGCCATTGTAAATAGTTGTATCTAACACACTTTAAAATATTTAGTCAAAAATGACCCTATTGCAGTTGGTGCATATAGTTGACTTTATAAAGGATCAACATCGTCCACAAGGTTGCACCCAGTATAGTGGCTACCAAGTGGGTTTGTGAACTTTGTGAATGGACTGAACTCTTATACATGACCTAAAAACTGCCCTAGATGATAATAACTTATAAAATACTTCATTGTCGGCATCTGTAATGATAGGGCTGTCCACAAAGTTGCATCCAGTACGCGTACGGGCTACCTTGCAAATCCAATTCGTGGGTTTGTGATACTAAGGTAAAACTATAACGATCCTTATACATTGCCTTTAAGTGTCCCGGATGATAATACATTGGTTGCTTAAAGAACACGCCATTTTCTGCATCTACAATGATATGGCTATCCACAAAGTTCTGCACCTATTATTGGCTACCTTGTATTTCCCGTTAGTATGTGTGTTATCGGCAAAACCTTTTGAACGACCCTTAGGCTTATACATTACTGAAAATGTCCTACAGGGTGTATCAGAAAGAACTGTACCGAGGCAATATGATTTATTAGGGTATGAATTCGATTGATATTGTTCAAACCGCTTTCACATTTATCTTGCGCAAACGCCTAGCTTTCATAAGAATTTTAAATTTTGAAAATCTGACATTTCTGATGGAAAATACAGACTTTCTGGTAAAGATGGTAGATTTCAATTTTGGTCGAAATGATCAATTTAAAAATCTGTGAAATCACTAACCCTACCTGAGGTATCCATCTGTCCATAGGACATGGTTTATTTTTAGTCGCCATATTTTAACTTTTCACATCACTTGTATAACTATTTATTATTTGCATACTTTTGTGGTTGAAATTTGGAGATAAATTCTGAATGCTTGAGTGGTTTTACCTTCCTTTTCTTTGGCGGGAGCTTTGAATATTGCTTATGTGGAGTGGGCTACATTGTTTGAGATGTTGGGCAAGTGGTAGAGAGGATTGATTGAAATTGAAAATACGTTTTTCATCGATTTTCGATTATATCTTGCCACACGAGAACAAAAAGAGATATCTCAATGAAATTAACATATAATATAGGAAACATGTTCACCTTTATATTGCAGGTGTTTAAATTTAAAACAATAATCATTTCGTATTTTTTATGTATTTTAGAAACACGGTACAGTTCTTTCTGATACACCCTGTAGATAATATACATTGGTTGCTAATATAGAACACGCCATTTTCTGCATTAATACAATAGCGCTATCCACAAACTTCTGCATCCAGTATTGGCTACCTTATAGATCCCATCCCGTTAGTGTGTTTGTTATCGGCAAAACCTTTTGAACGACCCTTATACATTACCTAAAATGTCCTAGATGATAATACATAGGCTGCTTATAAAACACGTCATTTTCTGCATCTACAATAATAGGGCTATCCACAAAGTTCTGCACCCAGTTTGGGCCGCCTTGTAGATCTAATGCTATATTCCAATCCACCCAACCTGCTACAAAATTATTTAAATCCTGAAAGAAAGTATATGAAAATACATCAGATGGCAGATATTTGTTATGTACACAACTAATTAGGTATCATATACTAACGGTTTCGCCGTCGGACAAATTTAAAACTGTCAAGCTTTCATCAGGACATAGATATTGCCACTTCTCTATTATTATCATCATTTGGACTTCCCCTTGCCCGATGATTTATGAGTAGGTGCCCCTTTCCTACATGTGAAAGATTGGTGGCTCTGAAAAGAACCGTTCAGATAGACTGCCGCCCATGTCCACAGAACATAGATGGCTATAAAAAGAGCTCTAAACGTAGGTCACCGCCAGCATATACAATTGGCTCTAATCATGCTAATAGAACCTATTCCAAAGGACATATATAAACAAAGGAGCTGTCCCTCCCAATGGAAATAACGTAGACTGCCCCTTGTCTACTACAGACTACAACAAATCTATATCGGTCACTATTGTGTAAAAGTGTCAATCTCTATGTTGTGCTTAATATTATAATAATTTGGTCCTGAAGAAGTCAGAGCTAATCCTGACGTAAGCTTGACAGTTTAAAATGTGTCCGACGGCGAACCCGTTAAACTCTTAACCTATATTATGAATACGTGTCGTAAAAGCCTATCTCACAATTTTATATAATTGGGTATTATTTTGGAAACAACAGTGTGACGAGGCAGTTTTAAGGAGCGCATCAAAGGAGTCTACTTTAGGCTCATCATAATCGACAATGAAGAATTGAACTGGTATGAGTCTGATACAAGTGTCGTGCACAAGACAGCAGCTCAGTGGAGAAAGACGATTTGGAGATGGAGCGAACGTCAAGGTAGGTGAAGTTTCCACCCCTGATGACTACATGTTGCGCAGATACAATTAGAGTAATACACAACAAGATGTGTGACCTCATATACAACCCGTCCCACGCCCAACCGATAACAGCTGAGACTTATACCTACAGGTATGTGTCTCAGGTCAACAGTGTGTTTATTTAAATCAATCGATATTACGCAATTATCTTAAATCTTAAACACTTTAAAGGTCCAGTAATACTAGTTATAGCAAGTATACTTATCGGTTATTAGTTTTTGAATCCAACGATGGATTAAGGGAAGTGTCAACCCTATTATTTTGATGATCAACTTTTGCTTCTAAGTTTGAGAATATTGAATAAAAGTACATAAAAGTATACATTTTTAGAAAGGAAATTTGATAAGGAAGCCGATGGTGATATCAATGTGATACCAAATAAACTAATTTTTGAGAAATGAACCAAAAAGCCATTTTTTTACCCCAAATTTTTCAGACAGCATAACTATAAAATAAAAAATGGTAATTTGTTCTAATATACGTTTATTTAAACAAAACAATTTTGTCTAGGAGGCAATTTTTTCTTTTTCCAAAATAAAGCTTGGTTTTGGAAATATTGCTAAAAACATCGGAAAAGTGTAAAAGTCGTGTTTTTTTGCGTACATTTCGCTAGAAATGGATGCATATCTCGAGTTTAAAATCCATAATCGAAAAAATAAAAAATTGCCTCCTAGCGCTGAAAGTCCTCTACACAATGGTAGTAAAAGCTTACCTGATAGTTTGATATATTTTTAGTTATGTTGTCTGAAAATTCGTAAAATTCCTTCAAATTTGAACTTCTAGAAAACATCGATTTAGTAAAAATATTGACATTTTCCACCATTTAAAGCTAAATGTTCACGGAACACACGGGCGTGTGACCTAAAAAGCGAGTATACTATTATGAACAATCATAATAAACTATCAGATTCAATTTATATTGTCACAATGTGAAGAAATTGGAATAAAACTGAAATTTAAATGATCGTAAGATTGGCCTTTGTTTACATTTTAGACATTGTTTTGCGCTCTTTTTTTTCGCGTCTACGTCGCGGATATTAAGCGGCGCGTCTAGTATTACGCGCGGGAAGTTTCAGCGCGCGACGCAATGATCGAACAGCTGTCGCAGCATTTGAAAAGCGCGGAACTCCGCTTAATTTCCCGCCAAATAACTATGCGCCTTTTCCTGACTCAAACTTACCAAAACAACATTTTAAAATCACCCAAAAGAACGGGAAATAATAGCTTCCGATTAGTAACTTATGATGGTAATGATAGAATACATATAAAAGTATAAAATAATAGAGAAATATGAAATTCAATTTTTGAAACAAGTGCCGGGTTGACACTGCCCTTAACTGGAACATATTTCGGCTAATCCCCATTCCTATACACATCTTTACTACTCTTTATTACAACCCAACACAGAACCGAGAGTAGTAACATTTTGCACCGGTTGCAAGATGTTGTCATCCGGGTATATGTACCTCGTACGCAGCTACTATGTTACCATATTATACAAAAGAGATTTTTCAGAAACCTTTCCCAACTTTTAAAGTCTATCTCAAGATTTACTGAACCAATATTAGGCATGTTTGTACTTATTTCAATGCATTTTACGTGATGCTTCCAAATATGTGACATTTTGGATTGTCGTCTGCAGACGCCTGCCGCGTGGAAAGTGCTAAGGGCAGGGCAATCCGACACACGTTAGTTGTACACTTTCCGATTTCATATAACATAAGCTTATGATGTTAATTATATCCTATGCTTTACCAAGTTTAAATCGAGCCATATTAATAGGCACATACATTGTTTTACCTCTATAATGTCATGGCTGTAATCTTCACCTCTTTCCCAACTGCCCAGAATAACCCTTTTCTCAAATAGTCCAGATCCAGCACAAGCCTCGGTACCGAGCATGAATTTATCTGGATGGTTATTATGAGTCTCTGTAAGTACGGATGCCGATACGAAAGTGTCCCAATACCAGTGGATTCCAATACCAGATACATATGCGGCAGCTTCAGGATCATTTAATATCTGGTGAAAAACCAAAGATACATTGAAGCGGTTCCTAATTGATATTACATGGGCAGCATAATAATACATGTAAACATATGTTGGGATCTTGCGGATGTTATCAAGACTGCCTTTCCGTATTTAAGCTTAAAGATCATTGGAGTATCTTTATGGAAAAAAGGAGGGAGGATCTTTTGAGCAACACCTGCATGCTTCACTATCACATGACCAATGATTATCTTTCGTCAGTGTTTCCAGTCTGCTGGTTTCCATTGATGTCACATTGCAATGAAAGGCTTTATAACATTGTATAACATAGCTATTCAAGGGGAAATCCTGCTACGAAGTACTTTAAAATGTAATTTCAATTATTCATTCCTCTGGTGTGTCCCTAAAGACTTTCTACCATTGGTGTTATATGAGTTACTCAGGATCCTCATGCGTATCAACGGTTGTTTAATTGGTATTTCACGGATGTCATATGGGTCATTGATAATCTGACCGGTATTTCATGGATGTCATATGGGTAATTGATAATCTGATTTCATGTGTGTCATATGGGTCATTGATAATTTGACGGGTATTTCATGGGTGTCAAAATGGGTCATGATAATCTGACGGATATTTCATGGGTGTCATATGGGTCATTGATAATCTGATAGGTATTTCATGGGTGTCAAAATGGGTCATTCATAATCCGACGGGAATTTCATGGGTGTCAAAATGGGTCATTCATAATCCGACGGGAATTTCATGGGTGTCAAAATAGGTCATCATGATCTGACGGATACTTCATGGGTGTCACATTCACATGGGTCATTGATAATCTGACAGGGATTTCATGGGTGTCATTAATGGGTCACTCATGAGTACCAATTATTGGAATCTGTGGGTGTCATATGGGTAACTCATGGGTGTCATATCGATTACTAATGGGTATCAATGAGTATATCATGGGTGTCATATCGGTTACTAAATGAGTATCAATGAGTATCTCATGGGTGTCATATCGGTTACTAATGGGTATCAAATAGTATCTCATGGGGGTCAACGTATCGGTTACTAATGGATATCAAAGAGTATCTCATCGGTGTCACATAGATCTATCTCTGTATTTCGATAGTCTGTATGATTTGGCTTCCAATGACAAGTTTGTGTAGATATCGTAGGTATATGTATGCCATTCGTCTGTAGACCAAAGACGGTAATTGTTTTCTTTCTTTTTTTCTTCTTCTCAAATTCAAATTCAAAAGGTAATATTGTTTTATTCTTATCAATTCAATTTATTTACAGATAAATACAAAGTATGACAACATGCCATAATCAAAAAGTTACCAATCTTACAATATAACAGAATTTTATAGTTGTGTGAGATTGAACTCTTACACGCTACACACTATTATCTTCAATGTAATAAATGTAGAATAACAAATAGAACGTGACGTATGGTTTAATCAGTTCAAAATTGGCGAGAAACATTAGGTTATCTATCCGCGAACAAAGGTAATCCAAGCAAAGCCGGTAATTTGATATGACGTCTCTATAGTGTCCCGTCTGCGGTATTTCAAGAATACATGATATTAGTTTGTACGACTTGGCTTCAATCAAATGACAGGTTTGTAATATATTGAAGATCTGTCCATGTCGTTAGTCTGTATGACTTGGCTTCCAGTGGTAGGTCTGTATGGATCTGGCTGGAATCTGTGCATTGATTACTCCTCGATCGGCATCAAGAGGGTCTACAATATGAATGTCTACAGGTTCGTCGTTCCTGCAGTAGAAATAAACGGTTATTAGTTGACGTCATGATGCCATATGGCCTTAGCCTTGCTATCAAATCAAGGCCTTAATTATCTTATATAACATTTCACTAATTTGGTATCCAAAACCAGACCATACTATTACTATTGCGATAACTAGAACGTGACTCCAGTATCCACCTGTTACTACCCATCATCATTCATGATACATGTTTATCGGAAAACCATAATTGCGAAAAATAACGTTATGATTTCCTAAAACTGTAAATATATATGTATATTATGAACACTTTGGACCAATCAATTTATATCATTTAATCATCGGTTATCATAGCTTTTGTTACGCCAAATAATGATGATCATAATGATATACGATGGACTAGGGTTGGAGTAGTTTATCATGAGTTTCTTTGAGTTTATCATTAATCATAGGGTTCGTCAGCTTGCTTATGGTGCTGGGGTGCGCCCGCTGTTGCTCTTTCGGCACGGATCGACCATTTGCGAGGATGGCCTCTCGAACTGGTACCGCCAGATTGAATTGGACTATTCCATACTAGGGCTGTCACACCCACGGCGATCAGGCCTTGCGCTTGGGGTGCGTTGAAAAAAGTATCAAAAAGTATTAAATCGCCAAGCAAAACGCATTAAGATCTCTTAGAAGTAATTGAGGACGCAGTGGACACCCGCGTGGACACTGGTTAGAACGGGAGAGGATCCCCATGTAGCATGCAGGAAGAGCGCGGAAAACTGCTCAACATTGTCACATTTTAAAATAAATTGGTACGCTACTATCCCGCTATTACCACGGGCTCTCACTGCGCTTCCACTACGCTGTCAACGTTCTTAGTGCGTCCAAATCGCTGTCTGCGTTACTACGTTCTCAATACGTTTGCACAACGTTCTCTGCCTGTGCGCGGAGAGTACATGGAGATTGCACGAATGATTACATTTAAATCATCCCCCAAGTACAATACCAAACAGCTTATTTATCCAAGTGATTGGACTCCATCCATGCATGTTTTCGTCTAAAGGATTATTTGAACTAATAACCCCCGTGCAATCACCCTAAGAGCCTCCTGCCTGCTCAGTCTGTTTTCGGGGTTCGACAAGTGAACAACATACATAAAACGACATAGAAACCATGGGAAGACTCAAAGGCAAGGCTTCAGCACCCAAAGGTCGGCGAATAATTTTTGCTACGTCCAAAACATACGAAAAAGTGGATGCAATAATATCGTTTATTACACTAATGAGGCTCCGTCAGCTTGCTCATGATGCTAGGGGGTGTCCGCTGGTGTATTTTCGTTTTCAGACGACGGTGGAGACGAATGGACGTACATTTTGAATCTCCGTTGGTTTCAAAGTAAAAATGGATTTTGATTATATGACCCCAGGAAATTCATCACACGTTGGAACAAAATAATGTCATCATAAAACCGCTGGAGTTGGATAACCAACTCCAGTGTCAGTATAATGTTTTGAATTTAATCCGTCGTTAACCATTCGTCCTATCGCTTGATCACGTAACCTCGTACGCATAATTTAACATTGAATATTCGTGAACATGGTGAACAAGCCCATGTCCGGCATCGTCCGTTCATTTTCGCGCCTAAAGTATATGCTTTTCACTGTCGTGGGTGACGTGACACATCAATGCATGCTGCAGCTCAATTAAATCACGCAGTGCATAGCCAGGTACAGAATATATATTAATTAATATATTATTGGTTACCTATTTAAGAATACAGCCACAAATGATAAATCAGCTTGTTGTACTATTAGGCTTTCTATCTCTGTAGACTTATCAGTGTCATAATTTATTCGCCATGATCCTGGCTCCACGAATTTACTGAAATGGATAAAATGGAATAATTGTAAATAGTTGTATCTACACACTTTAAAATATTTAGTCAAAAATGACCCCATTGCAGTTGGTGCAGATAGTTGACTTTATAAAGGATCAACATCGCCCACAAGGTTGCACCCTGTACAGTGGCTACCAAGTGGGTTTGTGAACTTTGTGAATGGACTGAACCCTTATACATGACCTAAAAACTGAACTGATAATAACTTATAAAATACTTCATTGTCGGCATCTGTATGATATGGCTATCCACAAAGTTGCATCCAGTACGCGTACGGGCTACCTTGCAAATCCAATTCGTGGGTTTGTGATACTAGGGTAAAACTATAACGATCCTTATACATTGCCTTTAAGTGTCCTGGATGATAATACATTGGTTGCTTAAAGAACACGCCATTTTCTGCATCTACAATGATATGGCTATCCACAAAGTTCTGCACCCATTATTGGCTACCTTGTATATCCCGTTAGTGTGTGTGTTATCGGCAAAACCTTTTGAACGACCCTTAGGCTTATACATTACTGAAAATGTCCTACATGTAGATAATATACATTGGTTGCTAATATAGAACACGCCATTTTCTGCATTAATACAATAGCGCTATCCACAAACTTCTGCATCCAGTATTGGCTACCTTATAGATCCCATCCCGTTAGTGTGTTTGTTATCGGCAAAACCTTTTGAACGACCCTTATACATTACCTAAAATGTCCTAGATGATAATACATAGGCTGCTTATAAAACACGTCATTTTCTGCATCTACAATAATAGGGCTATCCACAAAGTTCTGCACCCAGTTTGGGCCACCTTGTAGATCTAATGCTATATTCCAATCCACCCAACCTGCTACAAAATTATTTAAATCCTGAAAGAAAGTATATGAAAATACATCAGATGGCAGATATTTGTTATGTACACAACTACTTAGGTATCATCGGTTTCGCCGTCGGACAAATTTAAAACTGTCAAGGCTTTCATCAGGACATATATATTGCCACTTCTCTATTATTATCATCATTTGGACTTCCCCTTGCCTGATGATTTGAGAGTAGGTGCCCCTTTCCTACATGTGAAAGATTGGTGGCTCTCAAAAGAGCCGTTCAGATGGACTGCCGCCCATGTCCACTGAACATAGATGGCTCTAAAAAGAGCTCTAAACGTAGGTTGCCGCCAGCCTAGTATATAATTGGCTCTAATCATGCTAATAGAACCTATTCCAAAGGACTGTCCCTTGACCAATGGGAATAACGTAGACTGCCCCTTATCTACTACAGACTACAACAAAATCCATTGCACAGTAGTGGGTCACTGATCTGTAAAAGTGTCAATCTCTATGTTTTGCTTAATATTATAATAATTTGGTCCTGAAGAAGTCAGAGCTAATCCTGACGAAAGCTTGACAGTTTAAAATGTGTCCGACGACGAACCCGTTAAACTCTTAACCTATATTATATTATGAATACCCGTCGTAAAAGCCTATATCTCACAATTTAATATAAGTAGGTATTATTTTGGAAACAACAGTGTGACGAGGCAGTTGTTAGGAGAGCATCACAGGAGTCTACCTTGGGCTCATCATAAACGACAATGGAAGAATTGAACTGGTATGAGTCTGATCCAATTGTCGTGCACAAGACAGCAGCTTGGAGGAAGACGATTTGGAGAATGAGCACAATAGAATCGTCAAGGTAGGTGAGGTTTCTACCAGTAGCGTAGCCAGACGGGGGCAAGGGGGCAGAAATTGACCGGGAAATCGGGAAGGTAGCGGAAAATCGGGAAGGCAAAGGAAAGAAAAGAAAGTGAGAAGAGGAGACAAAAAGGGAAGGAAAGAGAAAGGGAAAAGGGAAAGGAAACGGACAGAAAGGAGAAAGGAGAAAGGAAAGACAGACAAATTAGTTGGATATTGCAGTTTTTCACGCCTGTATGGGGACGCAACGCCTCTACGCCATAAGCTATGATGCTAGGAATTATATCCTACGCTTTACAAAGTTTAAATCGAGCCATAATAGGCACATACATTGTTTTACCTCTATAATGTCATGGCTGTAATCTTCACCTCTTTCCCAACTGCCCAGAATAACCCTTTTCTCAAATAGTCCAGATCCAGCACAAGCCTCGGTACCGAGCATGAATTTATCTGGATGGTTATTATGAGTCTCTGTAAGTACGGATGCCGATACGAAAGTGTCCCAATACCAGTGGATTCCAATACCAGATACATATGCGGCAGCTTCAGGATCATTTAATATCTGGTGAAAAAACCAAAGATACATTGAAGCGGTTTCCAATTGATATTACATGGGCAGCATAATAATACATGTAAACATATGTTGGGATCTTGCGGATGTTATCAAGACTGCCTTTCCGTATTTAAGCTTAAAGATCATTGGAGTATCTTTATGGAAAAAAGGAGGGAGGATCTTTTGAGCAACACCTGCATGCTTCACTATCACATGACCAATGATTATCTTTCGTCAGTGTTTCCAGTCTGCTGGTTTCCATTGATGTCACATTGCAATGAAAGGCTTTATAACATTGTATAACATAGCTATTCAAGGGGAAATCCTGCTACGAAGTACTTTAAAATGTAATTTCAATTATTCATTCCTCTGGTGTGTCCCTAAAGACTTTCTACCATTGGTGTTATATGAGTTACTCAGGATCCTCATGCGTATCAACGGTTGTTTAATTGGTATTTCACGGATGTCATATGGGTCATTGATAATCTGACCGGTATTTCATGGATGTCATATGGGTAATTGATAATCTGATTTCATGTGTGTCATATGGGTCATTGATAATTTGACGGGTATTTCATGGGTGTCAAAATGGGTCATGATAATCTGACGGATATTTCATGGGTGTCATATGGGTCATTGATAATCTGATAGGTATTTCATGGGTGTCAAAATGGGTCATTCATAATCCGACGGGAATTTCATGGGTGTCAAAATGGGTCATTCATAATCCGACGGGAATTTCATGGGTGTCAAAATAGGTCATCATGATCTGACGGATACTTCATGGGTGTCACATTCACATGGGTCATTGATAATCTGACAGGGATTTCATGGGTGTCATTAATGGGTCACTCATGAGTACCAATTATTGGAATCTGTGGGTGTCATATGGGTAACTCATGGGTGTCATATCGATTACTAATGGGTATCAATGAGTATATCATGGGTGTCATATCGGTTACTAATGGGTATCAAATAGTATCTCATGGGGGTCAACGTATCGGTTACTAATGGATATCAAAGAGTATCTCATCGGTGTCACATGGATAACTCATGAGTATCAATGAGTGCAACATGTACACTTACCGGATCTACCCATTTAGGCAGTGAGAATCTGTTATCGTCTAATATCATCAATGAAACGTTGGAATAATGGTTCTCTTTTAGAGCTGGTCCTAAATCCTTTTTGATGAAATCTCTTTCCATCTCTGGCGATAAATACATTGCTTGCCATCCGTATCCAGGCATGTTACCCGCAGCCGGCTCATTCTCTATCGTTAATCCCCACATGTTTATACCATGTTTGGCATATTCTTCAATGAATCTATATAGAAAGCAAAAATGAACGATTGGATAACATTAAGGACATCATTAGTATACAAATACAACAAATTCCGGATATTTTGGTTACTATCATAACTATATCCATGGCAATGTGTAATTGAACTAAATGTATGCAACCATTGAAATTTGATTAGCACAAAACCTACCAACGATATAGATTGCCATTACCTGAGTCATCTGGTTTGCACAGTGCCACATGAGTTGCGGTAGCTGGTGGGTGTCACATGGGCTATTCATGTGTATCATACGAGATAAACATGGCTGCCACATGCATGTCACAACCTAAAAGAACTTTGGGTCCGCTCTTTGGGAATATATAAAGGTTGTGATGTCTCCATCTTAACTATTTCATTTGTCACCAAATAAACAGGTATATACTAGGTGAACTAGTTAATGAGGACTTAGTGCCAAAAAAGCTCTTAAAACTCATTTGTTCCCTTAAACAGTTTTTCTGTTTATATTTTGTTTCTAATCTATTTTGTAATTGCTATAATATATTGTACGTACTATGCTCATGTTACACTCACATTTTGTAGTTTAAGTTGTAATTTTAAGGTTTTATCTTGTAAGCGCTCTGAGCCTTTTGGAAATGGCGCAATTAATGCTTTCTGTATTGTATGTGTGTAATGTGTGTATGCCGTTAATCCTATATTTTGCAATATTTTATCTAGTTAGCACAGGTCTAAGGAGACTAATTGAGTGTCACATGGGTTTTTAAAAGTGTCACTTGGGTGGGAGAAACTCACATATATACTTTACAATTTGGCTCACAATTATTAGCAAATCAGGTATTTTTCATTAATGCAGTGCAGATTACTCAACAGGTAAGTCACGTAGAAACTATAGGAAGCCACATATTTTACCAAATAATTGTCACAGGAGGAGTCAAAATGACACTTTTTCTTCATCACATCGCTGTATCACTGTCTTTATCCAGGCAGGAACTCCCACTACGTACTATAGACGTCATCCCATATCACATGGACGTGAACTTCTCACATGGGTTTCTCACTACAGCACATGGTTAACACTTTCCACGCGGCTATTAGTTTATTATACACAACCGATGTTTTAGAAACCTTTCAAAGTCTATCTCAAGGATTACTTAACCAATACTAGGCATGTTTGTACTTATTATAATGCATTTCTCATGCTGATTCCAAATATGGTAATGACATTCAATATTTTTGACATTTTGAAACATTTTGTGACATTTTGGAATGTCGTCTGCAGACGCCTGATGCCGGGTTGAAAGTGTAATAATTCATAGATAAATAGATATCACATACCTTACAAAATATTTGGCCCATGTTTTATAATATTTGCCACCAGGATCTCCAATGAGACGTCCTTTTCCCTTCATCTCCCCGCTGTCTTTCATCCAGGCAGGGGCGGACCAGGGACTTCCAAATAATCTTAAATATCTACCGCTTGTATTTAGTGATTGTAAAATTATTGGGATCTGTGAATGGTAATTGAAAGAAATGAATTATCAATATTTGCAACAATTGACCTAAATTATGGCAAAGATTGGTGAGCTGTGTGTATAATGCCACTTTCTACCGATGAATGTATTCCTTCATTCGTGTTTTTTATAGAGTTAAGTTAAAGGGGCATTATTGAGAGATACGTATGGGAGTGCGCCCTCAATTTGTCTGGAAATCAGGTTATTTGCACCTACGTAATACTTTAACTTAGGCATACTAACTTCCATCTGAAACCGTTTATACCTTAATTCGCAGTCTTCTATCGTGTAAAATTTCACGATTTGGTTCAATTCGATGTAGATCACATTGAAATTATCAGCACCACTCGCCACATAAATGTCTCAACCGAATCTCTATCTAGCACCATCAGTCAACACTTCAGGGTTTCGAATTAAAACACTTCATTTTTCCTCGGCAATCTCTCAGTGCCCCTTTAACTGTGTCATTATTATGTACACCCTCCTCCTCCCTTATCACAGCTAACACATGGCTTATTTTGGCAGGATAAAATGACAGCGAAATGTATTTTTGAATTATGTTCCAATACGGACGCTAACACATAGAATGTGTATCATAACGAGATGACGAGCCAGGGAGTTTGATAACAGCGTCGTCGTTGCGCATTGTCCGACGTCGCGGCGGATAAAAGTTGACATTGCTTCAACTCAATCGTTTACACTACATGTAGGCGATATTTGCCGTGCGATGCGGTGCGGCAGTCTATGCTTCCGTCGCACTGTTACGGCAATTCACTATCATTGCGGCAGGCTGCGACGCATTGCGTTAACGCTGACTTTCTCCTTTTTTGCCACACGGAGCTGTCTGCCATCGCAAGCGGTGACCTGCGTTAACCCATCGTGACCTGCGATGAATTGCCGTGCACTGACTGCGGAAGTATTAACTAATTACCAAAAAGGGTCCATTTGTGTGGCAATGTAACCATTTTAGATATATCGACATGATTTGTATTTGTTTTTGAACCAACGAGACGAACTTGCAAGGGAATGCCGAATACGGAAAATCGACACTATATCCGTCCATTTCTAATGTTTCTAACGGTACTTATCGAGCATTATATTCTCTGGAAGAAACTTAAAGGAAATTTAAGGTTCGTTCACTATGTTCACACTAGACGTTATTTACCGTGCGTTGCGATAATGCGGTGCGGCAGTCTGGAACGCATTGCGTTGACGCTGACGTTTTCCTATTTTGCCAGTTGATTCGACCCGGCGTGACAGTGCGCCTGAATTGTCGTACACAGCGGCGGAAGTAAGGCTACCTCATCGCATCGCACGGCAAACATCGCCTAGTGCGAACGAACCTTCACGCACCGATTTCCGCCGACGTCGGCCGATGCGCAACGCCGAGTATGAACCCGCCATAAAGTAGCATAGAATTCACTGGGGATGGGATGTAAGGGAGGAATTTCATATAATACACCGTTTGAAACTGCCAGTTTGCATGTTTTAATATACATGAACATGATGAAGTTAGTTGACCGTAGATGTTTTTCTAAATGATACTGAAATTCTGGACAACCTGTAACTGTAACTTATCACCTTGCATTGCCTTGTAACAGCAAATATTAACAACCTCTCACACACCAGTCTAGATGTAAACATTGTCAAGACAGTGAATAATATAGTTACATATAACAACACAGACACACACATCCCTACCTTATATTTCATATCTTCCACTGTGAGAGAGAAGTTTTTGAGTTCAAAATCGTTGGGATAATCATCGTAAGAGTATGGGTGTGTAGAGAAATCACAGCTGGCCATTGGTATACGCCCCAACGTGTACTCAATTCCTGAAACATAAACAGTCCATCTTAATCTCTTCAGTAATTTATTTAATCACCTCCATTTACATTATATCTACATTTCAACTCATCTTACATTGCAACTCATCATCTTTCGTGCGACCCTTTTACCTTTGGATGACGTCATCATTCATCACCGGAGAGTTGGCGTTTCTGAATGATTTGGTCGCATAAATTGTCAAGCTTACTCGTCCTTCGTCTTTCTTCATTGTCATGATTGTATTTGTCAATTATACAGTTAAGCCCACAATTATTCATACCCTTGAAAAATATGAGTTTTTCACCATATTTAGATATAGATATCGTATAGATATGAGAAAAACGCAAAAAACTCATATTTTTCAAGGGGTATGAATAATCATTGTGGGCTTAACTGTACCTGTGATACTTTAATTACATCCCCCAATCTTCAATATTACGGTACGGTCGCTAAGGCTGTACTATTAGATATAGCCTGCAAAATAGCGACGTAAGAGGCTAGATCTCCGTCTACTCTGATACCTCTGACCCAGATGGCTTCTTTATACCACCGTTGTGAGTAGTTATTTAATTATGATTCTATCTGCTACTTACCACTCTGGCCAATGTATGGATTTCTGGGACCAAAACATGGCTCCTGGTGAAATATGACACCATGTACCAGGGTATAATATTGAACCTAATTCGGCCGGCCAGCTTACAAAAATTGTGCATGAAATGTTATTTGTTAGTCTTTGTAAACATGGTTAAAGCAGAAGCGTAAATGTCGAGGGGGTCAGAGGGGTCAGCCCCATTATACGACTTTGACTAAGGAAGCAAAAAAACGAAAAATCGCTCTAAATCCACCCTTTTTACCCTCTTACCTGGACTATTTTGCCCACTCTGACAAATGACCCCAGGATTACACCACTGCTTAAAGGCATATTATGTGATCTTTTCCAGAGAGCGCCCTCTATTCATGATTTTTTTTAGAAAGTAGATTTTCTTGCAGATTTACATTTCCGATCATAAATCATACATACATTCCAAGTTACAGAGCGATACGATTCCTAATTACCTCAAAATCATGGTTTTAGAGTGAATTTAGAGTAAAAAATATAAACTGTCGGAATTCCGACAGTTTATTTTCACTCTAAAACCATGATTTTTGAAGTAATTAAGAATCGTATCGCCCTGTAACTTGGAATGTATGCATGATTTATGATCAGAAATGTAAATCTGCAAGAAAATCTGCTTTCTATTTTTTTTTCGATGTTGAGGGCGTTCCCTGGAAAGATCACATAATATACCTTTAAGTCAATGTTTAAGTAACTTTTACTTGATCAAAGTCTAGCGACGAAGAAAACCTGTTCAACAGGCAAACGGACCTCTTAGAGAGTCGGTCTGTCGGGCGTTCCCCCCTCCCCGACAATCTTCATGCATATTTTGGTGAATTTCGACATTGACATTTTCAAATATTTTCAAAACATTTTCAAAATGTTCCTACAAAATCAAATCAAAATATTTCCAAAATTATTAATTTAGAAATATAAATCGAAACAAAATGGGGTCGGTCGGTTCCGTAGAGAACAGCTAGGGTTTCTGTCTAATGTTGTAAACTCACCCTCTGTGGAGAAATAAGAGTTGATGAGATTATCCTGGACTGGTTTAGAAAGACTGACGATACTGATTCCTGCTGAATCCGTAAAGGCACCACCGAACCCTAATATTGCTTGATAGATGGTTCTCTTATGTAACGTGTAAAGTATACTGGTATCTGCATGAACGAAACAAAATATCATTTTAAGCCTGTTATATTGGACTACCGGTATTTGAAACCCATACACGGTTATACACCTCCCCTCCCCCTGAAGACATTACCTTAATCTTTACGCGCGTGACCAAATAAGGGGGAGACATAGCCTGTGTCGTCGGCAAAATCACTGCAACACCATAACGCGCTACGAATATTGATTAACATTTTCCACGCGACTATTTGTTTTATCATTATATCAAACAGATTTTTCAGAAATGTCTCAACTTAACTTTCAATGTCTAACTCAAGGATTACTGAACTTATATAAAAGTCATGTTTGTATTTATTTCAATGTGTTTATCATGGTGATTCCAAATATGGTGATGAAATTAAAATATTTCGACATTTTTGAAACATTTTGTGATATTTTGGAATGTCGTCTGCAGACGCCTGCCGTGTGGAAATTGTTACGTTCAGCGCTGGTGTTGATAATTTCTCCTACATAACATGACAACCGGTTGCATATATTTGTATTTTGACTCGGACTATTATATTGCATGTAAAATTACAAAAAGTTCAATCACCGAAAGCGTGGTTCAGAAGATGACCCATTTGATAACATGTTAAATGACCCATTTGATAACATGTTATACTGCACATGTTAAATCTACCATCAAAACAGTGAACTTTCATCTCAGGAATATTTATAGAATACGTCGTTTTATTACTGTTGATAGCTGTCACCACCTAGTCCAGTCACTGGTTTTATCTCGTTTGGATTATTCAAACTCTTTACTTTATGGCATATCAGCGAAAGATCGCAACAAATTACAAACATTGCAGAACAGGGCCGCAAGAATAATTTTTAGATCAAACAGAATGGATTCGTCTGCACCCCTCCTTAGAGAGCTACACTGGTTACCCATTACATCACGGATTACATACAAACTCATGTTGTTCACCTTCAAAAGTTTTCATGGCCTTCTTCCTATGTACCTGACAAACTTTCTCACTCCGTACATACCAAAGAGACCTAATCCGAGGTCAGGTGATGACAAATTACTTCTCACAATCCCTCGTACGAAGCGTGCTCTTGGAGACAAATCCTTCTACGCTATTGCTCCACGTCTATGGAACTCTCTACCTGCCTCACTCCGCAATTGTTCTACTATTCATAAGTTCAAAAAGGCTCTCAAATTTCATCTATTTCCTAAGCATTAATCCCCCACCTCACGGATTCCATTCTGTTTTTAGCTTTGTATATTGTGCTGTCATATTTTGTCTATGTATAGGCCCTTTTTACTTTGTACAGTATAATAATATGTTGCAATAAGATATAGTGTTTTTGTGTATTTTAAGATTTTACTATTTTGTACAGCGCTTTGACCACTTTTGATTAGGCGCTTATAATAAATGCTGCTTATTATTATAACGATGACCAATGTACCTTTGCCCTTGTGAAACTTTTGTTTGACAGCAAAATATGAAAACCTGTATTGATATTTTGAGACCTCCGGGTATTTACGTTTCATGAATACCCGGAGCATACATATGACCAGCGTTATAAAAGATATGCAACGGTTTAAGTGTAAATGTTGCTGACAATTTGAACATAATAGATTATCACATACATTACATTCACCGTGTCCGATTATTGTAACTATATTTATGGAGATTTCTTCAATTTGAGATATTACACGTGGATATACATACACGGTTAACCGTCGTGAATGCCTATTAATGTCTTTGTATATTAATGATGACGTACATATTGTATATCACTGCTCCACCAGTAGTGTTTTTATAGAACTCGAACCCACGAACACTAACACTATGGATAATGCGCTCCAATATGAAACAGTATACATACAGTCCGCAAAAAAGTAACTGACCAGGTAATAAATATACTCTTAACTCCACAACTAAATAGCTCCGATATAACGTAATATTGAATTATAAAGTTGTACGGAAATTTCTTCTCTTGTTCACGAAGATCGATTAATATTTAAGAACGCTACATTGAAAAGGATAAAACAAAGTGCAGTTTACATTTTGACATTCGCGTTTGAACACATAAGACTGACATTGGAAATGGATTAGGTATGTGCCGCTCTGGAGACCCCCTTTTCACCCTATTCTGCTAGCTCTTAAGACCCTTTTTTGAGCTTGCTTCACCTCTTAAGACCACCATTTGATTGAAAATTCAAAAATCGCGAAAATCTTCATCTTCAAATTGTTCGTAAATGTGCGTTCTTACAAATCAAATTTGAAAAACAAGCCAGTTCTTAAGACCTCCTTTTCCAAGAAAATCAGTTCTTAATAAAGACCCTATTTTTCGTCATGAATTTCTCTCAGTTCTGTTTCGAAGCCCCCCCCCTCCTTTTTTGAGACCATGGGCGGCACACTCTTACCCCCCCCCCCCCCCCCCACAAGTCTCGCTATCTGAACCTGAAGAACGAACGAGTATAGCCATTATTTTGGTCTAACTCCTCGGTCTTTGGGCCACTGACAATTGTCCTTATTGACGGACTATACCCACCCGATTTATTAGCTGTTGATGAGAAGTTATACTGTCTTTTTGCTAATCTATCCCCTGTCATGGTAGATGTGTAGACATCATAGGTTGTTGATAGCGATCCTATATGGCTGGTAGGGATTTGATCACAGTATGTTGCGCTACAAACACACACGAAGGAGGAACTTCCTTCAATATCTTTCCTCTTGCAAGGTCTCACTGTATCAAAGAAAAGATTGCATTATTGTTTGCATGTATACAGGGTGTATCAAAAAATTAGGACTCTGTTTCATGACGGTGTAATTCTTATTATAATCATTGGATCATGACCAAAATAACATGGTTTACGTTTCAATACGTTATAATAATTGTCAACATAGTAAATAAGCTATCAGTCAATAGAAAAGTATAGTTTGGTAATCCATTTAATTCTAGCACAACTCAATACTGGCTAAAAAATCCGCAAAACAGATGCATGCATATTCTGTGCAAATTCGGTGTAATACCGGTATAACATCGGTGTAATACCGGTGTAACACCGCTGAGAGTTTGGATATCAGCCCTTAAACAGTTCTCGAACCCACTGTGGATGGTTCATTGAGTTACAAATTGAGCACTTTCATGTTAATCGATTGTTACTGTCATGACTGTGTGAATTCCCATTGTACAAACCAGTAAATGACATGGTTTACACAAAGCACACTATTTTTCTTATTTTGCATCGATTGATCTCATTTACTTTCAGGATATCATGATAATTAATTGGGCTTTACATTGAGACTAAATTAGCCATGGTCCAATGATTATAATAAGTATTACACCGTCATGAAACAGAGTCCGATTTTTTTTGATACAGGCTATTTACAGAATGCATATCTATCCGACAAGTCTGATTCATTTAATTATACCATTGCTATTCATATCGGGAAAAGACTTTATTTTGTGACAAACGACTTACATCTAATTTGAAGAGAAATAATTAATGATTAAATAAAATACATTCCTTGATATTGATTTAAATAAATATATTAAAGGGGTGTGTTATGATCTTGTTTAAGACTAGTTATCTATCTTGTAAGTCGTATACGCAATTTACATTTTCTGTTGAAGAAATCATTACAACTATAGGAGGCGAGCTTAAAACACATGACCCTATATAGAAGAAACATGTCTTCAAATCTAAAATGAATGGGACCATACGATTATAGAAGCAGTAAGTAATTATGGTCACTCTATGAATGGCGATGACGGTCGCCTACCACCTTAGTCACATAAAGCATTGATAGAATCTAGCAATAACCCTAGTTCGGACCTAGACCGGGTTCTTGGAATGGGTTAGTGGTCCTATGTCACAATGAGAAAGCCGTTATATCGACATTTTATCATTGAGCATACTTTGTGAATACAATTAACTAGCCTTCTAACCTTGTTCTGGTTCCCATTCTGGTTTTGATCTGTGTGGCTTCCGATTTAGTTCCCTCTCTGGTTTCTGATCAGTAGGCCTACCTGGTACCCAGTCTGGCTTTCGTAGTGATGGTTCCCGAATTTCCGGATGAGGCGGCTCTTTATGTATTTTTCTGAGAGATTCCTTACGTTGTTCCCTGAGCGGTTTCCTGAGCGGTTCCTGAAGTGGTTCCTGAAGTGGGTCTCGAAGTTCAGTCTTCTGATCTATTGACCCCACTTCCGGTTTTACAACTCTTCTTACCACTGGCAGTGTACGGTCGACTTTCTTACTGTCTGAACCTGGCGTCCCCATCACTTTTCTAGCGCTTATTCGCATGTCTTGTGTATTTTGTGTTGGGTTTTCAAGCACCGACAAACTTCTTGAGATGTACACACAGATGGTCATCAGACCGCATACTACACAAATCAAAGTGACACGTTGTGTTGTCTTCATGATGTTTATTTCCTAATTCATATATTGTTGTGATCGTATAACCCACAGTCACATGAAGCTATAGCTTCTGGTGAGTTTTTCTTATCGGGGAATCTATGGGTACAAACAGTGTGTAACTGATAAAAGACGAAATCTAAATTGTTAAGCAAATGAGTAAATAAAGATTATTAGGTAATAACCTTTGCTTTACTTTATGGTTGATTTAATGCGCCGATTTACTGCTATAATTAGCCTTTTGAAGAATGGTGGAGATAGGAGGACAGTATTATTTGGAATGGGTATATTCAATAGGAGAGGGCGTACTTCCGTGTGGGTAAAACCCGGGAAATACAAAGAATGCGCAGTCGGGTGTGAAAAGTTCACCATACATCTTAGGGGCGATATCCAAACTCTACAGTGATTTTAAAGCATTTTTCTAGCGATTTTACAACGATATTCCAACGGTATTTCGTTCTATTGTTAAAAGCATCGGAAAAAGATCGGTGATTAACTAGAAACCTCTCTACTTATCTGGCGTTAACAATAGAGCTATTGTAGTTATAAGGTTGTGTTATATTCTTTAAGAAATACTATAGTATTTCTTAAAGAATATAACACAACCTTCCTTGCGCCTTTGATCTGTCTGCTTCACTAATGCAGCCATCGAGAGTACTACAATAGTTATATTGTTAACGCCAGATAAGTAGAGAGGTTTCTAGTTAATCACCGATCTTTTTCCGATGCTTTTAACAATAGAACGAAATACCGTTGGAATATCGTTGTAAAATCGCTAGAAAAATGCTTTAAAATCACTGTAGAGTTTGGATATCGCCCCTTAAAGGCTTATAGACATAATTATAATACTGTTACTATTGGTTATCCGTCTTTTGGATTAGCTGTCATCTTGTCGGGAATATAAACTGTGTTTAAGATTTTCAGAAAAAACACACACCTGTTTCATTATAAAGGGTTCAACAAAAGAAAGTATACCACTTTGTTTATGTCATTTTGAGTAACTTTCAATGTGTTTTTGACCAAACAGGCTAGATAGGCATTTAGATTAACCTTTTAGGCATAATTTGATACCAAATTTGCCCCCTAACAACAAAGATAAACCATGATTAGCACCATTTAAAGGAAAATATCCCATTTTCAAAAGTCGCATTTCCAATACACATCACGAGAAGATTTGGTTAATCTGTCCATGTTCTCCCCACCCATTAACATTCCTTTACATTCAAATCCTTCACCCATGCATCAGTTTACATTTGAATTAGCCCGCGAATTGAGGGATATGCGCGGTGATCAGTACGGGATAAATACGGCAAAGGGGTGTGTTAACAATTGGCCCTTTCTTCTCGTGCTGTGTATTGGAAATGCGACTTTTGAAAATGGGATATTTTCCTTTAAATGGTGCTAATCATGGTTTATCTTTGTTGTTAGGGGGCAAATTTGGTATCAAATTATGCCTAAAAGATTCATCTAAATGCCTATCCAGCCTGTCTGGACAAAGACAAATTGAAAGTTACTCAAAATGACATAAACAAAGTGGTATACTTTCTTTTGTTGAACCCTTTATTTAGGCCGCCAATTTGATAACACGTACAGCTCCTGCAATGAATGAATTGGGCGTAATGCACTGACCGATTGACCGATTCGATTGAATTTAGCCTAGGCCGTGTGCAATTCCCCTTTGTAGTCCGTTGCGCATTTGTTCAATCGTCTTTCTTTTGGAAGGGTTTCCCACTCTTGTATAAATTGAAAGCTGATGCATCGTGTCCCAGAAAATCTGCAACTTATTTGAAGCGGTTTTTTTTTCTCACTTTTACATTACATACTGTATTTAACAAGATTGCACATTCCTTACAATCTCTCATTTGTAGCCTTACATGAAATAAAATCTTGCACAATTGGTTTTCCAATTACGACTGGTTGACGAGGGTATGGCAGAAACCAATTCAACCGATTAGACGGAAATCTACGGTATCATTGGGCTATTCCAGATAATAATGACCCTCCCCTATAGAGGACAAATTATTATTTTATTTTTAGTCCGGAATTCCATGACTCCCTCTATGAAAAGTATATGGAATTCTAGATCAAACTTTAAAAAAATATGGAATTCCAGATCAAACTTAAAAAAAGTATGGAATTCCTGATCAAACTTCAAAAAAAGTATGGAATTCCAGATCAAACTTAAAAAATATGGAATTGGTGGGAAAAAAGTCTGGAATTCCGATGTCTTCTATAGGGGGTCTAAATTGTGAAAAAGGCTGGAATTCCAAGAACATGTGCCAAAAGGGTATGGAATTTCATTGAAAAATTGGTTGGGGGAACAAGTCTGGAATTCCGATGTCCTCTATAATAGGGGGGGGGGGGGGGGGGGCGGTCATAATTATCTGAAATAGCCCATTGCAGCTCTACATACAGGCTGGCTAACCATGCTAACCACTTGGTAATCGTTTCATCCGCAGCATTGATTCGATAACACCATTGTCATTGGTAAATGATTATTATTTGTTTATGTGCAATCTTAACATTAAATATTTATATTATTAATATGTTTTGCATTTTTAAATCATTTTAAATTTTAAGATAATAAAGCACAGATCTAAGAAAACCATACATCACTGAATGGTTTAAAAATGTGTTCCGATACGAACTCGCGTTTAAAAAAAATAATATTTCAAAGAAACCTTGTTTTGAGGGATTTCGAAAATACTGGATGTTGCTATACTTCGTCATACAAATGAACAGAGTGAGGTGAGACTTTCCACGGTTCAGGAGGCCTACTGCGTACTGTATAATAAACTGCTCACAAAAAGTATCGAAACACTCAGAAATGATCCAATATACAACGGCTCGAAAAGGTATGCATTAATTGAAGCAAATAACCAAGTGCATAATTTTGTTCTGCGTATTTTAACACCTCGATCGTTGAGATACGATGTTGTGGAGCGGAGTTATTGTCATTTCAATGATCGTGGGTCCAGTTTCAAAAGTGACACTCATCCCTATTGAAAATCACGAATCTGATCATTCTACAGTAATGCAAACCTCTTTCTATAGGATGATTGTCACTTTTGAAACTGGACCCACGACCATTGAAATGACAATAACTCCGCTCCGCAACATCATATCTCATCGATCGAGGTGTCAAAATACGCAGAACAAAATTATGCACTTGGTTATTTGCTTCGATTAATGCATACTCTTTCGAGGCGTTATATATTGGATCATTTCTAAGTGTTTTGATACTTTTTGTGAGCAGTTTATATAGCGAAGTACAGCAGTGTCATTTCCCGTCATCGGCTGAATCAGTTTCTATACCTCGAATGCTCTTTATTACGCGTAATTTCAGAAGCCGTAATTTAACAGTGTTGATTATTGTGCGCAATTGAATTGGGGAAATTCTAAGGCTTCCGGTCTGCATAAAACGTGAACGTGATTGAAATCCATGTTGTGATGGGGAGCGTGTTGGCGCAGTGGTAGTTCCCTCGCCTTGCACCAATGAGGCCCAGGGTTCGATTCCGTGCACGGCTTTATGTGCATTTGGTTTATCCCGATCCATGCACGCTCTCGCAGGGTTTTTTCCAGGATCTCCGGTTTCCTCCTGCTTTCAAAATCGGTGATTAGTTGTTTCGGTTATCAAAAAACTTCCTTTACCCAATGGAATTTGGGGAGCTGCACTGAAAAATGGGTGGATGTTACAATCTATAAAGTGCGGATAGGTTTGTGCCTGAATTGGCAGCACCCTAGTTGATGCGATCTGATTCACAAGTGGCAGCGAAATTACAGCGCTTTGAACCCTTTGGAAAAGGCGCTAATAAATCCATTATTATTATTAGGCCTATTATAGCAAAACTAAAGCTCAATAGTAAGCAGCAGTATCGTCATTTCCGCCAAATCGGTGGACCACAGTTTTCAATATACCTCTCTTTACATTCGCATAATTTGAAAACCACGTTACTAATCTCAATTATCATTTCTCTATCTAAATTTGGAAATTCAAGTTTCAAGATGTTTAAACACCAAGGTCAAACTAGAGCTCGGTCAAAATAAGTCGCATGTTTTCTCTACAATGACGTACCATTTTGGGGCAATCTTGTTTGAGGGCCCAGTAACAATCTGAGACTAATATATTAGTCTCAGATTATCCGTAGTATCCTTTTATTAAGCGCACAGGACCCATAGCAAAATCATTTTAGGTGGGCCCTTATTTGCTATACCTGTAACCCAAGTTCATATGCCCTAGTAAAAGTGGTAATAAACTTAGGGAGCAGTTCCATTTGTACGCGATAAAAATTGCGAGAATGTTCCGGGCCCCGATGAGTTTTTTATCAGGCCCCGATGAGATTTTTATCGCGTACAGTTGCGAGTAGCAAAGGATTACTTATCGAGTAGCGTATTACCGCTGTTTAAATATAACGAAAGATAAGTGGTCGGTATGTAAATAGAGCTTCGGGTTATTTATTCTAGTTGTAAGGTACAAATTCAGCATTTCATGTTTTTAGAGATAATGTTATTGATTATGGATGTTTAACGTAAATTGTATTATCCTCGTGTATTTGCTAAACAATGTCCCGCTCTATTTGCTAAACATACCCCAGGGTATGGCAGAGGCCTCGTATCGGGCCCCGATGTCTATTTTATCGGGGCCTGATGACTATTTTATCGCGTATCAACTTGAAAAACATCGGGTCCAAAACATATCAGGCCCCGATACAGTCGCGATAAATTTATCGCGTATAAATGGAACTGCTCCCTTACACTGATGACAATAAATTAATACTTCGAGGTTTCTCTAGTTGAACACACTTTATAAATACACAGTCATGACAGTGTACGCAATATTGCAAACACATACGCGCACAGGTCTGTTTTAAATTGTATGGGGATCCGGCCCTATTTGTTTTTATTCCAAGAGTTCCTTGCATCGTATCCAGTGTCTTTATAACAGTCAATACTATCCAATATTAGGTTTCAGGGGCCCGCTGTAATAGTTGGTCAACCAACTCTAGCGGCCACCAAATTGAAGAATTAGATCCGTTTTTAAATTCATAAGAACAAAGCTAAATAAAAATTCCATTGAAATGGAATGGGGCGATCCAAGAGAAAGAAGCATGTTTTGTAACCAAACATCTGTTTCATACCAAAATACCAGGGAAAATTGTGTATGTATTTTCTATAATTCAAACCAAAAAAAGAATCCAAAACACTGCAGTCTAAAAATAGTACAGGAAACCAATAAAGTTGATTTGTGTGCATGGAGGGGGAGGGGGTACAGTCTGAAGAACAATCTAGGTATATGACCTTGGTCAAACAAGATAAGCTAGTCAAACAAGATAAGCTATTATGTCTCTCTGTTGGGAGTAGCACATCTCTAATCAACTAAACAAATATAGCTTTGACTCCAGCACAAACTGCGGGTACTGTTGAAATAAACTGCATAGGTAGGCCTACATGTAATTTACAAAGACTACAAACATGGCGGCCCCCACTTATGTCTAGAAAGACCAAAATGTGTAAGTTTTTGCAATCTCATGCTATAAGGGTGGCTTCGCCCCCCCCCCCCCCCCCCCCCAAAAAAACCCCCCTAAGCAGCCACGATGGGTGTGCATTGATGACAGTCGGTGGGCACACTGCTGAGAAGAGATTTGGATTGGGGTTTCCAACTCCTTGTGCTCATCCGTGCTGCTAATCCATGGTGGGCTCATGAATACTCATTATTACAGGGTCTAGTAATATAGGGTGTTGCATACCTTTTCTGTAATTATTTTGACTCAAATTGCAGATTTAACCCTCGTCATACTGAGCCTTTTTGTAACACGTTTAACTAATAGTTGCCACCCGCCCCCACCCCCATAATAAAATCCAAGCAGAGACGCAGATATGCTTATTTTTGGTACCATGGTAAAGCTAGAGGTCTCCTCTTTTCATACATTCCACAAGTAAAAACATTCCACCATGACGTCATAATCATGGCTGACCTCAAAATGCTGTTGTATATTTTGCTATAGGCCGGCCAAAATTGGAATTTTCACCAACAATTTTTTTCTTTGCTTATACGTCAGGGAAACGATGTTTCTAACATATATTATAAGATTTAGGACTATTTTAATTATTATGATATTTTTTTAAGTGGAGATTTTCAAAGGTGGCAACCCTCCCTACCCTTAGAATTGACGGCTTACCCTACTCCCGGGTAAGGTGGTACCCTCATTTTGAGGGGTGGGGAATGCCGTAGCCCATAGTTTCAAATGTTCCACAAACCGGCGCGAAAAATCCCACCCAGCCGTCCGTGATAATCTAAACCTACACAATCTCCATTTATTTCATATTTTTATTTCCCCCTTTTTTTCTTTTTCCACTTTCTTTTCCTTACCCCTTATTTTATTCCCTTGTTTCCCACAATAGTCCCAAAATGGGCGACTAATCCACCCCTAGTTACGCCACTGACTGGAACTCCTAAAGAAAAGAGGAATTTCTGCAGAGGACATCCAGTTAATTTAATTCAATGTAATATTTTAATTGCATTTAAAGGACAGTAGCAAAGATAGAAATTCAATGACAAATATCACATACTAAGCCTTAATAAGGAGTTAACCCAATTAATATGAAATTGATCAAGCGTTGTAACTTTTGAACTATTTGATTTTTTACCTCAAAATGCGAAAAACTTGCGCTTCTAAATAGAAGTGTCTTTAGATGATTTTGGTGAAATTTGTGCCACAAACTGATTTAGTTACGTTGTCCAAAATATTGTGAGCCAACAAAGTGATTTTTAAAGTCAAAGTGGGGGAAGGGGGTCAGAATTTTTAGTGAAATTTGATACCACCAATGGATTCTCGAAAATGTATACTTTTATATCCATCACGTTAATAGTTTATAAGTTACAGCGCTTCATAAAATTTCATATTATTTGGGTTTATGTGATCTTGATTGGGAGCGCTGGAAGGGGAAACGTACGTAGACAAGCGATCAAATAGAAACACAATGTGGTTGTATGGTAATATATTTATTATTTTCTATCTATGATTTATCCATCCACCTTAAAATTGACTGATTAATGATACAACACAGACATTACAAATAACTTAGGCCAAACAAAGAAGAAAGTCTGTCTCAGAAACATTGTGCAAAAAGGTAAGTGCTGTGCGATTTTTTTTAAATGTCAAAATCCAAAAAATAAAATAAAATAAATTTAGCCCTCAGGGCATAGATCTACGCGCCGCAGCTCATTTCACATACCAATGCGGGCGGGCTTTTGAGACAGAACTTCTTCTTTGTTTGGCCTTATGAGTTGAACGTTTTCAATATTCCTAAATGACTTTACAAAATATAGAGTTGATTCTTAATCAATTTACAACAATATTTGTATTAAAGGAAAATATGGCCAAACAATACAATGAGAACGTTGACTGTAAAACGTTGTAATGTTAGGTACTCCAAAATAAATCTTCATCAAGAATAAAAACAAGTATATTGGACTTAAATAGCGAAAGGTTTTAACATAAAAAACACTTACATTGTAACTACAGATGTGTATTTTTAGTTCTCTGGCATACATTGCATGGTATATAGAATATAGTGCCTAATCGTAATTACGTATTAATTTTTTTAATTTTACCTTATTTCCTGAGCATTTAGAGCAAAAAAGAAAAAAAGGTTTTTAACAAAATGATAGAAAATGTAACTAGGGAGTAAAAACACACACCCAATAAAAAAACACAGAAAAAATAAAATAAAATAGACTGCCCTCTGTAGGCCCAAAAACAATACAAAACAAAATAATTCAAAATGACCTAACATTTCTAGATTTTTTGAACCGTTCACTCCCAGTAAAAGACTTTTTTGTTGTACCCAACCAGCTGGCGTAGCTAGGTTTTTCATATGGAGGGGGGGGGGGGACAACAAATTCAAGTGAACCGACAAGTACTTTACCAGAAAGTCAATTTTCGATGCCGCCGCCCAGTCAAAAACTTTGAGAGCAGGGGAGGGATTGCAAACCGACAGTGCCAGTCAATTTGTTCGATAATGCCAATCTCAACCGACAGTGACAATCTCAAACGAAAGGATTCCAATATGGGATGGAATGTGGGGGGGGGGGGGGGGGGGGGGAGGGCGGGCGGGAGAAATGCCCCCTCCAGTCAACTCCTGGCTACGCCACTGTGGTAGCTTATTCAGCACAATTGCAATACTACAGGGTGAGTCAAAAAGAAGTTGTACGGGAATGAATATTTGTTTAAAAATAGACCAAACATATTTGACAAACCAATGAGACACATATTCAAAGAGCAACATATTCCGCTCATATGACAAAAGAAATCATTGGAATCGATCAATTATATCAGGAGCTATGCCTGTTTTAATAAATTAAAAGAACCCCATTTTTTAGCTGTCCATGGAATGCTTAATTCTCTTGATATCTACCCACTCTAAGTGGGCAGCAAAATGTACACACAGTCATTCATATTCAAATAAGATTAAAGCCCGGGAGTTTCAAACACAGGTGGGAATGGTGTGCCTAAAATAAATAATCAGTGACTACAATAAGACTTTAAACTTCTATTTTTGACGGATTCTATGATTTTGCATTATGAGGAATAAAACAATTACGGTACTTCCTGATATGATAATGATGAGTTTTAAACATTTTCTTTACTTTGTTCTGTTTTACGTATCGGTGGAGACCGCATAAAATGGGTTATTTTAGTACAAAATATACTTAAATATGTATTCTTTTTAAACGATTTCTTCTACTTAAAAAATAGTACTATTTGTCATTTATAGGTCAAAATATGTGTATGTGTTGTTTTGAGAGGAATAAGACAAATCAATGCACTCACGCTGATGTTGAATAATGGCATGACCCGCAGGGGGAGTGCTATTGTGAGCATATTAACATTTGCGCAAGTGCATTGATTTTTCTAATTTGTTGAGAAACAAAACATACCCCATGTATTGACCTAATTCACACACAACACTATACAAATCAAAATTCACAATTTGAGCATAATTTTGATCTATGTAGTAACGAATAATAACATGTTACCAAATTTGCTAACACCCGCAGTGAAAATCGGCGAACTTGTGATGCCTGAACAGCGAATCAAAACAAAGCGTGTGTTGCGCGCATTGAACGGCGCACACCCGGAGTGCATTAAACACTTTCAATGCACTCTGCGTATTTTAGTTTCTTGCTTTCTGATTGGTTATACACTACTAAGAGTGTATGAATTATTCCACAATGAATGCTCTTTTAAAGTCACATTGAATCTTGCATTAACCATTTCTTTATAAAAGAGAGCTTTTATATAGCCTAATCACTTATGAATATTTATTTTCTAGATAAGTTTGGTCATCAGTCCTAAAATGTTGGTCTGAAAATGGTACAGAATTACGACCCTTAGATTTAACCTCCTGGGCACTACCGGCCTATCTTACAATGGTTCTGATTGGTTTATTGCAAGATATACTCATTTGAATAGCCAATTAAAATGCATCTTGTAAAATATTTCACTCCAATCTTTATCAGGGATACAACTATTGTAAAAATGTCTCTGATTGGTGCAATAAATGATGTATCTATCTTTCTGACCAATCGATCGGTAGTTCTCAGGGGGTTAACGGCATACCTGCCAACATATCAACGTGAAAAATAATAAGTTGGATCTGTTACTACAGGGTGGTTAAAAAAGTCATCCCATTTTCACATGTGTATAAAGAGAGTTCTTCACAGGGCATGAAAATACCTGAAAAAGCCTGATAATATTGAGTTTTGTTCTACTTGAATACATGGAAAACCTGGATAGCAAAGCCTGAAGATGTTCAAGAAAGCCTGATATCAGGCAAAGGCCTGAAAACTTACATCACTGACATATTTACAAATACATTTTTCTTCACTTTTTATAAAAGCAGTAGTTATTGAGCATCACTATGCTAACCATCTGAAGACCTGGCTTATTTCGTTTATGAATTATGGTAGTTTAAAATATCATGTGCAAAATTGACTTGTCCAAGGATGCCCGGTGTTCTCACTTCGTATTCAGAGGGGTAACACATGATCGTTCCAGGATCTTAAAATACCCCCCCTATTTGACGGCGTTTCACGGACAATTTTGCTAATTTGACCCTTTTCGCACAAAAACGAGAACATTTTGACTGAAAATAACCCCCCTTTTTTCACTATTTCAAGGGCACTTTCTATATAGTCCCCCTATTTGCGCAAAAGCGAGGATCCATCTGGTTCAAAATACCCCTTTTTCCGTCTTCGCGGACATAGCCTCTCCGAAAACACCACTAATTTTTAGAAAACGCGGACAAAGCTTTCAAAATGACCCCTTATTTTTGGAAATCGAGGACATATCTTCAAAAAACACCCCTAATCTGGGGAAATTGCGGACATAGCTTCAAAAAACACCCCTAATTTGGGGAAATCACGGACAAAAATGTCCGCGGACATGGCACAGAAAACGCCCCTTTTCCGCAATTTTTGGAACGATCATGCGTACCCAAAGTTAATGTTGACTGAAACCACCGGGCAAGGATGCCCTCAAAATTCCTCCCAAAGAAGTCTTATCTGAGGTATGTAATTGATTTTTTTGTTGCTTATTAAATAAATAAACAAATATCGTCCATGAGTGCTATTTTTCATGTCTTTAATTTCTGGTCAGAAATGTTTTAGTTAAATGGACTACCATGAGTGGACAAAACGATTGTGCACATGTTATCTTTAACCTTCCAAATTTCATACAAGTTTTAGATTTTGGGCCCAGTAATGTTCTATAGCAGCCATTGCTTTAATAAAATGAAAGCAATTTACAACCCTTCATCTATAAGTAGCTGAAAATGGCTGCTAAAAATGGCTCAACTTAATTTTGGAACCACCCTGTTATTATGTAGACACACAATGGGAATGTCACAGGATATTTTAAGGTTCCATGATTATATAGGTATTACAGCTTCTATAAAGGACATTTGCCAACATAGTTTTTAATGTTGAATTTTGAACCAAGTTATCTAATGTTGAATTTTAAACCAAGTTATCTAATCTTGAATTTAACACCAATACTTGTCAGAGTCTTTTAACTTGTCCGACGGTGAACACATTTGACATCAAAAACTCTTTACCTATGTTACGAATACCCGTCTTAAAGGTAGGTGTTCCGATTTCTGGCCTGATTTTCAACTTGATGTTTTCTATTCTACACAAGGGTCATCCTTAAAATATTCATGATGTTTTCTATTCTACACGAGGGTCATCCTTAAAATATTCATATTCCAAAGTTTGAGTTGCATAAATCCAATGGTTCTTACTTTAGAAGCACAAGGTGACATGAAATTTGCCCATTAAGTAGTACACAAACTAAACGGGTGGTTAACCACCTTTGGCGGTAATTCACAGCATTTTGGCATATAAGGTCTAAATGGAACATATCTTGCGCTTAATATTTTACAGAAATAATGAAAATCTAAGGGTTTTCTTTTGAAATCAAAATATGATGATTTGAAAAGAAGAAAAAATCTAAAGTGATCGGAACATACACCTTTAAAAGCCTCCGCACAATTTAACTCCAGGACATGTTTAGAATAAGGACTGTCCCTATTTTTCAATTATGGCAATGCTAAAGTTGGAACAGTCCCTATTGAATCAAGACAGTTAGCAGGTATAAAAAATAGAGGGTGTCCCAGAATGATTTATATAACAGGAAAATTGCATTTATTTGGCAATTAATACCATTTTTATTGGTCACAGTAGTGCTTGCGAATTATATACACATTTAGCTTTCATATGAATAGTTGCATTTAAAAATGGGTCGTTTCTGATAGAAATTACAGACTGTAAAATAGTACATTTCATTTTTGACTGAAATCATCTCTTTCGAAAATCTATAAAACTACTGTTCAGCACTGCAATGATGTGCAGATTCTTTGGTATGTCCTGATTTAATTTATTTTAAAGTTGATAGATATCAACAGTTTCTGATGAAGCAATATCTAAATGTGAAAAGGAAATCGTCAGCTTTGGTGTCTTATCCCATCCTTTCGTTAGTGGCAGTTTTGAAAGTGTGAGTTTTATCATTCGAAATGCGCTGAAAGAGTGAAGTTTTCACTGATTTTCCTTAATTTTTGTGCCATACCTAAACAGTTTGTTAATCATGATAATGCCAGTATTTGATTTAGATGCACTACTGTTTTTATATTTTAACATTTTTATCCAAACATGGTATAAATTATTCTGGGACACCCTTTTGGTTTAGAACTGTACTACAGATGTGATGGATATGTATGCAATAACCGCCTGTGTGATTCCAGACCCCAATTCTTGACAGACGGAACATTATCAAGAATATCTCCTTTATATTTGTTGTATAAATCTTGCGATATCTTCAATGTATCACCTGTAAAAAGACAAAAAACACCAACAAATGTAGAAAGCATCAGCAATGAAGACTGAATGGTACTCTATTATATAACACATTGATATGAAAAGACACCAACCTTGTACAGATAGAGACAACAGTGGACTATAAAGCATGGCCCTCAGTTTGGTCTATCAGTTGGGGGAGCTGGAGTGGCCACTTAAGTTTAACCATTTACCATTTTGCCCCTCAAAACCGGCCATCTTTAAGGTTCAAAAACCTTAAATGACCTCCTCCCTCGGCAGCTGAGCTTGGCACTAGGGAGCTCAATTTATAGTGGGTTTGGAGATTGCCATGCCACAACCCCCCTCCCTCTCAAGTTTCTCAATCCTCGGTGGCTGAGATTGGCACTGTCTGTTTATGGAGCTCAATTTTGTGGAGGTTTAAGGAATGCCAAACCCCCAATTTATCACTTAAGGGCAAGGGCTTCACACCAGGGACATTCTGGGGGGGGGGGGGGAATAGTATCCCCCCCCCCCCCCCCGGTCAAATAATCATGTGCACGCACACCGCTGATTCAGCAATCCGTCTGACAGATTGAAAAAGAATGAGAAAACCTTCAAATACAATACTATTAGTTATCCCGTGTCAAACAAACCATAGATATTTTCCGTATTGCGTGGGAATAAACAGGGGTGTTTTTCTGTTCTCCCGTCATTAAAATGCTCTATTTGCTATCATTCTATTTTTGTGTTAAGGGTCCACATTATATAAGCCCGTCTATCAGGGTTTCCACTGGGGTTCCTAGCCTCTACTTCATATTGTATTATTATTTGTTTGTATTACTTTTGCTGAATAAATTGAATTGAATTGAAAAATTGAATTGAATTGGGTAACAAATTTATCATTTAGTAGACATAAATGCAATTTAAAATGTAGATGAGCAATAATTAAGCTTAAACATCTCAGAACCAAAAACACTGGGAACCATCACAATGACACTGGAAATCACCAAAATAATACCAGGAACCATTGAAAAAGATAATTAATGTGAACTCAACACATCTTGCAAAACCCCAACATAATGTACATAGTATTGCGGGGCTAAAACAACAAGGAACCAAAAACACTGGGAACTACTGAAATGATACTGGGAACCAACAAAAAGACAGGTCAACCCCCACATCCTCAATCCCCCACCCTATCCCGCTAACATCCTTAACCCAAAACCTGCAGTCATCCCTTCCACTACCTCTAACCCCTAACTATGATAATGGATCAATCCAAACAGTGATTTAACCAATCAGAGTGTATATTGAATGGTGATAAAATTACTCTACTAATACTGCATGTTCACACAATACGGAAAAATACCTATGGTTTGGCATGTCGTGATATAAAAAAGTATTTTTAAAACACTCGCGGAAAACGAACCCTCCCTTCAACAAACAAGGTGCTGAATTCTCTTCCCTTCCTACCTCCGTAAAATCCCCCGAAGTAAACCACCCTTTAACAGGCTCTGCGCCGCACCTCTGTCCATAGAATCATCGCAAAAAATATGTCTGGTTATGTTATATGCAGATCATTTATTTTTCGGCGTGGATTATACCTTTTTCGCGGTCTATTTCGGCCTCAGAATGTAACAGAAATCGAGTCACTTGCGTTTAAATCATCCGCCATTTTATTTGTTTATTATTTACGTCTCATATTTTAAGCAACTCTTCCACAGACACAAAGCAATTGCTTTACACGGTTAACTGGTAACGCGGTCCTGGGAACGCGGTTAATCGACGATATGGAATGTATCGTGTGGTTTGACTTTCTTGTTTACACGATATGGATCATATTTCATACGTGTTAACCAATGAGATTGAAGTATTTACACTTACTAAACGATAAAAGCTCATATCACTGGAGTATGATCAATTACTCTAGTAATACAGGAAAATATGCATTGGGACATTAACCAATCACATTTCAGAATTCATGTGTGCTAAATGATAAAGTACAATATCAATTTGTAAAGCTGATGATGTACTTTAAATTGGGCAATCAGTCTATTGCAGATACCCCTGCCAATGGCCAAAATAATCATGACCATTCACATGACTCAACGGATTTGTTTATAGACGTTATTCTTAATTGGCGCATTTACGTCGCCAGATGGTTATATGAACTGAAAATGAGGCTAGCGATTTAGGCAAGATGAGAGTGCTGTAGTTTTTCAATGGGGTGAACTTTGCACTAATCATACAAAATTCTTCATACTTCTGAGCTTTTCAATATTTGACCTTATACATTTGTGAAATAAACTTGAATGTATAAAGTATTCATTTCCACTAGTTTGATATGAAATGTTTGAGGGTAACCAACACTATCTAAGAAAATGTGAAATTTCACAGTTCATTTCGTTGCAGTAAAAGTACGAGATTGTAATGTTTATCGGAGCACTAATTGATCTGAGCATGCTCAGTTGGATTACAATCCCTGTTTTGACGTAAATGCGCCAATTAAGAACAACGTCTATACAGTGATGTTTTATGTAAAATGAAAAGTCGGTGAAGAAGGTTGTCAAAAATGGGTCAATTTTGTTTGAAACACTCTGTACATCAACCCACCAGGGCTCGCGTTCTTGCGCGTCCTCGCGTCCTAGGACCCCGTATTTTCTTGTTGGACGATAATGGACACGTAAGTTTACATATTGAACTTCACTGACGGGTCCCAATCGAAAATAAAGGGACCCCTTAAATCTGACGATGTATGGACGTGGAAACCGTAAGACATTCTGAAAATTGTCAATCTCCATCCTGTGCCTACATTTTAAATTTATTAATGTCCGTAAAAGATAAATACAATGCAAATCCTGCATTTTTAAAAGTTGTTAAACACACTAAATCGCTTCCGAATTGCTTCCGCAAAAGTTTCAAGCGATTTCCAAAACATTCTATATATCAGTATCTTCTACTGATTAACATGGACACGACATAGGTATATGAGTTACATGATCTTACGCTAGTGTGCGTATCTGTGTTAGCGACTGTTTGTCTCTAAAAAAAATTTTGACCATTTTCAAAGGCTCAAACATCAGGACCCCTTATATTTCTGGGGGACCCCTTAAATTTAGTTTTTGCAGTCCTTAAAGGGTCCTGAAAAATGCAAATGGGACTCCTCACATTTTTGAGCCAGTGCTACCCCTGCAACCCACCTTTCGGTTTAGTAGCGTAGATGTTCCGTTGCAGTGTCCACGGCGTTTCCACAGAATCAAAACACTTCTGATTGAACACTTTCTGGTCAAATTTGGTGCCAGACTTCAAAGAATCCTCAAGACTATTGACAAACAGGGCCCATCTCTGGTAGTAATAACTGCAATGATTGGGATAGTAATATAATAAACGACAACAAATTCGAACAGACGTCACTAACGCAAAGAAAAAATATGAAGGAAGGAAATACCTTCCCACAGTTTCCCACAGTGACTATAGATCATTCATTACTCACCATAATAAGGAAGAAATAAGGCTTTTAAGATAACTGTACTATAGATATTACCAATTAATATTTTAACACCACAAAATAATTTTATTTATTGATCAAAGACCATCTTGAATCCTATTTATGTGTGCTTTGGGCACAAGTGAATAATATTAAAGATGTCAATTGCATGAACATTTTTAAATTACAAATTACATTGAATGATCTATACTTTAATGAGAAAATTGTAACAATAATGCACACCAATTAAAGGCCCAATGTTTTATTGAACATTAATTAACAATTAGGTTATGACCAAAATCCATAACATTTGAACTAATGTCAGTTCCCAAGCTAATTTCCCCCTTATAACTCTACTTTGAATGTCCGGGTGCTGCCACTATACGCTACTTGCACGGTACAGATGGAACCATTGAAAGCGAGGCTCTTCCATCACGCCACATTGCATCATGGTTTCACGCAGGTTTGTGCATCACGTGACACGGTTTGGGGCGCGCGCGATGAGGGGAGAGCCTCGCTATCATTCTAAAATGGTGATTGCGTGCACACTCCATTCAAAGCTTAAAACCAAGAAGATAATTAGACTTATTTTCAAAAGTTATCAATATCCTCATTTTAATCCCAATTGTTGGATACATTATTGTTACTACTAGTAGTCTATGACTAAACAGATATGAATGGTCCCAAACCATCTTTTTTTAAAAACCTGAAAATGGGCGGTATACAGGGTGAGTCAAAAAGACTGCAATAGTGGAAAGAAGCCATTTTGTTTTCAAAACAAAATTGAATTTTAAAACTTTTTAAATGTTGCAAGAATGATGTATTTAATCCTAACTTTGTGTGAAAAAATGAAGTCGATCGCATTTTTCGTTTGTCTTTGGTGACCCTCTTTGCTGCACAAACAAATTTACCTGTTTGTCCACGAGCACAGTGATTTTCATTTGAAATGGCACACATTGCATTTTCATATTTGAATATCCCGCCAACAAAAAAATGGAAAATGACAGTTTTTTATAAACATTTAGAACATTATACTCTTTCACAGCATGGGTATGATTATAATTGATTATGCTAACTCATATGTAAACAAGAAAGGATGCATCAAATTCCAATAACATCACAAATGAACTCAAGTTTCCAAATTTGAATGGGAGACATGTTTTGCGATCTGATGCATATTTTGGGTATCTCGTGGACAAACGTGTGAAATGGGTGCACTGGTCAAAAGGTTCACCAAAGGCAAACGGAAAATGATATTGACTTCATTTTTTTCACACAAAGTAAGGATTTTAAAAATACATCATTTTTGCAACGTTTAAAAAGTTTTAAAATTCATTTTGGTTATGAAAACAAAATGGCTTCTTTCCACTATTGCAGTCTTTTTGACTCACCCTGTATATCAGACATATTAACAAAACATATCAGTGATTCATGTTAAAAGATTGGTGAAAAGTGTTGATAAAAAACTTAGGAGTGCTGGAAATCTAGCTCTCTTTAGACGGTGTATAATTGTACAATCTTTTTTTGCATATACACACAAGCGGTGAAATATCAGCTGGGTTGAGTTGTGGAGACTGCCCTCTGACAGCTTTTATAGAAACAGGAAAAGTTATCACCCTAAATTATGACTTTTTAACCATCTGACCAGCAGTGTTGTGAATGACAAGGCTTGAAATTGTTATAGGCTTTTACGACAGGTATTCATGATATAGGTTAAGAGTTTAAGGGGTTTGCCATCAGACAAGCTTGAAACTGTCAAGCTTTCAGGATTAGCTCTGACTTCTTTAGGACCAAATTATTATAATATTAAGCAAAACATAGAGGTTGCCACTTCTCTGCTATTACATACATACATACTGTTATACTGTACACAGCGCCCTACCATCACATGGGTTGCCCATTGCCTAATGATTTGAGAGTAGGTGCCCCTTTCCTACTTGTGAAATAGGTGGCTCTGAAAAGAGCTTTTAAAAATAGGTTGATTGGAAAGTAGGGGCCCCTTTTCTACTTGAGAAAGATTGGTGGCTCTGAAAAGAGCCGTTCAGATGGACTGCCCCTTATCCACTGAAAAGAGATGGTAGCCCTGAAATGGACTGCCCCTTGACCAATGCAAATAACATAGACTGCCCCTTGTCTACTACAGACTACAAAAAGTCTATTGCGCAGTAGTAGGGTCACTGATCTGTAAAGATCATTTGACGGGGCAGTTCTTTGGAATAGGTTTTATTAGAGCCAAATTTATAGTGGGCTAGCGGCAACCTACGTGTAGAGCTCACACCTTTCTGTGACTTGACTTGACTTGTGACTCAAGATTTAGTGACTTAGTCATAACACTGCTGCTGACCCTGGGGGGGGGGGGGGGGGGGGGGGGGAGGTGGGGTACTCGAATTTGAAGAGGGTAGGGGTGTGTGACTGGGCAGTCTGAAAACAGGGGCTTACCGAACTGACACAACCTGAATTGGGGGTCTTATGGAACTGATGGCATCTTTGAAATGGGGGTCTTGACTCGAAAACGATATGCTTAAAGAACGGGTCTACAGGATTTTCGGGCTAATGAACGGGGGATGACAACGCCCGAATGGGAGAGTTTGGATTGTATAGCTTGTGGAACGACTTATCAGTGAAATGCTTTATGAGCAGCTGACAGGCAGTGAAAAGGGGGTCTTGGCCGCTGCACATACCCGTATCGCCAATATACGTGAGTATATTTTTTGCACGTATCCACCATTTGCGATGAGAGGCTCGAACTGGTACCACATTGAATAGGACTATTCCATAACATTATATAACTGGTTTGACTCTCTCTGCACAATATGACCTGTCATGCAGTGAGACATTGTGAAATGATGCAGCACTTTTATTTAATCTGGTTCCACTTCAAGCCTCTCCTCGCAAATGGCGGATCCGTGTAAAGAGCATGGCCTTTAGACAAGTGTACATTTTCAAATGCTGAGATTGTGCTGCAAGATAAAGTATACACCAAAGAAGATTTTAAAGACACCACCACAATGCATTGCGTTATTGCAAAATACCCTAATTCTGGTCTCAAATTTTCCTCGGTTCCCATGGACATATGCACACAATCATGGCTACATAGGGTTTTGGTCAAACAGGGGGTTGAATGCTTCAAACACAACCCAAATACAGTGATGTTTTATGTTTTAAAGGCAGGTGTTCTGATTGCTGACCAGATTTTCAACTTGACGTTTTCTACTCTACATGAAGGGTCATCCTTAAAATAGTTGTATTCCAAAGTTTGAGTTGCATAACTACAATTGTTCATATAGAAGCACAGGTGGACATGAAATTTGCCAATTGAGTACTACACAAACTGGCCGGGTGGTTAACCACCTTTGGCAGTAATTCACTGTATTTTGGCCTATGACATCTAAATGGAACATATCTTGCGCCAACAATTTTACAGAAATGATGAGAACAATATGGGTTTCTTCTGATATCAAGATATTTTGATGTGAAAAAAACCCTAAAGTGATCAGAACTCTGGATCAGAACTCTGGCTCCCGTGAGTTTCTTGTTGTTCCAAAAAGCAAAATGAAGTCTTTCGGTGATAGAGCTTTCTCCATCGCGGGCCCTAAATTATGGAACACTCTCCCAATGGACATACGTCAGGCAGGTTCAGTTCAGGAGTTCAAGTCGCGACTTAAGACCTACTTATTTAACTTGGAAATCTAATTGATGTGTTTTTGTTCATGATCTTTCATTTCATTCATAATGCATTTTTAATGTCATACACATTCATATCTCTTGTTTAAATATGCATTTGACTCTGTGTATGTTTATCTCTGTAGTTTTATGATCATTGTTGTATTTTTGCTTTAATCTTGTATTTATATGTTGTACAGCGCTTTGAGTTTAGATCTCACTAAAGTAAAGCGCTCTATAAGTGTGTGTTATTATTATTATTATTATTAGAACATCCACCTTTAATGTAAAATGAAGAAAATTTAAGCACCCTTAGCTATTCCCCCATCATGCAATGATCACATTTTTAAATAGCAGGTGATGCCAGAAATGTTGCATACATGACCAACTTGAAGAATTAAGAATGAAGCAATGACAAATAAAATAATGTTGTAAATTGTAAGACTTACTCCCTAACAAGTCCACACCACTGCTTACTAGCATAGTCCTGAACCTATTAAATATACAGTCAATTGAAATAATGCTTACTTTTTTGTTTCTACAATAAAAAAATAAATAAATAAACATCAAATTATGAAGTAAATCATAGTACTGTATAAGTGGTAATATTTGCGTACAGATATTTTCGCGATTTTATCGTTTTTGGAAAATGTTCAAGATGTTAATTTCGCAGTTTCTACATTAATCATAATGAAACTCTATTGCAAAAGAATATTTTTGCGTCTTTATATTTGTTGCGTTTTCATGTCTACTCTCAAAATTAGCGAAAAATAAAACCCTCGCGAAAATTACCACATAATACAGTATTAAAACTATACTTCATTGACTTCATTCCATCTGGAGTACAAACTTGACATCAGTGCATAATCTAGAGGAAGATGCATAAGATTCACATCAATGATTGGGTTGTCATTGATTGCCGAATAACATACATCTTCGCATTTGAAGACTTAAAATATTTTACACATTTTGAAACATGTTGGAATAATAGTGAAGTATTGAAAACAAAAGCAAACAAATTTTTTTTTTCCTTTTTCTTTTTCTTTTTTCTTCTTTTTTTTTTTTTTTTTTTTTTTTTTTTTTTCTTCTTCTTTTTTTTCTTCTTCTTCTTTTAATATATGTTTTGAAAAGTTTTGAAAATCTTTTACATTTAGAAAAAATGCTTAAACATTTTTGCAAAAATGGTTGACAATTTCATAAATGGTTGAAAATTCACCAACATTTAAACGAACAATTTGAGAACAAAAATAAATTGTTGAAAATTCACCAAAATGGTCCGAAATTTAAACAAACAATTCAAGAACAAAAATGCCCAACCGTCTGACACTTCTTGAGGTCTGAAAATCATGCACCTAGCTGGTAATAAGTTCCACTTACTGAAATATGCTCTGGTGTCACATTTGTATTTCAGTTAGGTTGAAGAATAACTATACTGCTCACAAAAAGTATCGAAACACTTAGAAATGATCCAATATATAACGGCTCGGAAAAGTATGCATTAATCGAAGCAAATAACCAAGTGCATAATTTTGTTCTGCGTATTTTGATACCTTGATCGATGAGATACGATGTTGCGGAGCGGAGTTATTGTCATTTCAATGGTCGTGGGTCCAGTTTCAAAAGTGACAATCACCCTATAGAAAGAGGTTTGCATTACTGTTTAGAATGATCAGATTCGTGATTTCACTTGGCTATTTGCTTTGATTTATGCATACCTTTTCGAGCCGTTATATATTGGATCATTTCTAAGTGTTTCGATACTTTTTGTGAGCAGTTTATATGTATACTGTGTTATTCACCACAACTTACTCTTGCACAAATCCACACCACTGTTTGTTTGCATAGTCCAAGTGCTACAGGTTTCATATATCAATTAGATGAGAACAATGACGATGACAATGAGGAGAGAAAATTATGACAAAAGATTAACAGCAACATGTAGGATGACATTGGCCTTTTGTTAACCTATTTCATATTTGATCAAGCCTAGCCTACAGTCAACAAAATAAGTAACTGACAGAACAATGACGATGACAATGAGGAAAGAAAATTATGACAAAAGATTAACAGCAACATGTAGGATGACTTTGGCCTTTTGTTAAACTATTTCATATTTGATCAAGCCTAGCCTAGCCTACAGTCAACAAAATAAGTAACTGACAGAACAATGACGATGACAATGAGGAGAGAAAATTATGACAAAAGATTAACAGCAACATGTAGGATGACATTGGCCTTTTGTTAACCTATTTCATATTTGATCAAGCCTAGCCTAGCCTACAGTCAACAAAATAAGTAACTGACGAGGTAATAAATGTGCTGATTACTCTAAAAGTATAACCTCTCCTCTACATAAACATATTAGATCATAACGTTATTGCAGGCTAAGAATGGTTTAATATTGAGAAAGTTACAATTCCAAATGTAAGGTCAAGTATGATTTTCATTTTCACATTTTTCTTTTCACCACATGGAGAGTATGACAGGTAAAGCGTGTGTGCCGTATTGATCACCAGTAACAATGTGGCCGACCGACTCTCCAACAACCTGGGCATTGACCGGTAAATTAGCACTACACTGCCAGTAATCAATAATTTGACCTTACATTTGGGATTGTAACTTTTACAGTGGAGGAATTTCTCAACAACTTTATAATTTAATATGTTTATAGGAGTTTTCAGCACATTTATTACCTGATCAGTTACTTATTTTGTATACCCTGCAATAGCAAAGTCCACATGGCACCATCACGGCAGACTATCTGGTCTTCCAAAAGTAATTTTGGGGAGTGCACTGGGAGGGGGGGGGGGGGGGGGCACGTTTCTTTTTGATGGGTATGTGCAGCACTAATCTTTTGAACTGATCGTCACTGAAACTTTTTGATCAGCTGGAGGATGAAGTAGTACCTCATTGAAGTGATTGTTGGCGTTCAAATGGGGATCTTTTGAACCGATTGACAATGACAACAGCACTTCAGAGCTGATTTTTCTTCTATAAAAAGGCAGTGAAATCAGTATGGTGACAGGACCATTGTCAGCAAGAGATCAGAGATGGTGCCAGTAATCATATGTTTTGGATTGATGATATAAAATATTTTGTTGATGGGGCTAGACGACAGAATCTGGAAGGGTGTTAGAGTTCCACTAGTTGTCAAAGACTTGTCATAGCAAATTTGTTGACACCTCTATAGTTTGATCAGTTCCAAATTAGCGAAGCAGAGCCTCCGTACAGCAGCGAATGAATACAGAAGGATGCGGGTGGGCATGAAGACAACAAGCGCATAGTGTATCATGTGCGTGATGCGAGTGTGCGGTCAAAACAGCATGCGTGTGGCCATAATCGCGCACATACTCTTGGATTCCATTTGCACGCGAAGAGATCAAAAATATTTCACGCCAATTTGGACCTGATTGATCTATAGCTCTCTGATTCAAACTAACAACAATATTATATCTGGAATTAAACAGTGAACAGTATGCAGAATATAAAGTGTCATTTAAACATTTTAAAAAATGGGGGGGGGGGGGGCAGGGGGATGAGGGATTCTCTTGTTAAATATCTTATACAACCTATGATATTTTACCTCTCCTCTAGGGCCCCATAATGTCAGCTGATTTCTTGCATTATACTCTAGCAACTTCTTTTCCTGTAAAGAGTTAAAAATATATATAAATGTTTGGAAAAGTATATTTACATATAAATTAGATACTGGAGACAAATTATAATAGTAGATTTGGCAAAAACGCTTGTCAAAAAGTGCTGGATATACAGTGATAGGGCTCAAATTAATTGAAGGCATTGAAGGCAATTGCCTTCTATGCCCCACCTAGTTGCCTTAATGCCCTCAATTTCTGGCTGTTTTCACTCCATTCAAAAGTACATACTGGCCTTGGATAAAGATGGTGCCCAGGGCTCAAATTACATCGCGGCCATTGCCGCGATGCCCTCGCATCTGGCCGCGATGCCCTCGGATCAGTAAAAAAATCACGGCCATAATGGCCGTGCCCTATCTTTAACAGTGGCCGTGTGCCCTTTTGGCTCGCGGTTGGGGGTTCCGATAAACTTAACTTTGATCAAATTATTCCAAGTTCAATCCGATTTTGAAAGGTGCAATGTGCTTTAAAATTTTACAAAAATGACGATGTGACAGTCCATTCGAGGTGTAAAGTTAGTGTTCATCTATCTAATGGTTGTTTTTAAACATGTATCCCCGGGATGTATCCACCTTGTCTCTAGCTACGCAATTGCTCACTGCTCTGCTTTCCAACAGCAACGTACATATATAACATCACAAATTCACAACATGACAATGATACAGTATTAAAATATGTTGATTGACAAAATGACCAGACTGTCTCGTTTCATGCTGTAAAGTATTTAATAAAAGTCCTAGTGAAGTTTACATGTAAAATTATGGTATAAATAATGTAATATAAAATGGCCTTGGTGCCCTTTCATTCCAATATTGGTTTGGCCTTGGTGCCCCAGAACATGGCCTCGATGCCCTTCGAAATGTGTTATTTTTAAGGCCAAAGTGGCCGTGCCCCTAAATTGACGAAATTTGAGGCCTGATGGTGCCCCTTTCAAATTGCCTTAAATTGCCTGCCTTCTTCATTTCTTATTTTGACGACTGTACAGCGAGTATATATACAGAATGTTTAGTCAACCCCTAAAGGCATTTCATTACTACAACGTTTCGTACAGCATGGATTAAAGCCATATGGTGCACTCTTCAGATGACGGTCTGTGACTGAATCATAACAGCAAATGAAAGAACATGAAATCACACCGTGCGCGAAGTGAACAAAACATGCATTGCAAAACATGCATCAAGCGGAGGTATGATTTGGCGTGGCAAAGTGCGCGTGTAAAGCACAAGTTCGCTCAGTTACTGGTACAATAATGACTAAGGTTATGCGAGAATACATCAATATGTAAGTTCAAACACGAACCATAGATCAATCAAAAATTACCAAAATTTAAAGCCCCGGGTGACCGGACAACCAGGGGCGGCATAACATTATTATAATAACATAAAGTTCTTGAGAAGAGCAGTTACTAGTTTGTTACGTTTATTAAATACTAGATTTATGAAGTGATTATTACATACGCTAACAGGTCCATGATATCCTTAGATGGGCAACTAGCTCCACTCCCTCCCCACTTTTAGTTCTATGGGATACTTTTTCAAAAATTTGCAGAAATCATCAAATTGTTTGAGCATTATCCAAATATCGAGAACATTTTCAAAAATTTGCTAACATTCTTGTGCCATTATTAGGCCTAAAAAAAAGGTGTTTGATTGGCCTAACATGACAAAAACAAATAGGGTAGGTCGGTCAGGATTTTTATTTTTATTTTATTTTTTAAATCACCTGCTTTGGGAACTTAAAATAGCCGAAAATGAAAGGCAAACAGTCCGAAACTTTGATTTTTTTATTTTTTTTATTTTTTATTTTTTTTTAAATTTAAAATTATTTTTAAAATATTTATTTTTATTTTTATTTTTTCCTCCCTCAAAATAATAAAAACAATTCAGGGTCGGCGATGTATTTAGGGTCGGTCGGGTTAGACCAATCAAACTTTTTTTTTTAGGCCTAAAATGTTTGGCAACATGGCAATTCCTGATTTCATAACTAGAGGCTCATTACCTCATCATTGGTTCCCAGTGCTTTTGCTGCTTCTAGCCAAGGACCCAGTAGCCAATGGGAATCAGAACACAGTAAGGTATCCATGTCCAGCAAAAGATCTGTAATTTTCTTTCCTTCAGACCTTTCAAATAACAATAAACAAAACAGAGATTAGATGAGTTTATCAATAAAATTGGTGATCCAATTCTACAGGTAGCAAGCAACATATATCAAAACAATTTGAGACTAATAGTATGTTTCTACTGAGATCCATTATCCGGATAAGAGACCAATTATACGGATAAGAGATTAATTTTGCTTAATAGAAACTGACATTATCCTGTATCAACCGGATAATAGCAAAAGGACTTCCCCCCGGTATTTATCCTACTTCTGTAAGGATAATACCGTAGGCATTATCCGGATAGCGTCACTAGAAACTCATTTCGTTCCGATACAGTGCGCAGGCAGTAGAGAAACAGGAAGTAAGCATACAACATCGATCGTATGCATCATAATTTGCCGTCTTCTTGTACAAATTTGCGCGGTTCTGAATAACCTCGATATATCTGTGTATTTTTTTGCATCTATTACAAGCATTAGGATCACTCGTTTATATGATTCACAGACTGGTTCTGTGATAAAGATGTCAAACAAGTCACGATCGTCGTGAACTAGCGCAGCACCATTTTTGGAAATGAATTCAACCCACAATGCCTTGCGGATGACCCAAGCAAACAATATTTAGCGGGCTAGACACGCCTGACACGATACGACACACAATTTTGTATCCTCCTCGGAAAACAGTCGCCAATAGAAACACACCGCCCGCCGCTATACCCCCCGCTGTTATTCGGTGAGAGATTCTTCCGGATAAAATCCGGATACTCAATAGAAACACGCTATATGTGACACACACATGGCGTACATGTATACATTAAATATTTATTTATGAGGGCACTCGCTTATGTGACCACTCACATCAATAGGGGGCTTTTGCAATCAGTATGAATTTAAAGATATTGAGGAAGTAAAGCAATCAAAAAACATAAAAAGGAATTGCCACAAATTTCAGCTGCCAGGCTAATGGAAACCTGCCATCTGATTTGATGCTGTAGCTTATCAACTTACTTGACACGATCTATCTGCTTTGAGTGGAAAGCGCTGATTAAATTGTTGTAGTATATATGGGCAAGGTCCTGTAACACCTGCCTCCCAACATCCACATAATCATATCTGCAAAACAAAAACAGTGATATTTACATTTGGGCAGTCTGCTCTAAACAAGCTCAAGGGCCAAAAAAACCACATTACAACCTATTGCTATGAAGTGCTCTTGCCCCTGAACATGTATAAAGCCACATTTCCTAAGCATAATCTTTGGGCAGTTTTACTTTATTCATGTTGAAGGGCCAGCAAACTTACAAGGTTTTGACAGAACAGCGACAATTTACAAATTAAATTACATTAGTTCTGTTCCTTCGGGAAAAAAAGATTATTATATTCACCTTCTTGGTAGAGCAACAACAAAAAAAAGGTGCAAATCTGGTGTTGGTATGATTTTAAAGCTCTACAGCAATTTAATGCCTATATCAAGGGTGCTATTTTGCGTGTGGCCATTTTGATATCATGGTATTTTTTGTCTGAAGTCATTTGCTCCAAATTATATGTTAAGATGCTATTGGTTGATGTCTCCAGAAATGAAGAGGTTTTTTGCAAAAAGGGCCTGCATCCACTTTGGCTCTTATTGAGAAAAAGTCAAAAAACTGTTTCTAAATATTCAAGTTGAGCAATTGAAAAACTGAATGGATTATGAAAGAGGTACACTACATACTAATTTAAATTGAAATAAATTTCAAATGTGCTAGTTTTCAATTTTTTTAAATCATGTTTACATTTTTTGAAAATTTGGATGTAGGCCCTTTTGCAACAAAACTCCATCTGTTTGTACATAGAGAAAAAATACCACACAAAAAAAATCATTTATTTTAATCATTTAAAAAAAGAAGAAGTTTGATATAGAAATGTATAGATCACAATCATATGTTTCAAGGAAATAAAGTCATTTTTTTCAAAAAGACCTACATCTCATTGTAAACAGCCATTGAAGTTGTTGTTTTGTTGCAAAAGGGCCTGTATCCCGATTTAATTCTGGATACAGGCCCTTTTGCAACAAAACAACAATTTCAATGGCTGTTTACAATGAGATGTAGGTCTTTTTGAAAATAATGACTTTGTTTCCTTGAAACATATGATTTTTCCCTATACATTTCTATATCAAACTCATTTTTGAAAAAAATGCACCATAGCCCTTTTGCAACAAAAGCTCTTCAAATGTAGGTAAGAGGTGTGGTTGCAAGAAGGCCTTGATGGAAAGCTAATTGCGTTCCTCACATTTTGGTGGCCAGCCAATCAGTAGACAGTGAAAAGAACATTCACAGCATGCATGTATCAAATGACATACCAGTGTATGGACCGCGTGAAAGTTGTAATGGGTTGTATATTACTTGACTGGGAGGTTATATCCTGAATGAAAAATAACATTTACAATTCAGCAAATCTAATAAAAACTGTTGACCATTATATCAAAATGATTACTAAATACACATAGTGAAAGATGATGGTGTGGCGTATGACCCCATGAGGATGAGGACACAACATTGTTCAATAATAGGTATACGGTCAATGAGCCATGCACTACAGTTTGAATCTAATGCAAAATAATATGTAAAACAAGAAATTGATAGAGAGAGTGCAGTGAGCTTGAGACTTGAGGTCAAGTCTACTGTGAAGGTTGCTCTGGTATTATCGGCTATTAGGTGAAGCAGGAGGTATAAGACAGGAAGTTATCATGGGCTTGAAGTATTATACTGGGTGAAGCTCAAGGCTGAACCCAGTATGATACAGTGCACAACAATTCCCTGTACCATACTGATGCTGAATCTAATAACAAATTTAACATACCACTCAGTCATTAATCTTAGACCAAATATTTTAATTGGTGAAAACGGGAAAACAAACTGCTCAAAAAAAGTTTGGAATATTTTTTCAATCACAATTTGTTCAAATATCTCGGGATATGTTTATTTAGTGTAATATATCATTTAAAAGCTGATGTGTTCATCTTTACAATGATACCAAATTTGAAGCAATCCCTTGCTCCAGTGCTCAGCTACTTGCTTGTGAACATGGGGAGGTCACAATCAAAATCATCACTATTGCGTGCTCAAAAGAACATCTTTGTCGTCTGTTCAATGAAGTGTTACATTGACCACTACAGTGTAGTGTGATGATCTATTGATTTTTAAGCAAAAAATAGTGTTGATTTTGGCACTTTCAGATTGCGACCTCCCCATGTTCTCAAGCATGTGGCTGAGCACTGGAACACAGGGATTGCTTCAAATTGGATATCATTGTAAAGATGAACACATCAGCTTTTAAATGATAAATTACACTAAATGAACATATCCCGAGATATTTGAACAAATTGAGATTGAAAAATATTCCAAATGGCCACACCAAACAAAAGCTTGCCTGCCGGTATGCACGCGCATTTGAAGGGGTGTCCATTATAAACCATAGACTAAACCAAACCAGTCATCTGTAACAACAGCAGTCAATGCAACAGTCAATGCATATTCCCCTATGCATGGAATGGAACCGGGCACTTAACATTGTTGATCAACGAGAGGTTGGATGACATGGTCTATACAGTGTCTTACCTATAAAGTGAACTACTTGCTAGATCTGGAGCTGCTTGTACCATTAGTGCCCAGGCATCAGCCACACGAGTCCAATTATACCATATCTACAAATGATCATTAAAGAAAACATAATTAGTTTAGTTATAAGAATCTATTGACAAAACTGTTTTCAATATCAAAAATAATTTGGATCTTAACATCATGACCAATATCACATGGTCAGCATGGAATAGCCCTTATTTCTCCCATTGACATACATGGTTCAACACATCAGCACATCAATATCACATGATCAGCACATCAATATCACATGGTCAGCACATCAATATCACATGGTCAGCACATCAATATCACATGGTCAGCACATCAATATCACATGGTCAGCACATTAATATCACATGGTCAGCACATCAATATCACATGGTCAGCACATCAATATCACATGGTCAGCACATCAATATCACATGGTCAGCACATCAATATCACATGGTCAGCACATGATCATGTCTGTTTGTATAACTCCACACACTATGGATGTTTTGAGAAATTGAAACACTTATGAAAATGGAAAACATTTGGCTACCCACAGAAAGTTTGGCCTTTTCAATATCAAATAGTCACATTATCCCAAAACGATCTTGAAAAGTGCCATTTTTTTCTGAAAAAATCATTTGTGAAAATGTGACTATTTTGGGAGAAGTAAACATGATATTAAAAAGGGGAAAGATTGTATGGGTAAATTGTGTGTGGAGTTATGAAAACAAACGTTATCTAATAAAGGGGGGGCTTACTTCTTTTGAACTCTTTAGTACAGGGTGAAATCATTTTGCTCCATTTTTCTCTGGCAGTGAAACCAATATCAAACACTTGTTGTTGCTTCATTCCAAGTTGTACATATCATACTTTTTACTGAATATTTTTGATAAGTTTCATAAATTTATATTTGTTTGTATCCTGATGACTCACATCCGGGATCAAGACCAGCGTAGGTCTCAGTATAATAAGTGCTGTACGATGGTTGCTACTAGCATTGTACACAGTCTGTTGAAGTAATGACCATACTTGGTGTACTTTGGTCTCCAATGTAGGACTGCGGAATAGGTCATACCGAGCATTGGCATAATCGACCAGCCTTGATATGTACACAATAATGGGTATAAGAACAAAATAAGGCACTTTATTGAGTTAGTAGATGGGAGGAGTTAGTTAATAGTTGGCAGATGTACATAGAACACACTCCTCTTGAAAAGAACATGGGGCTGGGCGGAGCGGGGGGGGGGGGGGGGGGTAATCACCCATTTGTTGTAACACACCACAAAAGGGTGATTTTTTTACTTAGCAATGCCTTTTTAAAAAAACACCCTGAATGGTGTAAAATCTACAAGCCACTGTCATTTAGCGTACATTTTGCAATGACGCAACTATTTTGATGGACTCTCCCCTACCCCTTGGTTGATGCCCTTTGATCTTCTGGCTATAGCCTACAATTAGAGTGTGTTATATGTACAACTGGATCATGTGACTATTATGCGACTTGACACATCTATTGCAACATGCTTGATGAAGATGAAGATGAAGGATGACATTTTTTGAAAACATTCATCAGGTTGGTAATATAGAAAAATAAGATACGGTCAGTACCAGGGTTGTAGCTACGCTGGGCGGAGCCGGCCGGGCCCGGCACTCTAAAAAAAGAGGGTATTTTCTTCTTCTTTTTTTTAATTTTAAATTTTCTTTTTTTACAATTTGTGGATACAATCATTACACTTCCTCATAAAACAAGAAGTTATGTGGCAGGAACCCTCAAAGTGCATTAAAAAAAACCTAAAAACATCTCGGCTGCTGAGCCGCGAGAGCTCGGCTCGCCATGATTTGCCCAAATTTTACCCGGCACTAAATTTGGCCTGGTGACAACCCTGGTCAGTACATTTCTTATTGCTCTTTGCAAAAGATCAACTTATTTATTGGATGACTGATAGCAAGCCTTACACACTGACCCAAGGATCTATCATTTTTGACTGATCATTTTTGTACAGATAATTTGTGTAAAATGTGTAAAATGTGTAAAGAAATCATGGTCAAATCAGTACTATTCTGTCCTATTAGGACAAATAAAAATAAAAATTAGTTTCTTGTCCTAACTTTTTATCTGGCCTTATTTGAAACTGCATAGTCAGCAAAAAATGTTATGATCGACCATCCAGATCAATCGTCGGGTGAGTGTGAAAAGACTTAGACTTACTCACATAGGGGTCTATCTTTAATGACGGTCGGACTAATATCTCCATCCGATTATGTTGTTTATGATCATCTGTGCAATTATACACAGACCCTTGTAGAATATGCCATGCTTGGGTGATCAGTGGAGATTTAAAATGATATCTGCGCTGGGCATAATCTGTTAGCCTATTATATAGAGAATAGATGGGAGGAGCGGTATGAATGAACATGGACCATGGTGTAGAGGTGGAACCACGGAACAAGTGGAAAATACAGGGCGTGTCAAAGAGGATCCGCAAAATTATAGTGTTTTACAGGATACTATAAAGCATGAGATATTCTTGCCATGAACATATTGGGCCGTATTCTCGTACTAAACACGGTTTTAGCTTAAAATCGTGTCTAACTAAACGCGTGTTTAACTAAAACGCGCGTTTATCTTTTAAACAACGTGTTTAACTAAACACGGTTTTAAACTCGGCGAATCTCGTTCCCAGGGTCGTTGTGCGTTACTGTATAGTATGTATACAGGTATTTATTGTTGTTGTGGCCCTGACAGGTTACAATAGATATCGACTGCATACCTCAAACGCACGTGTATTTTTAATACTACACAATATGCTCGGCAGCTTACAGCGGGCACGGTTGAGTAATCATTCAAGGCATACAGTTTGTGTATTTGTTCAGTTAAACGCGCCTTAAACTACCCCCATACCCATGTTTAAAGTTAGACACTTTTCAGTGAGTTAGACGCGTGTTTAAGTAAAACAAATGTACGAGAATCGCGTTTAGTTAAACGCTGTGTCTAAAGTCAAAGTTAGACGCGTGTTTAGCTTAAAACCGTGTTTAACTACGTACGAGAATACGGGCCATTGTGATTTCCTAGGTAAAAATCTCATCAATCAGCTGGCATCATATGGATTTGTTTGGCTCAAAAAGAACACCTAACAGAGCCTATTAAATACACGCAAATTACTAGCTATTTCCTATTTGCCACTGTGTAAACAAATTATTACGGGCCGTCTGTTGGGATATCGATTAGCTTCACGTAGATTCCTACACGTAAGATTTTTATTTTTCCAAATTCATGAAATGCCCTGATAATATCTCCATTTAACTCCCTTTCCATCACTCTCTGACAACTGATATTTGACAAATAGTATCTTTATACTGTTAATAAACTTCATGTTAAGTCATACTGTTAAAAAATAGATGAAAACAGTGAATTTTTATCAATAGAACGATGAGTATGAACTCACTGCTCGCAATCCGTGTTTGTGTGTATAGTCAATGGGGCTACGCTCGACCATAAGATTTTGGTACCGATTCCGTAATTCGTCAATTCAGAAAAGTACAAATGACGTGGGCTTTTCTCAACCAATCAAAATGTATTTAACATGGACACGTTTCAAACACACCAAGTGTAGGGGGGCGTGTGTATGAGATGTGTACCTTAGTTATTTCCAGAGATACAGCGAGCTGAATACATGCCCCGTAAAAACGCGTGCACTTGGTGAATTTGACAATAATGTTGTTATTCTTTACTGTGTGGGGAATCGTGAAATAATAGGATGGAAAAGTAAAATATTAAATGACGCGGGCATATATTTTTCTAAAAATATAAAATGTTGATTTTAAGAAAGAGAATTACTTTAGCTTTATGTGGACACCTGTATGGCATTCATACGTTATACACAGCTCAAGTTAGCTCAGTAGACACACAGTTGGTTGAGATGCGTCCTATACCAGTACACAGCATCGATTTGGATGTTTTTCGCTGTACGAAAAGTGACCCCATGAATTCAATATGCGTCAAAATTGCCAAATTAAAATTTACGCCAATAGTTCATGCTTTTGCAGTATCCTTTGTTTTCAACTAGCACAAAATAAATTAATGCGCTAGTTCAATTTTATTTGTGAAATATTGAAATTACACACAACTGCATTATGTCCAACATTAAACATGCACCCCATTAGAGAGATACTGTCAAACCAGAAATGTTTGTGTGCATTTAAATTTCGCTAATTTCGAGAGGAGCACTTACTAGCAAAACAAAAAATGTCATGCTGCAAATATTTGCAATCTACCTGGTAGCAATTGCAAAGTTACACAATGTAACTCCAAAATTTACATTCATGAAATGTTCATACCGTGAATTAGGCCAGTATTGCTGATTCGTGAAATTTTAAACTCGCGAACATTTCTAGATGACCCTCATAGCAATAAATAAGCTAACACCAATGCACCCTTACTTATCAAGAGAATAAAAACAATCAGCCTAATCCCGTAAACAACCACAAACAAAGACAAATCGAGTTGTATAATGCTGTATTATGTCTCAAAATTCAATCAGGGCCCTATTTCGTAAAGGTCAACTTAAGATTAATATAAGTGTGTAAGTTAAGAAGAGTTCCTATTAAGTTCTTTTGAAGTTAAGAACAAAAACTCTTCTTAAGATAAGAAGAATATTACCGTAGAACTTACGATGAATTCCTTAGTTAAGATAACCTCTGACCCAAGGCTCAATCAAGATAACAGTTTTTTCACCAGGAGCTACTTTTTTTCAAAAGTAGCGCCCAGATCATGGAATTTATTGAAAACCAGGAGCTACTTTCAGTCTACCGGGAGCTAACATTTCATTAAATCAAATAAACTTTAAGGGCATACATCTTTTGTTCCGTAAAATGAGTATTTTTGTGCTAAAATTTGGCTGTTATGAATTGTGGAGACTTCCAAATAACATATTCGACTCAGATTTTAAACATAATATCCAGAAAAAATTTTATGTCTTGGGCAAGCTTCCCGATCGTCAACGGGCGCTGGTTTGGGCAAAATATCAGCGCTCGGTTGTTAATTTTTAGTATTACCTGGCGCTGTGGCAGGAGGACCGAGGGGTAAAAAGCGCCCAGCGCCCGCTTATCTTGAGCCTTGCTATGACTTCTTCTTAAGTTAAGAAAAAACTCAAAAAGGATATTCTTCTTAAGTTGTGTTTTGAAAGGATGAGAACCTTCTTCACTTAAGAAGAGTTCAAGATTTTAAAGAAGAATATTCAGGATTTTAAAGAAGAATTAATTCTTCTTAAATCCAACTTAAGATCTCAAAGTTTTATGAAATGAGGCCCTGGTGTCTTAACTTATATTTGAAGGGAAATTAAAAATGTTTGATCTAAAGGGAAAAGGGAAAAACCATGTCATACCTGATCTTATCTATAAAATATGTGTAATTAAAAAGCTTGTTTGGTGATCATATTTTTCAAGTGTGTGTATTTAAAAAGCGTCTTCACATATTTTGTTTATAGAATTTAAACATCACATCTACTAAACAGTCAGAATAAAAATGTTTTTGACAAGATGGGTAATGGTAAACAACCACAGAAAATATTTAATTTTTGAAAAGTAAAATAATACATACCACTGTGTGACATTGACTTTGTTTGTTCTCCAGCTAACATCCGTCGATAAAGCATACACCACCTCATTCTGAAGGATGCCCTCTGGAGTCAGACCTGTGCCAATCATGGTAGAACTTGGAAATGCCATGGCATCAAAAGGACCCTACAATAAAAATATAGAACGAAGTCAACACCATGGTTCCTTTAACAGCATTGTTGTTCAATGCGTACTGTGTGATCCACATACTGCTTTAGTTAGCGCACGCACTGCCCCAATCTCCTTAACCAGTGTGTAATACACGTCAACGGAATGATTGCTTTTTACTTCAGTAAACTATGTGACAAATACACTTACAGCGTTAGAGCAAAGTGGCAGCAGCAAAATGCTGCTATGTAAATGTATACATAGCTTTAGATGAATGTGTATATTATGATAAGTTTGGATGGGCATTTATAAGGCTTAAACGCCTTACCCTTAATAGCCCAACTACAGGTGATTACAGGTGAAAATGTTAAGACATGTGCCTTTTCCTTAAGACCATATTTGATTATCCTGCAATGCATGATTATCTGTGATAATCATGTCGTCTGGTATTCATGTTGCCTGGTATTCATATTGTGTGGTATTTGGTGTTTGATGAGATGCTGCTGAAAGACAACAATAGGAACACCCCCACAGCCTCGAGGAAGCATATAAGACTTTTGTTACATGACTGCCCCAGACTATAGTTAACTCAGCATTGACTGAGCATTCTATAGAGTCCATCATTACCTCCAATGTTATGCATCATTCACCATATGAAAGGTTGACTGTATCCATAGGAGATAACACCACTGCCTCGAGAAACAACTCTGGCAATAAACCAGTACACTTAAGTAACACCACTGAGTCAGCCTACACTCACCTCATTAACAGCATTCAGCATTCCATAGAGTCCATCATTTCCTCCAAAGTTATGCAGCATACACCATATGAAAGGTTGACCATAGAATGACTGTATCCATAGGAGATAACACCACTGCCTCGAGAAACAAGTTTGGCAATAAACCAGTACACTTAAGTAACACCACTGAGTCAGCCTACACTCACCTCATTCACAGCATTCAGCATTCCGTAGAGCCCATCATTACCTCCAAAGTTATGCAGCATACACCATATGAAAGGTTGACCATAGAATGACTGTATCCATAGGAGATAACACCACTGCCTCGAGAAACAACTTTGGCAATAAACCAGTAAACTTGAGTTACACCACTGAGTCAGCCTACACTCACCTCATTCACAGCATTCAGCATTCCATAGAGTCCATCATTGCCACCAAAGTTATGCAGCATACACCATATGAAAGGTTGACCATAGAATGACTGTATCCATAGGAGATAACACCACTGCCTCGAGAAACAACTTTGGCAATAAACCAGTACACTTGAGTTACACCACTGAGTCAGCCTACACTCACCTCATTAACAGCATTCAGCATTCCATAGAGCCCATCATTACCTCCAAAGTTATGCAACATACACCATATGAAAGGTTGACTGTATCCATAGGAGATAACACCACTGCCTCGAGAAACAAGTTTGGCAATAAACCAGTAAACTTTAGTTACACCACTGAGTCAGTCTACACTCACCTCATTAACAGCATTCAGCATTCCACAGAGTCCATCATTACCTCCAAAGTTATGCAGCATACACCATATGAAAGGTTGACTGTATCCATAGGAGATAACACCACTGCCTCGAGAAACAAGTTTGGCAATAAACCAGTAAACTTTAATTACACCACTGAGTCAGCCCACACTCACCTCATTAACAGCATTCAGCATTCCATAGAGTCCATCATTACCTCCAAAGTTATGCAGCATACACCATATGAAAGGTTGACTGTATCCATAGGAGATAACACCACTGCCTCGAGAAACAAGTTTGGCAATAAACCAGTAAACTTGAGTTACACCACTGAGTCAGCCTACACTCACCTCATTAACAGCATTCAGCATTCCATAGAGCCCATCATTGCCTCCAAAGTTATGCAGCATTCACCATATGAAAGGTTGACTGTATCCATAGGAGATAACACTACTGCCTCGAGAAACAAGTTTGGCAATAAACCAGTAAACTTTAATTACACCACTGAGTCAGCCCACACTCACCTCATTAACAGCATTCAGCATTCCATAGAGTCCATCATTACCTCCAAAGTTATGCAGCATACACCATATGAAAGGTTGACCATAGAAGGATTGCATCTTGTTGTAGATTGGTCGTGCTTCAGCTTGTAAATCAAGGATTATCATTTTGCCCTGTTCATAAGCACAAGATTAAGTGTTAATGATACATAATCGGTATAATTAATTAGATATAGTAGATTCATAGACTTTGGCCAGTTTACCATTTCAGTATATAGTATAAATATCTTCCAATTGTGGGGCAGGCAGTGATTTGAAATCTTAATCTGATCATTGCCATATCGTCAGCCTGCTTCGATAATTGCCTAACTCACTTTTCAGCAAAATTGAGTTTTTTGCATAAATCATGACTTCATTACATTATGCACATGCTGTTACAATACGTAAGTCATTGACCATTCAAAAGTGCTTGGTCAAAAGTGTTGATAAATGAAGAGCTTTGTTGCAAAAAGGCCACCAGACCACTCCAACATGTTACTCATTTTGCATTATTGAATTTGCATTGACAAATCCATGGAATTAATCAAATTATTGTATATGACTTGGATTAATGCATCCATGCACGCCAATTGAGGCATCAACAATAAGAGCCTCATTCCACATAATGAATATCCATCCATCAATAATGCAAAATGAGTAACAGGTACACAGGTAACAGGTTTCATACTTTTGTTGTTTTCTAAGAACTAGAAAAAATGAGTTAGGCAATTATCGAAGCAGGCTGACGATATATGGTTCTATGCTTCCCTCTGTCTTGAATCACATCCTAGGTAGTTATATCCAGAATAGTGATAAAAGTTTTCTTGTGCCATTGTCCAAATTGCTTTTTTTCTAATTTAATCCTCATCTATACAAGATGGATTAGAAATACAGGTTAAGAGATTAACGGGTTCGCCGTCGGACTAGACGACGGTGAACCCGTTAAAATCTTAACACTAGGAATAGCCAAAAATCCACAAAGTACCCCTTCCGGTCCACGTCTGTCCACACTTGATCGACACAGATTCACAAAAAATGAAAATCGATCCATGTGGTGAATTTGTGGCATTTACAAAAAACTACACGGGTAAATGGAATAGGTCCAAATCAATGACCGATCGACCAATGTTTATGAATCAGCTATAGTACCATCCGAAACTAGATCAAGTACCTTCTGATAGTACAAAGTTAGTGTTTCAGGTTCGCTCCAGACTAGACAATGTAAATGGGTCTATTATCTGATATTGGAACAATACAATGGTACTATTAACGACGCAATACTGGAAAATTTCATGTTATACTTGTATCTAGGAACTGTAGTACATGTTTCATACTGTCAACTTCTATTCTCTTCTCCCTCCTCCCCTCACCTGCGGCACTGCTTGCACATAGGCCTTGACCTGCTCTGGTTGCCAGAATGCTGCGTCTTGGAATAGCCATCCCTGCATTAACCATATCCCATCTTTGTCTCCGGCTAATATGGCATCATATACCGCCTTGCTTGAGGCGGCTAAGTAGCTTGGATCACTAGGGTAAGAGAGACACAATGTATATATCAGTAAATCACACATTTTCAACCAGCAAAAATGTGGGTTAGTGAGGATCAGTGTCTCCGCTAGCAATTAAGGTTTGCCGGCGGTAATGCACCCGGGACAAATCGATTAAACCACCGCCACCCGTGCCAAGTTGAGGGCAGCTGCACAGGCTGATATAGTATGGACCAGGCCTGTATATAGCGCCGGTGGGGGGGGCACTGACATTGGAAAAGGGTATAGGTATGTGCCACGCTGAAGACCCCTTTTTCACTCTCTGCTGCTAGCTCTTATGACCCCCCTTTTGAGCCTGCATCAGTTCTAAAAGACCCCAATTTGATTGAAAATTCAAAAAACGCGAAATTTTGCGTTCCAAAGCCCCAATTCTTCAAAAAAAATTGCGTTCTAAAACCAAAAGAAATCGAAAATTTGCGTTCTTGCTATCAAAATTGAACTATAGGCCAGTTCTCAAGACCTACTTTTTTGAAAAAAAATAATTTCCTAAGACCCTATTTTTCGTCATAAAATCCACTCAGTTCAGTTCTGTAGCCCCCCTTTTTGAGACCCTGTGCGGCACACCCCTACCCAAAAAAAAGTTGAGTGCCCCCCCCCCCCCTACGGTGCTACGGGTGAAGATACAAAAGTAACTGGTGGGTAAACATTTTCAAACTCACAGTGTTAGTGTGTTACACTGGCTAGTGGAATTTCTGTTGGGCAGGTATTTTTTGTGAGATATCTGCTCGACTGGCTGGTTAAAAGAAATATGAAGTTCCAGCCCTGGTATGGACAGGCAAGATTCAAAGAACCTGAGCTTGTTGTGACAACTTTCTTTTTCTGTGCACATCAAACACAGATGTCGAGGCAGAACAAGCTCGGAAGCCCCTCACTCACAATGGTCATGGTGTTAATCTCAAGATTGAATAAACTTTAAGACCAATCAAATGTCATCACCTACAAATATCTAAGGCAAGCGTGTGCAACCTGCGGCCCGCCAGCCTCTAATCTGCGGCCCGCGAAGCAATTCCAAAATTCCCATTGATGCGGCCCGTTTTAACCGGAACTCCTTAAGTTACACAAATGGCGGATTGATTTAGTGGTGTGCCTTCTTATAATTAGTAGGTGACGCGCTGCATTTAGTAAATATAGCTTGAGGCGTGATTGTGTGTTAAAATCCATGGTTAGAATGGCGCTTGCAGTAGCAACAGGTAGTAAAAAGAGGAATTTGCACGAAGAGAAGCGGGTATTCAATGAGCATTTTTTTCTTCCCAATCTTCCCCTCTCCCTATTACCCCTCCTCTGGACGTGATTTGGATGTTTGACAATCACTGCGGCCCGTGTATGGATCTCAACATCACAATGAGGCCCGGGTGGTAGAAAAGGTTGCACATGCTTGATCTAAGGTGACCAAAAAACACCTGTTCTATGAGGCTTTCTTACCTTGAGCTTGGTTGCATTTCATTGAATAGGTCTCCATTGTAGACATGATCTGTGCCATTGTATTCATCTACCATCTGTATCCGTGGCAACCAGACAACAAGAGAAAAAACAAGACAACATTATATAGTGAAGTACAAAGTTAATATTTCACACTGCAACCAAGTAACCAACATCACATGTTGTTGTAAACAGCAGCTCGTCATCATTCCACAACAAGTGTTGATAAAGGAAACAGCTCAGTTCCAAAACGTCCACAAGAAAGTGGTTTTTTCCGTGGACTAGATATAAAGAATCTCATCAATCATGTTATGATAAAAGTCTTGATGAAAGAGGTCTATTGTGTACTTACTGCTTCAATGAATGCTTTTCCAATAGTCTTAAAGGCTGGGTCAACAGGATCTACAAAGTATGTGCTGAGGAGGAAAAAACACCACAATGGATCTTTAAAGTATGTTACATTTGCAATATGTGATGCGATCTGTGAAAACCCGCCACATGGTGGCATTTTTCATATTGGAGATATTTATATCATAAGAAAGATAAAATTGTGCTGATTACAGAACTGTTTCGATCATTTTTCTACGATCACTACAACAAAAGTTATGAGTGAATGATGATTGTGATGTCATCAAAAGCTACAAAACAAGAAATCATGAAAACAGGCCAAAAAGATACATAATTCAATATAATAACATTATAAGGTTAATAATAAAAGTGACTTAAGCAAGTTTTTGAAGGTGAAATTTCATGAAAGATGACGATACAAAGTATTGGAAACTAATTTTCTTTAAAAAATTTTAAAAAAAAGAAAACAGTTTTTTTATTTTTTTATTATTATTTTATTTTTATTTTACCCATAATCCCTAGTTCACATTTTGCGACATCCGACGGGTTTTCACAGATTGCATCACATATGTGACGCAATCAAGAGGAATGAGTCGGATGTCGGGAATCCCAAATTGAGATATGGCCAATTCAAAATGGCGGCTTACATAAGTTTTGATGGAAATTCATGTATACAATTTGACATAACTTTGGAACAAAACGTCGTATCGACATGGGGTTTTCAGTTTCTGAAAGCTCTAGGTGTCTTCCTTAAAACTGTATTAAAAACTCATTTTCGACCAGGGTCGACATCCGACTCATTCCTCTTGATCGCGTCACATATGTGATGCGATCAAGTCAAAATATCACATTTTTAATTTTCTACTTGATTGTATTGGTCATGTGCGATGCAGTATTTTGCAGAAAATCCTGTTAAGAATTGATAATTACTTCCAAAGATATGAGCAAAAGAAGGGTTTTCAAAACAACAGAAAACAAAAGAAATTCGATCCTTTTTGTGATTTACGACATATTTTGTTTGATCACGTCACATTTATGTGGGGTATGATTTATCTATTACCGTATTATCCCTATTAAGCGCCCAGGGCGGTTAGCAAAGTCATTTTGGGTGGGCGCTTATTAAGTTACCTTTTTTAAACTCATTTATCATAAACACTGTCGAATTCGGCGAGGTTGCACTAGCGGAAAACCATGTGCGATCGAAAAGTAACCTGTTTAAAAAATGTTGGGGAAAATCAACATTGTGGCGTCGCAGTGGTCTCACTGTGGCCACATTACATGACGTCAGGCTTACTGGTACTGCGCTTTACTGAAGGACGCCGTGGTGAAAAATGTTGTTGTACAGTGCTACTTTAATTGAAAGGGTGGGTGCTTATAAGGGATCGTTTGTTGGTAGTCATTGAGAAAAACTGGGGTGGGCGCTTATAAGGGCATGGGCGCTTAATAGGGATAATAATGGTACATAGATTGCCCTTTTAGTGTGATTTATATTCCACATTGACTTTGAAGTCTGTGTTCAAAACACCCGAGTGCACTACGATCAGCTGAGTGTTCCCAAATGAAACTTATCCCAAACCTCAGTGCAATTACTGTCTAGGCTGGGTCCAGGGCAAAATAGTAGCCCAATTTTGTTCAGCTCAAAAATATATTGGTAGCTAAACTGCTCCAAAATTAAAGGTAACAAGGACTCTCATTCTCAATCATATCCAACTGAATAAATCCATTAAGTAAAACTTACCAGCAATATTGGTCGTCAAAATGTCCCCAGTCATTGAGTCTTGACACGCTCACATTAGGAAATACTCTACAACAAAATGTATTGATTTAGAACATTTAGAGTAACATAAAATAGGGATAATTTTATTTACAAATAATGTAATATATGGCAGATACTTACAAAAACAGACTAAAAAACCCAAAACAAACCAAAAGCAAAAACAAATTTATAAGCAAAAAATCCAAAAAAAAACCCAACCCTAACTAAAAACACAAAAAAGAGAGCAAAAGCATAGCGCTAATAAAAACAAAAACAAAACCATAATTGAAAAAAAGAAACAATAAACGAGCAATACTTGCCTCTGTATCCCATTAGGAACATGTCCAGCAAATGCAGGTAGTACAGGTATCATACCTAGCGCCCTCATACGTTGCAGTATCTTATGCTGTAATGCTAGCTGACCAGTGTACCATGAGTCTGGTATGGGGCCGCCCCATCCACGCATGTTACCCATACGACCCCTGGAGATAGGACAATAAGAAACAAAAAAGTTTACTGCAAAGTGCAGGAACTCATGGTAAATGTATGTGACATCCATAAAAAAAAATCTTGTGATAATACACAAGTGACACTCAAATTAAACCCATGTGATACCGAAGTAACACTTATGAATAGCCCATGTGAACACTGATGAATTAACTCAAAAGGAACCAATGTGATACCCAAGTGACACTTAAAAATAGCCCCTTTGAACACTGATGAATTAACTTAAATGGAACCCATGTGATACCTAAGTGACACTTATGAATAGCCCCTGTGAACACAGATAAAACTTAAATAAAACCCATGTGATACTCAAGTGACACTTATAAATGGCCCCTGTGATGCATCGATAAATCAACTATTATGAAACCCATGTGATTATGCATACTGGGATGTACAACAAATCCAAAAATAAATTTAATTAATGATAGCTTCACACTTAGAACAAACGGTAACAAAATCTCAGATTGAAAAATATACACATCAGTCTGTGTCAGACTTCACACAGACGCTGTATGCGTTTCCCATTGTACCGTAGCCATAGCAGCGTGACAATGCATTTGGTCATCGATGCTTCACCTCAACTACCACTTGCGTTGATCGTTATTTGCCTTATGTCACAACAGTGCGACAACGTCTGTGTGGAGGCGATTTTCGGTGGTTATGGAGAAGCCTATGTACCCGCACCTACCTCTGGATGACTTGGAGCAAGGATCCAGGGAGCCAGCATAATAATATAATTTGTGGCTATTCTTTTAAAACCTTGTATCTCTATCCATCCCTTCAGCATGTATAAAGTAATACTTCCTATGTATGTATGACCATTAGGCGGTCTGCTCTAAACATTTTTAAGTGACAAAATCACATCTATCAAAACCATGTATAAAGTTCTCTAGTCCTGGAAGTTGAACATGTATAAAGCAACTCTTCCTATGCATAACCGTTGGCAGTTTTACTTTATATATGCTGAAGGGCCGGAAAAACATACAAGGTTTTGAAAGAATAGCGACGAAGTACTTAGGCCAAATTAAATTAATTGTTTGTCTCAAAGCTCCTCTCCTGTTGTAAAACTAATGCGGAATGCGGGTTTTTTTTCAATTTTTTTTTTTTTTTTTTAAATATAAAATATTGAAATCCTTGTAAAAGTGAACTTTTGTATTTAAGATGATGTGATCAATGAAAATCTGAAAAATCAGTGAAATTGTTGGATTTTTTTTTTTTTTGAAAAAAAAAAGAAGAAAAAAAGAAAAAAAAAGTGTTTTTCAGATTTTTGTTTTTCTAATGCGCATCAATAAACGAACGCGCGCGGGAGCTTTGAGACAAATGATTTTTTTAATTTGGCCTTACCAAGCTAAGAATGCCGGCCCGGCAAAGTGCACATCTAATTCCTCTTGCGTGAATCCCATCTTGAGATACACCCTCTGCAATATGGTTTCCTGTGCGTTGAATGCAAGTGGCATATTAATCCCATGCATGGCCATCCAATCAATTTCTTGTTCCCATCGTTTCCAATCCCAGAATGCAAAGGTGTAGCTTACAGTGCACACATTCTGGTAATATCTGAACCTGCAATGGAATATTAAGGTAATAAGGTTCAAAGTTCAAATAATTTTCTATTACAATGTTCAATTCGACAAAATAATATATAACAATATGAGAAAGAACCCTGACATGCATGCTTTTAAAAGACATGACTAAACAAGGAGACAAAAACGTCACCAGATTTCACTGCTTTTCCCCTCAATTGGAAGATCAGTGCATTTCCTGAAAACGGCAAGTTTATGGATTTACTATACAGTCATCAAAAAAAAAGTAACTATACAGGTAATAAATGTACTTTTAACTCTAATAATATATATCCTACCTAGAAATATTAAATCATAAAGTTGTTGAGAAATTTGTCTTCTTTAATATGAGATATTGCACGCTAGGATCGGTTGAATATTTAAGAAGCGACAATCCAAAATGTAAGGTAAAGTCACAATTTCAAATTCACATTTTACATTTCAACACGGGGGAGAGAATGACAGGTAGCGTGTGTGTGGCGTATTGATCCATCGGAACAATGCGGTCGATTGTCCAACCTGCGCATGCATCCCCCAATTGCACTACCGGTAATCAATAAGATACCCGTAGATTAGTCCGCGTGTAGAAAATAAAAATGTGAAAATGAAAATCGGACTTCTCCTTAAATTTATGAGTGCCACTTCCTCAATAAACACCCGATCCTAGCGTGCAATATCTCATATTAAAGAAGACAAATATCTCAACAACTTTATAATTTAATATTTTTAGGTAGGATATATATTTTAAGAGTTAGAAGCCCATTTATTACCTGTATAGTTACTTTTTTTGATGACTGTATAGTAGAACTTCTTCCTGGTATGGGTTAATAACAGGCCATTTATCTAGTTGAGTCTCTGACTATCAGAGTGATGTCACAGAAAAAGCCAATCCTACCCTACTTCTTATTACTTGTTAGGAATAGTAGCCTTTCTTGCCGAGGTAATAACAGGCCATTTATCTGGTAGAGCTAGTTGAGTCCCTGCCCATGAAACCCATGAAAGTAATGTCATAGATAAAGCCAATTCCCCCCCCCCCCCCCCCCCCCCCCCCGTCCCTACTTCTTATCCCCTACTTGTTATTACTTGTTAGGAATAGTAGCCTTTCTCGCTGGGGTAATCACAGGCCATTTATCTGGCAGAGCTAGTTGAGTCCCTGCCCATGAAACATGACAACCACAGTCATTTTTTAGGTAGAGCTGGAATCCCCATGCCGCTGCAACACCAGTTGTCCCAGTAATGTTGACGTTTATACCATCCGAGGATACCTAATAAAGAGTATGAGCATATAGAGTATGAGCATGAGTATAATGAGTATGACTAAGGAAAAAATAACTTTTCCAAGGGCTGAATTGATACAATTCCATAGTTTTTAATTTTAAATTTTGTTTATATATATTTTGGGTGTGGGGGAGAGGAACAAATATTCATTGATTTTTGTTGTTTAAAATGATTGAAACCTTTTTTATTTATTTTTTGTGTGTGGAAATTTGAAAATGATTAAAATTTACCCTACTTGAGAGGTCTATCAACCATAGAACAGAATTTTCTGTTGCCTATGCAATGTAAAAAGTTGAAAAATCGAAAACACTTTGTTTTGGGTTTGTTTGTTTTTCCTGTGTGTTTTTTCAATGAGAATAAATATCATCAAAATCACCGAAAGATTGCCAATTTTTGCACTACTAAAAATTGTTCAAAAAAGGGTGGTATTCAATTTGTATAAAAACAATGTCCACTCTAATTAGTGCCATAACTAGGGTCTTCAATTTAGGGGGGAAGAGGGGACAGGCCTGCGATTAGAGGTGTGGGGACACTACTGACTAATTTATTTGTTAAAGGTATATTATGTGATCTTTCCAGGGAACGCCCTCAACATCGAAAAATAAATTGAAAGCAGATTTTCTTGCAGATTTACATTTCTGATCATAAATCATGCATACATTCCAAGTTACAGGGCGATACGATTCTTAATTACTTCAAAATCATGGTTTTAGAGTGAAAATAAACTGTCGGGATTCCGACAGTTTATATTTTTCACTCTAAATTCACTCTAAAACCATGATTTTGAGGTAATTAGGAATCGTATCGCTCTGTAACTTGGAATGTATGTATGATTTATGATCGGAAATGTAAATCTGCAAGAAAATCTACTTTCTAAAAAAAAAATGAATAGAGGGCGCTCTCTGGAAAAGATCACATAATATGCCTTTAATAAACATGATTTGCGACAAGGGGGTGAGCTACCATGGTAAGGTTAGCAGCCTATTAGAAATGAGACATTCCAAGGAGAGTGCAAATCATTTCTAATATGCTGCTAACATTACCACGGTGGTGAGCTTTCTAGCAGAGGGTGGGGGCAACCCCTCATGTTATGCCCTTGCTCACAATTTTCATTGCCTTACCTGGAAAGTATCTCTATTTGGAGGTCCAATAGTTGTATCTATTTTAACATTGAATGACTTTGCTTTCTCTGGAGGTAACAATCGTCCTATGAGATCTAAGACAGCCTGTGTCTGCGTGTCTGCTGGGGTATGGGTCTTGATGTGCTCAAGACCTTCAAAGTCTATGAGAAATTAAATTCAAACAAAATCTCGGCATCATACATTTATCTAGAAACATTGTATTGTGTTGATCATATGCTACGCAACACTGTATAACTAACTACATCAAACAAGAAGATGTGCTGTGTCACTGGCCAGAGGATGGAGCATGAATTCGTTGACAGATAATTTTTGCCATACAGAAATTAGATTAAATGAACTGATTCCATAATTTTATTCAATGGCATTATTTTAGTGCAAATACTAAATTGCTACACTTTGTGTCAGCTCAAGTTGGGGGAGCAGGAACACCATCAATTATAGGTCAATAGATGTGTATGTGTTGTTTCGAAAGAAATTAGACAAATCAATGCATGCGCGCTGATGTTGATGTGTGAATAATGGCCCAACCCTGAAGGGGGAGTGCTATTGTGAGCATATCAGCATTTAAGCAAGTGCATTGATTTTTCTAATTTGTTGAAAAACAAAACATAAGCATGTATTGACCTAATTCATACACAACAATATAAATCAAAATACACAATTTAAGCATAATCTTGATCTGTGTAATAACAAATAAAAATGTGTTAACAAGTTAACTAACACCCGCAGTGAAAATCGGCGAACCCGCAATGCCTTAACCACGAATCACAACAAAATGTGTGGTGCATGCATTAAACGACACGCACACGGAGTGCATTAGACACTTTCAATGCACTCTGCGTATTTATGATTCTTGCTTTCTGATCGGTTCGACACTACTATAATAAGAGTGTATGAATTCTACTGAATGCATTTTGATATCGTGAGTGTTGACTGCTTAGTGCTTCTGCATTGTGCAAACAAAGAAGAATATTGATTGAGGTGCAGAAAGTGGTGCCTCTATCATTCTTTTAAATGCTATACATCACCTCCCAATTGGAGCTGTCACAAGAGTACCGGGTGGTTCAAAAAAAAGGTGACCCAAGTTCAAGGTAACTTTTCAACTACATTTTATAGTTTCAGAGAATTTGTGTTTGCTTAGTCTTGATCAGCAGTAAGTTTTGAAATTATCCTGAACAAATGGTAAATTTAGCTTGGTTGGTTCTTCAGATATGGTTCATTATAGAGAGCATGCACAAAACTGCCTTGTCCACGGGAGCATCCTTTAGTAGAGATAGAATGCACAAAGTGGACTTACACACGATTGGTCACAAATTGTGAAAAAGGAGAAAAAGAAAAAAAGAAAAAAAGGAGACATCTGAAACATCTGTCTGGTGCATGACATTACCTATACATACGTACCTACGTTTCTTTGTTGAATGTGAATCGCACATAAGCATAGAGATTGGGATACTTTGTCTGGGCGGGCTTTTCAATTCTGAATCTAGAGCATGCTGTTTTGTTGAAGACAAAAACTAAATGACACTCCCGTGGACAAGTCAGTTTTGTGCATGCTTTCTGTAATTAACTATATCTGAACAACCAAACAAGCTAAACGCGCCATTTATTCAGGATAGTTTCAAAACTTAATGCTGATCAAGACCAAGTAAACACAAATTCTCTGAAACTATAATTGTGGTTGAAAAATTATTTTGAACTTGGGTCAACTTTTTTTTGAACCACCCGGTATAATAACATTGGTAACCAATTCGACTTGCTGCTTACTTTTTTACTTTTACTTTATTATATTGACTTACGGCTACTCACCAACTCACAACACATTTAAAGGCACTGGAATTGCTGCTTGACTTAAATGAGTTGGTGAGTAGCCGTAGTAAGTCAATATAGTAAAGCTTTGAAATGATACCATGTTGACGGTAGTCGTATATTGTAATCACAAGATATAATTTGAAGAAGGGTACTTTTTCTCTATTATTTTCTATATTTCACCAAATATATTGGGCTCTATTTCAAAACTGTACTTGCCGACAGCATGTCCTTTTTGATGTGACTGATCACAAATGTGATCACGCAAAATGAGTCAGAAGTCACCCATATTGGTTTTGAGAATATACGGATATACCCAAACAAAGGGTAGAAATTCTTTTGCATTCTAATTCTAATTTATTTGAATAAACCTTCAATTGTTATTGTCTTTGGAATTAAAGGCATATTATGTGATCTTTTCCAGACAGCGCCCTCTTTTTTTTAGAAAGTAGATTTTCTTGCAGATTTACATTTCCGATCATAAATCATACATACATTCCAAGTTACAGAGCGATTAGATTCCTAATTACCTCAAAATCATGGTTTTAGAGTGAATTTAGAGTGAAAAATATAAACTGTCGGAATCCCGACAGTTTATTTTCACTCTAAAACCATGATTTTGAAGTAATTAAGAATCGTATCGCCCTGTAACTTGGAATGTATGCATGATTTATGATCAGAAATGTAAATCTGCAAGAAAATCTGCTTTTTTTTTTTTTTTGATGTTGAGGGCGTTCCCTGGAAAGATCACATAATATACCTTTAAGTGTTAAATTGGCATTGTATGCAAAGTATAGCATTGTAATTACCCAATAAAATCATGTAGATAACTAAAATTGCGATTTTTCAACTTCAGACTTATTTTGCTTGATCGCATCACAAAGTATGAACCTTCATATAAAAAAGTCATTTTGTATTTAAGCAATTTTGGCAGTTTTGGTAATAAATGATAGATTTATACTTACCCATAGCTTGGCATTTGAAAATTATCACCACAAATAACCATGGTAACAACTGTAACATTTCCATCATGTTACCTGAAAAAAGAAATTATGTTATTTTTATTATTAACACTATATTTTATATAGTAGAGTCATTATCTTGGATTCCGTGACCATTTTCTTCCTACCTTAGTTTCTTCGTGAATTTGTCAACTAGAACCATTTTAAAAGAAAATGAGCTCCCATGCATTTCTCAAAAGTGACGGGAATGTTCTTTTATAGCGCAATTCCAAAATGGCCGCCATACAGGGGCCCAAAATTCAAATGGCTTTAATTAAGCTAAAAAACACACCAAATTGTTCGGCTGAGCACAAGGATTCCGAAAAAGTATAGTTTGCTATACTTCCGATGTTTGGTTAACGAGTTTTCAGGTAAAACGTAAAAAGGTCGTTGACCTTTACATATGGGGTCAAAATTTAAACTTGCTCCGATTTTGAAAAATGATATCTCAAATTGTTCGTTTGATTGCAAGGATTCCAGAAATGATAGTTTTTACCACCTAGAGTGTCAGTTGTGCCTTATAAAGGGGTCAAAAGGTCAGATTCTATATAGGTCAGTATATCTTGACCTTTCGACATTTTTGTACACAAAATATTCCCGGTAGTAAAAAAACCCCTATTTCTGGAATCCTTGTGATCATACGATCAATATGAGACATTGTTTTTCAAAATCATGTATCATGTATTGATATGGGGTTTTCACCAAATGTTGCATTTCTATTGTCAATACTTTTAATTTGATTATATAGCAAAAAAAAGAGAGGTAAATCAACCACCATAGGCTCTACAATACAATTTATAAACAACAAACGTATGAGTATGATTCATAAATAGTAGCTCTGAATCCTAGCTCTCTGTGGAAGAGCTACATGTATGGCATGAAAGCATATGAGTTGACATCGTGGATGGTCATACATAAATGTTTTCATCAATATTGTTCAACTTTTCAGAATAAAATTAGTCAAACTTTTGCTTCAGATATCATGTTTTATTTTCAAGTAATATTTATACATTGGTTAAATATCTGAACCAGCAACTATAACCCATAGCTTGGCATTTGAAAATAATCACCACAAATAACCATGGTAACAACTGTAACATTTCCATCATGTTACCTGAAAAAAGAAATTATGTTATTTTTAAAACGAGCTAAGGAATGAAAGCATATGAGTTGCTATCTCAACCAGCAACTATTTCCGAAGAAATATTGGGTTGAATTTCGACCGCCCTATTCCCGCTACACGTAAATCGGCGAAGTGGACTGGCTATGCTTCATTCCGTAGCTAGATTCATAGCTACCACACAGAATAAACGGGTGTAGTATTTTTATAGTCCAATTAATAATTGAAGGAACAACATGCACACAGCACAAAGATGATCCTGCCCGAAATGATCATGCTTATGATGGTTGTGCACGCTTCACGCAATGTTGACAATACATGTACAAAAAAGTATGCTGCTTCAATGTTTTTGTTCAATTATAAATCCGACTATAGTTAACACATTTTGAGCATGCACACATCAGTTACGAGACGTCTAGCAAGACATTGCCTAATATTAATTATTGATCCAAACATATGAGATTGGATGGTAGTAGCCTATTATATATAATTATAATTACTACTACTACTAGTCAAGTGGCTCTTTTTACTTCATTCTTTTCTTCGGCATCTTTTCTAACTTTCATTTCATTCAGCCAGCATGCTCATATAGGCTTTTACAGCCTGGTCCGAGCATTTTGCTTGAGCCTGGTCCTGAATGGACCTTAGCGTGTGTCCGTACGGACCGACCGTGTAAACAAAAACAAACAATCAAAGGCTTTTAATAGACTAAATTAGAAATAGTAACTTAGTAATTAGTAAGCTTAACTAGACTTTAAAAATAATAAATTCTAAAGCCTCTTTTAACAAGATAGGTCAATTTTTGATATCAATTATTATTACCGATGTGTCTCAGCAGCTTTTAAGTTCAAATCGACACCTCCGGAGCGCCAACCTGAAGATCATGTCCATAATGCGTCTTGTTAATGCAGGCTTTAACATGGTCATCGGTTATGATGGCATCCAAAGTAGCTGTACAGCTAGTGTTTATTTTCCAAGATGTCGTTGAACGCTTTCCATTTCCTTTTGGTACGTAGGGGGCAGATCGATGACAGACGTAGGAAGGCAAGGTTTTTCCTCCTTTGACCGTGCGTGATCCTCGGTTCGTGACGAATTTCATGCTGTTCTTGGACTCGTATTCAAGCCGCCATATGTCGAACTCAGCAACGGTGGTAAACACAAGATATTCACTCTCCATTGGCAGTTGATGACTGTCAGACAGATGCTTCCGTAAATCCGATATAAAAATACAACTGAAGGTGCAACCCGTCTCCAAACATTTATGTTTATAGCTCTGTTCAACATTAGGGTGCAAGTTGTTCCGATGTTTCCATAAACTGTTCTTGTGCATTGTATCGCCGCATATATCACATTCAACGCGAGACATTTTGAATCCAGGTACAGGATAAACCAGTTATATTCCAAATCAAATGATATAATCCAAGGCTCAAATCGGTGGTCAAATGAACAAATTGTACAAATCCGGTGTTTGCAGGGTTGATGTAAAACAAATAATATAATCAAAGGGTTAGGCTGAAATCGGTCAAATACAGGTCCGGTTCAATTCACCTGAAACTAATATAACTATTAGTCTCAGAATTCACTTAATTAACTGTCGAAGAGGTGCTTAGCAATAAGAAGTTGTTAACTATATAATAGCCAACGGTTATGAGCTTCAGTGAACACATTCACATCTTTTATACACTTGACCGGTGTTGGAGAGGGATCCTGAGAACAATACCATCTGATCGATTACTCACCTGATTGGTCACTTAAAGCAACTTACTGATTGGTCGATTAACCAAACGTACAACACGTCTCATTTTATAAAAATGGCTTTGATTAAGAAAATGGTGTTTTCTTTTTTTGTTATTTCACTGAAATTATACATTTCCGATTTAACTATCGTGAGGTGCATGTTTTTATACGGTAAAGCAAAGCGTTCTTCAAAACATTGGCGTTGGAATTATTTCAAATTAATAATTTCTTGAATAGTTATTGTCGTTTAAACAACATTTTTACACGAAATTTTATGAATTGTACTCTTTTTATCTCAAATGAACATGTCATATGAACATGTGTTTTGTGCCTACAACTTCTTTTAAATGATTTCAAGTTAATAATTTCTTGTTTAGTTATTTTCGTTTAAACAACATTTGTAGGCCTACACGTAATTCTATGAATTTTACTATTTTTATTTCAAATGAACATGTGCTTTGTGCCTAAAATCTCTTGTTCAGTGACTTAAAATTAAAATTACGTATTTTCCTGAATAATGAAGGGAATAACGGCAACCAATGTCCTTCGATATTATAAAATGACTTTATAATTTTCTAGGCATTTTAGGTCTATAACAATGTGGTCTATATGTATATGAAACTCAAATCCGTATACGATATTTAATAGTATAGTGTTACAATCCGCTTAAATTACGTAATATGAAATAAAAAGTAGTGAAATTCATTCATTCATTCATTCATTCATAAAAGGTTTATTAAAAAGGCCATAGCAGTCATGAACTAAATTGGCATTTTGCGGCCAGTATACAATAATACAACAATATCATTATCAACAATATCAACAATATACACAAAATATATGCAGATAGACAAAAATAAACATTAAACACACCATACTAAGTAACCACGCCAACTTAAAAACCACAGAAATGTAATCTAGATTTCATTTCAAATGACTTTGAAATCCACGGCCCTAAACACACAACAGACATTATATTTATATATAGAATCCAGCTCCCCCTGAGTTGGAAATGACGTCATCACATTATTAGTGGCACGAGTGTGTGTACATGTGTTAGGTCTACCAGACAGCGCGCTGCAATACAGACAAGTCGATCGATCGATTGGTAATCGATGACTTGATGATTGGGTTTGCTAGAGAGTAGTTGAAGTGGAAGTGTGTGTGCATTGTCTGACAACAAATGATTGTTGGTCTGTAAAGAATCTATTGTTATAACAAAGCGACGTTCAGCCGGGTTTGAACGTCTTGTGTTGAAAGTGTAGTAAAATTACTTCAGTAACCTCTAACGAAATATAATTCTAATCTGTTCAGAATAAATGTTTGCATAAAACATCGACTATATAAAGCCCGTGATACAATATGGAGGGGGCACACCACTAAATAACTCCCCCATTGAAATACACGCGTTTCGGCCCTTTTTCAAGACCGTATTTTTACCCCACGTAACAATGATGGCATCTTGCAGTTACCTAACAGTAAAATTTGTGACGACCTTTACAAGCATTTAACCAGTTCACCTTGTTACACGGTCAATATATCCATTGAGGGACCAATCAATAATCATTGATTGGTAGGAATACAATACAATGCATGACCAGTTGACTTGGGTTAAATCATTGAGGATGAGGGTGGGAGGCATGTTTTCAAAACCCAGGACAACCCACTAAACAGGGGCGTATGCCAATAAAAATCACATGACCATGCGGGGAAAAATATTATCTTTAATCTGACCCACTATTTTGACAATCGACTGAGCCAATAAAATACAACACCAATTTGGAAAGTGAATACATTTTACTATAGTAAATGTTACCATTTTTACGCCCAATTTGCTCAAATCGGCTCTCGGGAACATGGTAGGACAACCCAGATCCTTTCAATATTTTGTAATAAGATTCACACAGTTTGTAGATACATGTATGATCTTGAATCTGACCCACTATTGTGACAATTGAAGAAATAGTTTTTCCACAATAATGCGCACTAGATATGGCCTATACCTTAAGTACAGGTTGGTTAAGTGACCTGTGTGAGGTCACGCGTCAATGGGAAACGTTGTGTGTGCTTGTATAGGAAAAGTTGACAATAACTGCACTATGGCCTACAATTATAATCAGGTGGAGTCTTTTTACACCCAACTCCAAGAGGTCATTGATAAAGTTCACAAGAAGGACATTTTGATCATTAAGTTCAGGGAGACTGGAACTCGAAGGTCGGCGAAGATGCACAGAAGGATTGGAAAGATATCTGCGGCGGCTCTTGCAATACCATAACCAACGACAGCTATAGGCTAAGACTGCTGGATTGGAATTATGCTGGTTCCCTGCACCCTGGATCCCCGCCCAACTTATCCATAGGTGCAGGTACAGGCAAATCCATTGCCGTCCGTAACCGTAAGCATAGGCGTGCGCAGGATTATTTTACCCGGGGGGCTTACAAATAAATTTCATTGGTTCGCACCGCTATTCGCGGTAACGCGGCCAGGGGGTGTTTGAGGGGGATGTCTATTTTAACACTAAAAAGTTCTAGAAAATGTTTCAGAAGCCATCTTGTTCCAATTGAATAACAAGGTAGTATACAAATAATAGGCTCGGAGCGCGCAAAAATTTGCTATTGTAAAAATAAAGGTTTAGAAAAACGTTCTTGAAGCCATCTTGTTAAGCTTGAATAATAAATAAACAGTGAAACTAATGCGCGCGTAGCGCCGCAAAAAATGTATATTTTAAGACTAAAGAGGTTCAGAAAACGTTTATGAAGCCATCTTGTTAAAATTGAATAATACAAAGTAAAAAATAATTCCCGCGGAGCGCGAAAAAATTGGCTATTGTAAAAATAAAGGTTTAGAAAAACGTTCCTGAAGCTATTTTGTTAAGTTTGTCAATAATAAAACATTCAAACTAAAAATTCGCGCGCAGCTCGCAAAAATTTGTTATTTTTACACTGAAATGGTCCTGAAAACGTTCCTAAAACCATTTTGTTAAGCTTGAATAATAAAACATTCAAACTAATTCGCGCGTAGCGCGCTAAAATTTGTTATTTTTACACTGAAATGGTCCTGAAAACGTTCCTAAAGCAATCTTGTTAAGCTTTAATAATAAAACATTGAAAATAATTTGTGCAAAAAATGGTTATTTTAACACTAAAATGGTTCTGAAAAACGTTCATGAAGCCATTTTGTTTAAGTTTGAATAAAAAATAAAAAAACCAATTCGCTCAAAACGCGCAAAAAAGTCTAGTTTACTAACTAAAATGGTCCAGAAAACGTTCCTGAAACATGTTGTATAAAGCTTGAATAAACATTGAAACCAATTCGCGCGAAGTGCGCAAAAAATGGCTATTTTAACACTAAAAAGCTCTAGAAAAACGTTCCTGAGCGTACAATTTCGCGCGAAGCGTGCAAAAAATGGCTATTTTAACACTAAAAAGCTCTAGAAAAACGTTCCTGAGCGTACAAACTGTCAGTTTTTTAAACTAAAATGGTCCAGAAAAACGTTCCTTAAGCCCTCTTTTTATAACTTGAATAAAGAAACATTGAATCTAACGCGCGCGAAGCGTGCAATTTTTTTTCTAGTTTTGTCGCTAAAATGGTCCAGAAAACGTTCCTGAAAAAAAAGCGCTGAAAAAATGCATTTCTAACACTAATGGTCCAGTATGATAAGAACAAAAATTGGTCATGGAAAACTGTCCTGGAGCCATCTTGTTAAGCTTTAATAATAAAATATTGAAATTAATACGCGCAAAACCAAAAAAAATTGGCATTTCTAACTCTTAAATGGTCCAGTATGACGTTTTTAACGTCCAAACATAATATTTAGAATATTTTGTGTGTTTTGAGACCCATTATAATGTTGAAACCTGTTGAAAAAGTGAGCGCGAATCGAGAACCTCGCCCCCCCCCCCCCCCCCCCAGTTTCTGAACTAAAATGGTCCAGAAAAAATGTTCCCGAAGCCCTCTTGTTAAGCTTGAATATTGAAACATTGAAACTAATACGTGCAAAGCGCGCAAAAATTGGCATTTTTAACACTAAAAAGGTATAGTTTAACGTTTTTTAACGTCCCTCACATTAAAATTATGGGGACGTGACCCCGTACCCCCCCCCATTTGCGCCGCATGTCCCTACTCTTCCTCCTCCCCCTACCTCCTTCTCTTCCTTCTTCTTATCCTCTTCTTCCTTCTCCTCTTCCTCCTTCTCCTCTTCCTCCTTCTTCTCTTCCTCCTATTTTTACCCTTTTTTCAATGGAGGAGGGTGGCCTGCTGCCCCCACTCCTCCTCCCCCTCACTTCCTCCTCTCCCTTCCCCTCCCCTCCTCCTCTCCTCCCTCCCCTCCTTCTCTCCTCTCCTCTCCTCCCCTCTCTCCCCTCTTTTTTATTACCCTCTGGGGACCCGGGGGGCTTGAGCCCCCAAAGCCCCCCCCCCCATGGCACGCGCCTGGTAATTATTGAACTATGACTCAAATGTATATAAAAGTATACATTTTTTGGAAAGGAAATTGATCAGAGAATCTAAATTTGGCATCATTTTTGACCAAAAATGTTGATTTTGTTGAGAAAATCACAACAACAAAAATCACTTTTTGGACCCAATTTTTTTGAACAAAGCTAACAAAAATAATTTGACAAAAAAGAAGTTCAAATCGCTTGATGATGATGTAAAGACACTAACTTAGGGAGGATTTGTTTTAACCTTATCTAATATTTTTAGCAATTTTGACTAAAAAGTGCCAACAAAAGTACCAAGAACTTCATCATATTCCAAAATACCATCAATTGTGTTTGGTTCGTCGTCGGACAGTTTGGGTGTGTTCGGAATGTTATCAAACAACGACGTGTTGACATTCCTCTCCTTATCTCTGTATCGGGTCTCGTAGAATGTCTTGGCTTCTTCAAGTATTTCTTTCTGGCTGTTAGTTATTACCGTTTTCTTTTTCAAAAAAGTTAATACAATCGTTGATGTAGTTCTTTTTGTTTCAAGATTGAGAAAGTATGTTGACGGTTTTTCACCAAATTCTAAATTCTGCACTCTGACGCGGGTTTTAACACCTTCCATGTAGCTGCATTTATTTACTATTATCAGCAAAAAGAATCTCAACATTTCATAGTACCGTTAACCAGATACAGTTACTGCATTTTTGAAACTGAACAAAATATTCATTATATTATACTCAGCATACTCAATGATGAATGCTATTCATCAACAAGTGGATACATGTAAAGCGGGACATAGCAGCTCATGTTATGTTAAATCAAACACTCACGTGAAACTTGCTCAGATATTATTTTCAGACATTGAATATGTTAAATGCGAAATAAACAATGTAATTATTACGTAATATAGCAGAAGATGTTCAGGCTAGAGAGTGTGGACCTTTATTCAATAGTGAAATTCAATCAAGCTTATTAGAGAAATATCACCAATCTTGTTCCGTTTTTAAAATATACAGTTTAAGGGACCGTTCATTATTTATGGTAGAGGGCGGGTTGGGACCAATTCGAGACTTGTATGTTAAAATTACCTAACCCCCCTACAGCTGAAACTGAAAATTACATGACCCCCCTGCTAACCAGTAGCTTTTTACACAACCCCCCCCCCCCCCAAAAAAAATCAACTTGTCACATACTTAAGGAGCTGTCTTTACCTTTGGAATTTTGTTCATGGATACGTTGGCAAATTTTGTTTGTGCCCTATCTGAACGGCCAATAATTTTAATGATGCCCCTTCTTTTTATTGTGTGAAATTAGTAATGGCGAGCGTAGCGAGTTGGATTTTTTTCTTTATATTTATACATTTTGGGTGGTTTTGTGAGTCTTTATAACCCGAACAAGTTAGAAAATTCTAAGCAGAAACGTATAATCCAGTGAAACTTTCTACTTTTGTGAGCATTGGTGCAAAGCAGAGATGAGGTGAACTGAAAAGCATGCAATGAATCGCATTTTTAAATCATGAAATTGGATTTTGTAACATTATACACCCTCCGTTGATGATTATATGTTTTTCCACCATATCGTCGATTTGCTGTCCAGAAGTCGTCTCATAGTAAAAGTTTTTGAAGTCGATAGGTTTTAAGAAAATATGCGCGAAGCGCAGAAAAAAAATGGCATTTACACTCCAAAATAGCCTCTAAAATCACTCCAATCACCACCATCTTTATAGTTTAAACAAATTTACACAACCCCCCCTGTTCAAGAATAAAAAGTTACATAACCCCCCTATTTCAACATATGAAAGTTACATGACCCCTCCTATAGTTTACCCAACGCCCCTCCACCATAAATAATGAACGGTCCCTAAGTTAAGTTTTATTTCAGTTAGCATAAAACACGTTTCCGTAACCAATTTTAACCAACTCAAATCAAATTCTCTTGAAAGCTAATTAATAGCCCCCCCCCCCCCTGCCAGAATAAATAATTTGAGAATCATTTGCACTCCGGGTGTGCACAGATTTTTATAAATAAAATCCTAACATTGAGTAAAGTACTTGTTTTTACCTACCCTGCGCATGATATACAACGATATAAAGCTAAAACATGTAATATTTTCAATGGCTTTTTCTCAGTACATTTTAATACTAAATGTTACTATGTATCATATTTACTCACCCGTGCAATTGCAAGTATCGTATCGCTGGAATCGTTCCCTACTTACTTGCATAGTTTAATGGAATTCACAAGATGATTCACTGCTCCTTGACACTGGAGCTGAAGTTGTAGTCACCTCTCTTATACCACTCCATCCAAAATATTGGAAACACGGAAATAAAACAAGCACGTAAAATAGAGCCCAGTTTTCTTACCTCGTGTTTATAGCCAGCGTGACTGCTGAGTTTAAGTACTATTACACAAAAAAGGTTAACTTTGAACTTACTTGTATACCATGTATACCGTATCCTTCATTGTTGTGATCTGTATGCTTCGTTGATTCGATGTTTTGTTCAGTTTAATATTAAATTGCATAGAAACAGAATCCGGGTTTAAAGTAATGTATATTATTATGGGAAAATCGAGGAGATCCTTTTTAAAAGATCTCGTCGAATTTCCCGTAGTTTGTGCGTGTTACAAATCTCGCACAAACTTCAGTCTCATTGAATGTCATTTAAAGGGACACAATGTCATGTTGATTTTTTTAAATTTTAATTAATTTACTTCAGAATTCAAGATGAACATTAAAAATTGCGATTATTGTTGTTTCTACTAAAACAAAATACCAGCAAAACTTGATTAAAACAATGTTTTAAATATGTTGAAATACCACCCTTAACCATGTAAATAAAAATGCTGGTTGCGGCTCTGCCAGCATTTTTGAATCGACGCTTTGTTGTACAAAGAGGGCTGATTTTTCTTAATCCTTATAGGTGTAAGTTCATACATGTAATACAATTGTAAAAATATACAAATCCCAGTTTTTATCATATATTTTTGTAATTGAGGGCGCTGCCTCCATAACATCTCTTAATGCCCCTTTTAGTGGGTCTAGCTGAGTATTATTAGAATACACATCAGTGGTAAGTAGTATAAGGCGAAGAAAAAGCCCTGACGCAATTTTTGGAATGGCCCAATTTGTTTGCGCCGGCTTGGGAACGTCACAACCCCATCTTTCTGAAAAAGGGGTACTTTTTAGGGGGCATCGCACTTTAGGGTATCCATTACAGCATCGAGGTATCGACGTTTAGGGGTACTAATTGCCGGGCTAATTGTTGTAGGTGTGACTTTTCAATAAACATGCAAAATGTTTTAAAAAATCTTCAATATTTCCCTACTTTTTGTATGCATTCTACATCATGCATATCACATGCATATCTGTATAAATGTCACATGATTATGAATTAAGATTATTTTGAGCATTACTATATACGCCATTTAGCGGTGCATTATTGAGTGTTGGTAACGCCGTTTAGGTAGGGTTTCGGAATTTGTTGGAGCTTTGTCATTATTGGGCTTTTTAAAACAAGATATTTAAAAAAAATTGGTCAACGTCGGAGAATGAATTTAACAGAGGACAAAGGAAATATGAAAAAGAAGCCTAGACAGTGTATAATGTATTTCAACAAAAACACTTTAAACCATGTAATATATCATTTAAAAAAAATCATTGTTGTGGTAAAAAATAAATCACTTTTTGGTCAAAAATTAAAAAACTAAGAATGCTTTCAGGTTATATTAAAACATAAGTCTGGGTTGATTAAATTAATATGATCTGAATTAGAGTTTGCTTGGAAATAACTAAATATCTAACATAATATTGAATTGACGAACATTAATATTAACATAAAATGAGCCGAAAGATATGAAATTTAATATAAAAGTGTTGATAACATTAATTTGTTTTAATCAAATCTGTAAATAAACTTCACCCTGAAGTAGCTTGAGACGTACTGAATGATTCCCCGTATTCAAAACTCTAATAGCTTCATATTGTAGAGCTTGACACTTGTTTTAGTAAAAGAAAAAAGGGATCAGCGAGGAGCAATACAAATTACTATTGCAAATGCTTGTGTTCTTGTGTCATAACATATTCCTCTCAACTCTTGGAGAGCACAAAAGTAAACTTAGGACAGCGGGGGTTACTGTCTATGCAAGGCATTATGCACCAGGTCTATGTAGTTTCCGTATGTGCTGTGCCACCACTTCAGTGATGGTTGTAGTAAACATATTAGGCCGTATTCATAAAAATAAGTAATTGCTTTTACTAAAGTAACAACCCCCTTTTACTAACCTTTTACTTAAATGTTTATTCATAGAAATAAGCAATGACTTTGAAGTAAAAGCTGCACATTTTAAGCATTAGTAATTGCTTTTTACTTATAAGTAAATGCCAGAGAAATTAGCACCTACTTCAATTTGTATTCATAAAAATGACCTATGACTAGTATTTACTAGTGATTGTACAAGCACCTCATTTGTGGCTTGCTGTTTAGCCAGTACAGACATATCACATCTTCTGTCTTGTTTTTACCTCAAAGACCACAACCTAAGGTGTATAACATCACCGAGTCCTCGTCAAACAACTATAGTATTACTAATCGTGATGAAGTCAACCCTACCACTTACAGAACTTTATTTAGGTTTGACAAACAAAATGTGGAATGGCTTGCAGACACCTTCATACCATGCACCGAATACCGAGACTCGTGGTGGGCGTTTGACACCAGTGGCCATGTGGCATAAATGGAGACGACTTTGGCATATTTGTCAGATCCAGGGTACCAAACGTCCATTGCCGAAATAAGAGATACTAATGAGTAACTTAAATTAGCTAGGGATGAGCAAGACTACAAAATGTCTCTAATAGTGAACCATTTTGCCACCCCCTTTTGTAGATGGTCACTGTAGTCATGGTAGTACAATAGCAACTACTTGAGAACTTACTAGCTGTAGCAAGTAACACCTGTAATCATTTAGCAAATGGTTATGAATAACATTTTAAGCAATTGCTTAGACTAGACCTTTTACTTACCTAGCTGTTGCTTTTACTTATAGCATTTACTAGTTAGTAATTACTTATTTTTATGAATACGGCCTATTATATCATAATATTAACCGTCGCTATGTATTACGGGATACAAGCTAAGTATGCGTATTTACACTGTAAAAGTAGCAATGCAAAAATACATGCCTTTGGCTATTCAAGGCTGTTTAAACTGGGTGGTCCATGTGGTCCCTTCTGCATAGTATTAGTAGAGTTGGCCAAATCTTGCCATTTCGTAGTAACAATGTGCAATGTTTTAATATCATTTTAATTATCTCTCCACAATAACAACATGATTTATGTTCATATTTTCGTATCGAGATCTCATATACATTTAAAAGACATCTGGGTACAAATATCGATTTAAAATACATGAAAGCAATCCATAGACTCCACCACAATACCTGAATCTGAATTCAAATGTCAACGTCGTCATCGACGTTGACAAAAAACGACCTTATCATTTATTAAGGAAGTAATTTGTACCTAAATTCAGTCCCACAATACATACGGGGCTTTTAAATTTAGACGTGGCTTTAGGGGGCTGTGCACCTTCAGGTACAGCCTCCGTAAAAGTGCCGTAACTTCTTCATTATTCATTTAATCTATATAAAAGTATACATTTTTTTGCAGAAAAGGGTTCAATGAGAATCCAACCATGATCATGAAATTGACTATTTTTGGGAGAAAATTATAAAAAACACGTTTTTTTACCCATTTTAGGTTCTGCAAAGATAACTCAAAATATATTTTGTCAAATTTTGTCATACTAGTTTTATTATATTCCTCATACAATTCCCTAGGAATCGTTTTTTTGTTGTTGAAAATCTTTATTATTTTTTGAAAAATCACGTTTTTAGCTAGATTAAATGTATACTTTTATCTAGATTAAATGAATAATGAAGAAGTTACGGCAGTTTTACGGAGGCTATACCGAAGGTGCACAGCCCCCTTAAAGAACGACCAATGATATAATATTATTTTAGATATCGGTCCAACAATAATCGATTTTGATAGTCTATTTTGGCCAACCTGTCAAATTATACAGAATTCGGTTCCACAATGCAATATTCTGTCCCATAATGCAATATTAAGAGGCAGCCACTAATATCTCTACAATTTGGAAATTGATGGAGCTTTGTCATAGAATATTGGGCTTTTAAAGACCGACCTTATCATTTATGATAAATAAATTTTAAAAAAATGTATTTATTAATTTTATTTATTATTTATTTAGGAAGTGATTTGTACCCAAATTCAGGTTCCACGATGGTTCCACAATTCGGTTCCACAATGCAATATTCGGACCCACAATGCAATGATTACTTGCTTAATTGGGGTCGTGTCCCCGATCTACGATGGCTCTCCACACTCTTCTGTCGTTCATTGCTGTCTTTATGTTACTCGTCTCCAGTCCAGTATCTTGCTTGAGTAGGTCGATAAATGTCAGAGCAGGTCGTCCCGGCTTTCATTTGCCATGTTTGGGGATCCAGTGCACCAGTTTGGATACTGGCTCCTCACTTCTGTAACAGTGGCCAGCAAACCTTGTTCGTCTCTTCCGGATCTTCTGGCTTATTTTGGAGAGGTCACCATACAGTTGGGTGTTTGGTATATGTTTTTCCCAGTTGACATTGAGTACTGCTCGCAGCATTCTGGTGTAGCAGCCATCTAGCTCTTTCTATAGCTTGGGAGTAATGGTCAAAGCTTCGCATCCATATAGCAGAACTGACTCCACAATACAATATTTAGGTATAAACCGCTAATATGTTAATAGGTGTCAGTAGTTGGTTACCAAATAAACACACAACCTACGTTATGACGACACCACCCTGTTTGCAACAAATATGGAAGAGATGGCGGAACTCCTGAAGAAAGTCAAGGTGGAGAGTGAGCAACTTGGGCTCCCGCTTGGGCTACATCTAAATGTTAGCAAGACCAAGATCATGTCCATATAGGCACAGATGGTGTTGGAGAGCCTCTCATAATTGATGGTAATGAGGTGGAATTAGTCTCGAAATTCAACTTTCTTGGATCCCTGATTACCAAAGAGGGTGGTTGCAGCCAAGAAATTAGACACCGTTTAGCAATGGCTAGATCAGCAATGGTCAACCTAAGCAAGATCTGGGCTGACAGAGGAATAACCAGAGTAACAAAAACCAGGCTTGTCCAAGCGCTTGTATTTCCAATTGCCATGTATGCCTCTGAGACGTGGACCCTAACAAAAGCTGACAAAAACAGAATAGCTGCTTTCGAGATGTGGTGTTGGAGGCGTATGTACAATGAGAAGGACCAATGCCAGTATTATTGAAGAAATCGGGGTGTCTAAACGACTTCTTCATGCTATCAACACCCAAATGCTGAGCTACTTTGGCCATAATTATCTCACGTCGCAAGGGTAACAACCTAGAGAAGATGATCGGTTGAGGGGGAATGGGGGGAAACAATGAAGTTTTTTTCAAATCCGCCCGGAAATTGCATGTTCAAAATCGCATATATACCAACGGAAGCTACTATAATGGGGTTGATAAACATTTTAAATGCCGCAATTTTGTCAAGGCGGGAGATTTTATATGCTATGCGGGAGTGCGGGAGAAAGAGTGTCTCGGCGGAAGACTCCCGCCTAATGCGGGAGAGTTGACAGCCCTGTGATAGGACCGAACCAACCATGTTAATAGCGTTCATGGCGTTAGAGGCTGTGGCTGTAACTGAAAAAGTTTTCTGAGTTTCAAAATAAATTTAGTCTAAAATAGCATAATATCCTCAGTATCGGATATCTAGGCTATTACGATATTAGCTAATTAGCCGCTAATATCTTTAAATAGCGTCAGTTCGAAGAAGTTCCGAGTTTCAAAAAGGGTTTTTTTTCTTCTAAAATAGCCTAATATCGTCAATATCGGATATTTTGGCTGTTAAGATATCTAATTAGCCGCTAATATCTTAAAAGCGTCAGTTTGAAACACAAAAAGCTAATAGCTTAATAGCGTTAATATCCTAGCTAATTAGATATTCTCAAATATAAAATATCCAAATATCTAAATAGCTAAATAGCGTTTTATCCAAACATCATTATCCAAATATCTTAAAGATCTAAATATCTTAATAGCATATATCCTAGCTAATTAGATATTCTCGAGGATAATATCTAAATAGCTAAGCGTAATATCCGAACATCATTATCTAAATATCTAAATACCTTAATATCTGAACCTAATATCTAAATATCTAAATAGCTTAATATCTAAAGCTAATATCTAAATATATAAATATCTTATAATAGCGTAATATCCTAGCTAACTAAGCTCAACACATTGCATTGTCGCTCTGTTATGGCATGGTAAATAACGATCAACACACTGTAGCTGAGATACCGCATCGAACGCGTGACGCTGGCTTGATCAAATTTATTTGTGGATCTATTTTGTGTCAATCATGAATATGCATGACGTTTATGCCAGCAAATCAGATTTGAGTGGAAATCGGCGCGTACCTGCATCTATGGATAAGTTGTGTGGAGCCCATTGCAGGGAACCAGCATAGATTGGAATTTGCTAGATACAACAACATATGGTTATACTTGCAAACACACTTGGAAAGCACAAGCCATCTAGACGTTGGACTTGGCATGCACCCAATGGCCGATACCACACCCAGATTGACTATAATGGTGCGGAAACGCTTCCAGTCAGGAATCAACAAAGAGACAACAAGGACATACCCAGGCGCAGATGTTGGAAGCGACCTTGATATGGTAATACTGAACTTTCGTGTCAGGTTGAAGTATGTCAAGAAAAGCAAGAGCACCAGGCTGAAGTTCAACTTGGATAGACTGAAAGATCCTAGTGTCTGTGAAACCTTCCAGGCAACAGTGTGTGGAAAGTTTGCTCCCTTGTTGATACTTGATGATAGTGCAGAAATGCTGACAACGAAATTTAACGAGATAATGATCAAGACAGCAGAAGAGTCACTTGAGAAACATCGCAGGAAAACACAGCCATGGGTTACAGACGACATTCTTGACATGTGCCACATGTGTGACAAACGAAGAGACCTCAAGAAACTGAAGAATACTCCTACAGGTGCCACAGCATACAAAGAAGTCAACAAGAAGGTCAGGAAACGTATGAACAGGGCTAAAGATCAGTGGATCAAGAAACAGTGCATAGATATGGAAGAAAGCCTGGAGAAAAACAACAGTAGAAGAGCATTTCAGATTGTCAAAGACCTCACAAAAACAAGACAGGCGCGAGTCAGCACCATTCACACAAAAAATGGCAACTGTCTCACAGAGGAGGAAGACATTCTTAAGAGGTGGACAGAGTATTGCTCAGATCTATATAACCACCAGACCAAAGGCGATCCCAATGTAACTGTATGCCACGAATCTTCAAATGATGATGACTTTCCCATCTTAAGGGAAGAGGTGGAACAAGCCATAAAATCTTTGAAAAATGGAAAATCACCAGGTGTTGACAATATTCCAGCAGGGCTCATTAAGCAAGGTGGCGAAGCTGTGGTAGACCTCCTCACCAACATCTGCAACAAGATCTGGCAAACTGGTGAATGGCCATAACACCTTGGACCAAGTCACTCATCATCACTCTACCTAAAAAAGGCAACTTACAGCAATGCCAGAACTACAGAACCATTAGTCTAATCAGCCATGGCAGCAAAGTCATGTTCAAAGTCCTATTGAACAGACTGAGACCACAGGCGGAAGAAATCATAGCTGAAGAGCGGTTTCAGAAGTGGAAGAAGCACAATGGAGCAAATATTCAACCTGCGAGTTTTGTGCGAGAAATATAACCAACATCAGCAAGACATCTTCCATGTGTTTATTGACTTTAAAAAGGCCTTTGACCGTGTGTGGCACAAAGCACTGTGGGCCACGATGAAGCTTTACAACATGGGCCAAAAGCTCATTCAAACCATCGAGCAACTGTACAGCAAAGCCAGCAGCGCAGTACTTGCACAAGGTAAAGTTGGTAAATGGTTCCACACCTCAGTTGGGGTCCGACAAGGCTGCCTATTATCCCCTACCTTATTCAATATCTTCTTAGAAAGAATAATGACTGATGCACTAACAGATCCCAATGGAACAGTCAGCATAGGAGGGAGAAACATCACCAATCTGAGGTTTGCTGACGACATCGACGGACTGGCAGATAGCGAAGAAGAGCTGGTGAGTTTGGTTGACCAACTGGACAAAACATAGACCAGATACGGCATGGAAATAAGTGCAGAGAAAACCAAGCTGATGAGTAACAAAGACGAAGTGATAACAACACCAATCACAGTCAATGGCCAAAGACTACAGACAGTTAAGAAGTTCAAATACCTTGGGGCCATCATCAGCGATGAAGGTTCCAAACCAGAAATCCTTTCAAGAATCGCACTTACAACAGCTGCCTTGGCGAAGTTACAACCCATTTGGAGAGATAAAAACATCACTCTCGGCACCAAACTAAAGGCTTCTGCATGCCCTTGTGCTCTCCGTCTTCTTGTATGCATGCGAGTCATGGACTCTGACGGCAGAACTACAGAGACAGATCGAAGCGGTAGAGATGAGAAGTCTAAGACGCCTCCTTGGCATTTCATATACTGACCACATCACAAACGAGGAAGTGCGTCGAAGAGTGGCGCAACACATGAAGAGCTATACAAACCTGCTGGCCACCGTGAAAAAGCGAAAACTAAAATGGTATGGCCATGTAACCAGATCATGTGGCCATTCCAAGACCATCCTGCAGGGCACCGTAGAGGGGAAGCGAAGAAGAGGTCGCCAGAGGAATAGTTGGAGGGACAACATCACAGAATGGACTGGGAAAGCTTTCGCAGAAACCCAAGCATTAGCACATGACCGAGTGAGATGGAGGGAGGTGGTTAAGAAATCCGTCATGCAGTGCCCCTACGACCCTGGAGGGTTATGGGAGCGGTAAGACGGTAAGAACAATGATGGAATTTTTTATTTCGCATGAATGTATTAAATATGTGTTGAATTTTATTTTAAACTTGATTTTTCTTGACCCATCTTGATCAACTTTTTCGCTACGGGCACCTAAACAGCGCCCTCACCATTTTAAACCGATATTTTTGCTTCCTCACCGGTTCCAGCAACGATATCCTTCCGACGATTTTGACCACATTAGCAAGCTGAGGTTCTATTCTATCTTTTTCATAAAAAATAAGTAAGATTTACTTCTATTTGCTTCCCCTGGGACGATGATCAAATTGATATAGGTACTATTTCTCCGAACAAAGTCGCCCCCTGGGAAGTCGTCCTGGCAGAAACTCGTCTGAAACGTCTTCTGAACAAACTATCACTCCAAAGCTTTCCCACATTATCTATGTTAACAATAAAACTAATGTGTTGTAAATAACGTTAAAGGTATATTATGTGATTTTTTTCAATCCAGGAGACGCCCTCACTCCAGATTTACATCAGTTACATTTCTGATCATAAATCACGAATATATTCCAAGTTACAGAGCGATACCATTCCTAATTACCTCACAATCATGGTTTAGCGCCCTCTATCATTGATTTTTACTATGAAAGCAGATTTTCTTGCAGATTTGCATTTTTGATCATGAATCATAAAGATTTTCTAAGTTACAGATCGATACGATTCCAAATTACTTCAACATCATGGTTTGAAAATAGATTGTATCGCTCCAAAGTTTTACTCTAAATTCACTCTAAAACCATGATTTTGACGTTATCAGGAATCGTATCGTTCTGTAACTTGGAATATATTTATGATTTATGATCAGAAATGTAAATCTGCAAGAAAATGTGCTTCCAATTTTTTTTCTCTCGAGGATTGAGGGCGTCCCCTGTAAAAGATCACATAATATACCTTTAAATCCTTTGCCACCTAAAATGATTTTGATTCAATTCAAATTCAATGCATCAAAATAGCGCTAATGTAATTTTGCTCCTATAGCAATCATGCAATACTATTGATTCCATCCGGCAAATGTTAACCAAAGATTTCAAATTTTGAAAGTTATATCCCCATAAACAAAGCATATTCTGACAATGTCCCAGATCTCCTCAGATTTAAGCCGGGGGTTTCGTCGGGAGGGGACTGGGCCTATGATGGGAAATGAGTGGAAAAAGATGGCACTATAGATGCATGAGAACTTTTGTAATTTTCATGGGTTTCATCACATTGTATTTCCTGAATAAAAAAATGCGCCCCCCCCCCCCACTTTAACTTTGGGGGAATTGTGCGGCCTATTTGGGGAATCTAAGGGATTTAGTTAATTCCCATCTAATTGACAATTTCCCCTTTGCCCGGTTAAGACGGGCAATTTAGTATACTAATGGCAAATGTTCGCGCGTTACGCGCGCATTTGTCCAGGAATATCATTATAGAAGCTCGTTTAAAACAAAAATGTACCTTAATGATAGTCATATTCTTGTAAATATGTTTTTGAAAATGAGCGTATATATCAACCTTAGGGTGAGACGTCATTCAGTGGACTCGTGATGTCGTGTACGCACAGATTAGAATGACGGGGTTTGCGACGTACACTGACGATACAAATATGGTACAGCTTATACATTATGACACCAACGTATATAGCAAAACATCTAAGAACTATGTTTGATTCTCATTCTTATTCAGTTTGTTGGTTAATATTTTTATCTTTTATTTTAAAAATAACGGTATTTTGTTAGATTTGTTTTAATCAAACAACAACAAATTTCCCCCTTTGTCATGTTTATAAAATCGGCGAATCCATCGAGCTGTTTACCAACTTCCTGCGAATAAACGCGTTTTTAGCACATGCAAATGGCAACGCTGCGTTATACGCACAGTGCATACGGCGGCAACTGTGCGTAGGACACGCTTAAATTTAAACCGTCTTACCGCTTTGACCATACGCACTGAAGGTATTATTATTCAAATAAATAAAACCCCGCCCCAAATATTATCGTCTCATAATAATATAGCGCGTAATGTATGGGGCTGAAAGTTAGCCAAAAACCAATCAAATTGCCTGTTGACATCCTAAACCACACCCACTATCATAAGAATCAGCTATATTTTATATCATGTTTCTCTATAATTTACAAAAAGTCCCAACAGATAACTAAATGACTCTTGCCTGTTGCTGAACATTGTACACATTATCACATACCGTATATGTATCTGGAGAAATATATATACACAAATCATATGAAAAACCTCTGCCAATAGCTAATTGTCAACACCAACAAAAATGGTCAATAACCAATAATATGGCTTCTAGCTCGTTGAAACCCACAACCTGTATGATGTGGGCAATGCACTCAATGAGTGAAACAGTATAAAACTATTATGATAGGCAAATTGATATTTCTAAATCATCATTTTAGTTAATGCGTTCATGAAAATTTCAGTTTTTATTATTGAATGTTGTGAGCTTTGAGTGCCAACATTTGAACTGCATATTTTTTATTTATTTCAACTGCACAGTTTCCAATCTCCGCTGCATATATGTGCTGGAAGCACACTTATTTTAGGGCCTGCTATACACCGAACATCAATAATTTCAATTAATGACGTCACCAGAATTAGGGCATTTTTTGGACATCATGGACATACGAGAGTTTGAGCAAGAACTAGAATTAAAGGTTTATTCAGCAATTTCTATTGCACCATCAATTTTGATATAAACTGGGATTTGAACAGTTTTACAATTGTAATGAAAGTTATCTTAGGTCAAACCATTACTCAAAAAGAAGAATAGGCTAGAAGTTGGCAATTACAGACCTGTTAGCATTCTGTCTGTGGCCTCTACAATCTTTGGAAAAGTAGTCTTTGTTCAACTAAACAAGTATCTCACTGAAAATAACATCTTGTATCAGTTCCAATCAGGTTTTAGAGGTAACAACTCAACAGATACTTGTCTAATCTACCTTCAGGATCACATCAAAAATCAATTAAGTGATGGTATGTATACTGGTATGGTGCTGCGTGACATCCAGAAAGCATTTGACAGTGTCTACCACTCTAACTTATGTAAGAAACTTACAGCTTTGGGTGCGAACTCCACTAAATGGTTCGAGTCTTATTTAAATTGTAGATCTTAGATTGTCAATGTTAATGGCTCTGACTCTCATTCCATGCCTTTGACATGTGGTGTTCCACAAGGGAGTATTTTGGGCCCAATTTGTTCCTTTGTTATGTTAACGATATGCCCGGCTGTTTTGATTGTATGTTACTTCAGTATGCAGATGACAGTGCCTTAATTGTTTCTTACAAAGATCCTGTAAGAATAGGGCACCAGCTCAGCAAATATCTTTAGTAGTTTTCTTTTTTTCTTTTCTTTTCTCTGTTATTGATTGATTGATTTTATTAATATTTCACATTCGTGGCCCTAAGGCCAAATGATATGAAATTTACATGATAAAAATAATTGAAAAACAAGGCAAGGTAACTTATTAATTAATGTAAAAGAGAAGAGTGCACATATAGATTAAAAAAATATTTAAAAATATCAAATTACATATGTACATAACAAATACCATTATAAAAATAGAAGTGGGTGCAGAAAAACCCTGGGCCTATTTATTTAAAAGCTGCACAAAATAGGGCACAGGACTGTTTTGAACCTATTAGTCCTGACTGGCAGCTGAGAAAGCTTACTATTATTGCGTAAAGACCGCCCCATGACACTCCCCTCTGGTAGGCGGTATTAGAGAACTGGTGCGATTTGATTTGGAAAGCCCTTCGGCAAACCTAAGACAGTGTTTTTCACGTCTACCAGAAAGGGTGTCAAATTTGCAAATGTCTAAGGCATCCTTGTAAGAAGTATAATTACGGCCAAGGATTATTCTGCATGCCCTTTTTTGAGTTGATTCTATTTGTTGAGACTGAGTAGCTGAAACACTCGAGTGAAACCGAATCGTTTTAAAGTCCGAAGCATAAACAACCAGGAATTAGCTTTTTTCAACGTATTGTCCACCTGGACATCCCATTTAAGGTTGTTTTGGATGCGCACACCAAGAACTTAGTTGTAACAAATGGCTCATTGACAATAAGCTCTCTCTTCATGTGGGTAAAACGGAACTCATTCTTTTTGATACAAAGCTGAAGTTGAAAAACTGGCAAGAATTTACCATCGAGTGTGAGGGGCAAACAATTCATGCTATCCCCTTCTTTCAAATACTTAGGTCTCACCATCGATATTTAAATGGTGAAGAAATGGCTCTTATTATCATCAAAAAGTCAATTATAGACTGAGATTTTATACAGACACCAGCGTTAAAAATAAGATTTTTTAAATTTTTATCCAGCAGATATCCTAGGTTGAGATTTTGGTTATCCCCCCAAAAATGTGGTTATCCGGCGTTTGTCCAGTTGTTCACTGTGTTACATACATCTATGTGCTGTTCACCCTGCCCGTGGTTAAGCTGCTCAATTACATCCTGAGCACAATCTGTTATAAATAATCTTGATGTTTTCAGTTTAGACTATGTTTAGCACGAACCCTTACCGCATTGCTCAGATGCGCCCTGGGTGTAGGGGCTAGCAACCCCTGCCCCTTTAATCTTATTGCTTCAAGTCCAAAATCCAAGCCTCGAAAGAAAGCGGACGGATCAAAACGGAAACGACATAAGCATACTTATCGACGCGACTACGAGAAATGGAATTGCGAATAATGGAGGTCAACATACGTGGACTTCGTTCAAACATCGGATAACTTGCCAACATTTGCTCAATAAAGAAACCGTCTATTGTCGTTGTTGTTGAAACCTTCCTTGATGAGACTGTACACAGAAAAAAAATACCGAGTCATTTGACTCACTTCGACAATTTTGGAATGAGTCATCAATAAGTTGACTCATTTGCTGAGTCAATTGACTCATTTTAAGTGAGTCACATACACATTGACTCACTTATTGCACTAAGTGTATCATAGTTGACTCACGCATAATCTGTTAATGAGTCAAATTTCAAGTGACTCAGTACAGTATTGCCAGATTGACTCACTTGTCAGGGAAAGATGAGTCAAGATCGACTTTTGACTCATTCATAAAAATATTGAGTCAAATACGAAATGAAAGCGAGGCTGTTTTTATTTATTAGATCTGCCATTTTGTTTTGCACATGGACTGGTGACTATATAGCGTATGTTCATGATGTTAGTAATTGAAGACACAAATTGTGTCATTTCTTTTGGACTTCTTTGTTATTAAACACTGCATACACTCATAAGTTATATGTGGAATTTCTGGAGCTGATAGAACAGTAACTTTTTTTGCATTTGGCGGTGTTTTACCTTCAGTAAGCTTACAGTGGTGGACCTTCGTCGTTACACTGCAGTAAGCTTGTGGATGTATTTAACTTCATTATTTGTTGGACTTAGTGCCTGCTTAATAATGGGCAACATACAGTTTCTACAGAAACTAACACTTTTCGGAGATCACCGCCCATGTTTGTGATAGTCTTTAATTGTCACAAAACAATGCTATTCTGAGGCTCAACTGAAAATTCCAGTCTGAGTCAGTTGACTCATCCAACCTGAGTCAATTGACTCAGTAAAACGTCCAAGTGTCTCAGTACACGGACAAACAAAAGACTCATCAAAATGAGTCATTCGACTCAGTTAATATTATCTGTGAGTCAAGTGACTCATTTAAATGTGTCAAATGACCCAATTTGACTCATTATTGAGTCAATTGACAAGTTACAAGTGAGTCAGGAGGCTCAATTGACTCATTAGTATTGAGTCAGGTGACCCATTACCGAGTCTGGTGAGTCACTAGTGAGTCAATTGACTCGTTTTTGGTGAGTCAGAGGACTCACTAATTGCATTTGTGAGTCAATTGACTCATTATGGATGAGTCAAATGACTCAGTTTAACTTCAAAGTGTCTCACTACATGGACAACTGAAAGACTCACCAAAATGAGTCATTTGACTCAGTAATTTCTTTCTGTGTACCTGATGGAACTGGATGCATCTCTATTCCAGGCTTCTCCATGTGCTGTCGCAGAGACAGAAAGGCAACCCATGACATAAATTGCCCGCTTAGGAGCGCTATTTATCAGTTTCGCTGCGATCTGTTGAAACTAAGCCTTACAGATCCGCGGGATTTGCCTGCAACTAGACGGGTGAATCTCGGTCCGGATCTGAGCTGAAAAATCACTTGATCACACTATACCAATTAAAATTGTCTAAACCAAAGGATGTTCGAATAACCTTCTAGTTAGCTTAGAAAAAAAATCAATTTATCTGAAACAAAAGAGTCCATGTAATCCAATTTCGCTGCACGAGGGAGGAAGAGTTGAGCTTGGCAATGTCCCCGGGAACACAGGGTCCTAGCTAGAAGCCATTAAAAGCAAGATTTCCTTTTTAGGGTATAAAACAGGCTTATTTATGACGCGACACGATAAAGCGGAATGAGTCACATGTCGGGAATATGTGACCCATCACATCAAAATATACGTCTTGTCGGATTTTCTAGTTTCTAGTAAAATGTCTTGAAAAATATAAAGAAATTAAAAGGAAATGATACACTTCAATTCATCATCCTGTTTTCTAAAGGGACATGAAGAGATATGTTGGAGAATGCGCCCACAATTATGATAACAACTGAGATTTGTATATTTTTACAATTGTAGGCCCTATTACATGTATGAACTTACACCTATAAGGATTAAGAAAAATCATCAACACGTCGATTCAAATATGCTGGTAGAGCCAGGGATACTATTAATTTTGGGATAGGAAACTCCTATACTAACACATGTAGCGAAAACGGTGCCGTTTGCATAAATTACATAAATTATGGTAATCATCGGAATGTGTCGGTGACTATCGGTGACCGGCGTTGAACGCGTTTAACAGTGTTTAACCAGGTTTAACGTAATATTTGGTCAGCATAGGTTTGAGGGCGTTGAGGATTTACACAGACGACGGTGGCCACGCGAAACCTAAATGTTGAATACGTAATGAATAAGGTGAATAACACGTAATCGCGAATGTTAATCTTATCATTTTGACAAATTCATCATAATTAGAAGAATTGTCATTGTTAACCGGGCGATGACTGTTCAAAATAATTCAAAATAGTGCACTCCCGTTGACATATTGGGTCGTCTGAGAGACGCGTGGCCAGCGTCGTGTCGTCTGCTACAATCACGCCTGATCAGTATAGCGCCACCAGTTCTATGCTGACCAAATTTTAATTAAAAAGTGGACCCGATCGGCAAGCTCAGAGGCATACCCCTGGTAGAGCCTTAACCAGCAATTTACCATATAGACAGTGTCCCCTGCAGCACACGTGATAAATAACGCGAACCATATTTACATAGAGATTATTTTAAAGAAAAGGTTCAATTAATAGCGATGGCATTCTTTTAATCAAATTTTGCTGTGTTTTTGTGAGTAGAAACAACAATTATGGTAATTTTTAATGTTCATCTTGAATTCTGAGGTGAATTAATTTTTTTTAAAAATCTTCAACACTACTTTTCACAAAATGTTTGAAGTAGGCCTACATGTATGTCAAAATTATTAAATTTCATATTTGGAACCACCATCATGAGAAATGCATTACAATAAATACAAACATGCCTAATATTGGTTCAGTAATCCTTGAGATAAACCTTGGAAGTTGAGGAAGGTTTCTGACAAATCTGTTTTGTATATAATTAAACCAATAGCCGCGTGGATAGTGTTATAGTGTTAAAGCTAAATTTCAATTATGAGTAATCAATTTAAAGCACACGCAATCACTCTTATCGACTCCAGCACCGACTGACTGGAACCATTCGGTGAGTGCGCACCCTGTAGTTTAGGCCTATTCTGGGAGGTATCTGAAGTAACTAAAGATCACTTCTTGAATCGAGGGCGCTGTTTATTGCGAGACTCAATGGAAATTAATCGTCCCCTAAAAACGTCCTAGCCAGGATTTCCTTCTTATAAAACATGCCAGCTAGCTAGATTGTCTAGATGACTTAACAATCGTTTGCCAGACAGGAATTCATTTTATAAGAAAAAAGAACCAGCCAGATTCGAAACATCAGAGGAACAGATATTTGCCAGGAAACCTCGTTGGGTGCCCCTGATTAATTCGGTCTGGTAAACCTATTGTTATCAATTACTACTATACGAGAGGATTGCCTGGTTGTATATTTAAATTCGAGGCGTGTATAGCGGTACTTCTTGCTAACTGCATGGGTGAGTTTTCCATTATATTGCAAATTACATCCACGCTCATGCGTTTAAACTACTCAATGGGCGTTGCAATACAGCCGGTTGGTTGCACACGAGAATTATGTCATATAGCAACCAGCTTTGATGGAAGGCGAATATTTAAATTTGTTGCCGGTTTTTAGAGCATCAATTTATAGCGCTGCTAAGCGGGCCTTGTAGCGTAGTCTGGTGGTGGCATTGCTGTCTACTGCTAGAAGGGATTGCCATCACCATGACCCAAGAAATGATCCATACATAAAAGCTACTGATCGCCGCTGTTTATATACCTCCTAGTGATAGCAGTGAAGTCATCGACTACCTGGACTCAAACACTCTTCAAAAAATGAGCACACTCAATTATGCTTGTCGGTGATTTCAATGTCCATCACACTGACTGGTTAGGAAGTCGCACCACTGATGCATCTGGTCGACGCCGCCTTCAACTAGCTAACACTCTAGGATTACGACAGATCGTCAGCCTTCGGGCTTAATGGGTTATCCTGCTTTTATCTCCCTCAAGTTTGTGTGGTTTTGTAATTTTAAGTGTAGCTTAAGGTTCTTCTCTTTATATTTTTATCATAGTCATTTTTATATGTGGAGATACCGAATTAAATCAAATTAAATCAAATCCAATTGGAAATAGCTCATGAATAATTCATCAAGCTCATTATAGCCATTGTAGTCCGATGGTGGGTAGTATGGCAATTTTGACTTCCTTTCAAAATAACCTCCCCAATTCTTTGTCAATGGATTCACCAAGTAAAACTAATCCCAATATTATCACTAGTCTTTAATCTGTCACAGATATTGAGACTCGATCTCTTTATTCATCATAACAATAAGATACTTCAGAGGGAAATTAGGTTTGAATTTGACACTGTGAATTTCATATTTCGAATGGAAACCATCCAAATTATCTGTACTTTCCCATAGCACCCACATGACATGGGCACACACAGAGCTATTTGTTTTATCATAAAAGTACATGAGAGTACATAGCGATTCAAACATAGAAATAGTAGATACAGAAGGAATAACAATGATCCATGATTATTAAAGCTCTAATCACATTACCGGTCTTTAACATTGATTGTTATTTAAATCCTATTGGAGAGCATTATCCTAGCTTAAGCGTAATGCGATAATGCCACTTTTGTATAGCCATGGAAATAGTAGCCTGTTTGTTGCCGGGGGTTTGGAACAGGTGTATCAATAACACTGTAGCTCTTATCCCCCTTCATCAACACAACCTCCCCCATCCCCACACCATAGAATGCCTACACCAACCTTACACTGATCATGATATAATTTACATGTACATCATAGACCCTGCATATAACAGCATGTACATACTATGTACAGCAATCACGGCACCTCTACTGAACCAGTGACCAGACCAGAGACAAACTACTCAAAATACTAATAGCATGTTAGTCACTGACCATCTGAGGATTTTGCAGCGGCATAGCCGATGCAAACACCGATGGAGTACCGAGTGACTGCATAGAGAGAGTGTTGGTATAGTTAACCAGCATAAGTGTTTCTAGAACTTGGATTTAAGATAACCATGGGGGTGGGCAAATATGGGAAAATCTGGGCGATACAGTAGAACTAATCATATTATAAGGGGAAAATGATTATAATAACATATACGAGCCTTGAAAAAGCTTAGAAATGCCCTCAGCGAGCACCCAAACAAACATCTGCGGGGCCCTTATTTGGGAAAAACCTCTTGACACCAATCTGAATGCAATTTCCAGCGGTCATCATTATAGCAACATTGTTTTTTAAATGCCTGAAATGTAAAGGAAAATATATAATAATTAGGTCTGAAATGGCTTACAAACGCCCTCAAAATGTTCTCGGGCCCTTAAGCGGGTCCCGAACCACACTGCGCAAGATGCTCAGCTCGCCACGCTTGCACTGGTATATAAGTGCCCCAAAAAACCTTTAAAAACATTCCGCCTAAAACACCCACTATGAAAAAATCCTGCATACGCGCCTGGGGGTACGTGACATAGACCTTGATGCGTTTAGCTTGGCGTTTTGATAATCTTTCAGCGCAATGCAAGCGCGGGTCTGATCGCAACACAACGTGAAGGGTTTTAGTGATATCGATTTAAAAAATGATTATATCGGACAGTTTTCTGCGCTCCTCCCTGTGTGTTGTTCATATTTTGATAGTTTTTTCAGCGCAGTGCAATCGCTGGCCTGAGCGCCGTAGATTGTGACAGGGCCATTAAATAATTTATCGATTGTATTGCTATTGTATGGGTAAGCTTACTTCTGTTGGTATACAGCAGTGGCGTAACCAGAGGGGCGAGGGGGGCGATTGCCCCAATAACAATTTTGAGTCTGTCGGTTGAGATTGACATTGTCGGTTCATTTGACAAGAGGAATCATGGAATTATGACATTTTGATGGTAAAATTAGTACAAAGATTAGGACAAATATAGAATTTTTTCGCGCATGTCCTCGTTTAGAGCCAACATGTACCTCAATCATAGCAACAGAAGTGCCCGCATTTGTTTCGTCGGTAAAGTTTTGTCGGTTCACTTTTATTCCTCGCCCCTATAAGGTAATAAATACGCTCTCAACTCAAAAACTGTAGCTCCTATACGTAAAAATATTAAATAATAAAGTTTTAACGAAATTTCTTCTCTTTAATTTGAGATATTTTTCTTCTACACTCTGATTTTAATTACATTTATGGGTAATACAACCTCTCGCGCCGGGTAATAACATTACGTTAATTACGTTTCTGATAGGATTGGAGAAGATTTCAATTTCATAAAATGGCCTAAGTGGATTGGTCATTTGATCCCATGGCCAGATGGCATATCAGTCTAAACACTGTGATCATATAACACCTACTATCGTCTGTCAGGTAGAGGTCGGTTCCATCTACAGTCTACACCCCCACTGTGGTAGGAACAGTCGTGCATTATTTGCATCCGTTTTTTGTCTTCCATAGGGGCGTGGTGAATACAACCCCAATAGACAAATGAATTGGGTGTGTCTGTATATAAACCGTGATATTGTTAGCGCTAGCCTCATTGCCAGTCACACGCAATGGTTTATTATCAAAGTATTTTCATTTTTAGTTGATAATGATATTTTTTTATACGCAGATGCAGATTCTGGGTATTTACTTCAGTCAAGTTCTGGACATTTTAGCTCGTCTTAATACCAAGCGATCAAAATATTGAGAAAAGGATCTTGATTATGGCCCACTGTTGAACAACAACAGCCATATAGATATATTAACACTTCGTGTTCATCATACGAGTGAACAAGCTGGACTAAGAACTGCGATTTGTCTTTAACATGTGAAAGGGAGCCAAACTGTTAGCATCGAGAAACACTAGGAGGCTTGATGATACCTCGCTGAAACGGTTTTCAGAATAAATGATAAACCTGAATGTTCATTGAAACACCTTCAGTATAGTCTTTATCACGGGAAAATGGCGTCTAAAACTCCTCGTAGACACACAGTGTGGCAACTCACAAGTCATCCATTTATAAATGGAATTGTAGCCATATTATTTGCTTTGCTGTTGGCCTTTCCGGTAACACGTAGCAGGTACTTCCAAACTATAGATTGCACTACTGACTGTGATTATTCTGTTATTAATCAGTTTAATTTGTTCAGGCTTGGGTCGACAGTTATTACTATTTCTACCCAATTCCGTTGCGCATCTGTGTGCATGTGTGTACTAGGCAATTGCAATTTAACGTTAACTTGTCCAAATGGTACATCATCTGTGAAGGTGTTATATCCATCAAACATCACGGATTTGTCATGGGGTAACACTGGTCTACATGGCATGGAGTCAGATGCATTTGCAGACTTGAGGAGCCTCCAGTCGTTAGATCTATCCAACAACAAGCTCATAAATATACCTCAACAACTGTTTCAAGTACTAAATAACCTTCTGCTCTTAGATCTGTCGGTAAATGATATTGTAGTGCTTCATCCGCAGCAGTTTAAAGGACTGTCCAACCTCTATGGTTTAAATATGGGACATAATAACATTGCGGAATTACATCCACAACAGTTCATTGAATTAACAAACTTGGCTATCTTATATCTGTCTAACAATGGTATTATGGAGTTACATCCGCAGCAGTTTCGAGGCCTTGCCAATCTCGCGAGCTTATCTCTGTTTGACAATAATATCGTACAGTTACATTCACGGCAGTTTGAGGGATTTACAGATCTGTACACGTTGCAGCTGTTTGGTAATAATATCGTAGAGTTACATTCACGACAGTTTAAAGGTCTAACCTATCTTATGGACTTATATCTATATGATAATAATATCGTAGAGTTACATTCACGACAGTTTGAAGGTCTAACCAATCTGAGGGGCTTAGATCTACATGGGAATAATATCGTAGAGTTACATTCACGACAGTTTGAAGGTCTAACCAGTCTGACGGGCTTATATCTACATGGGAATAATATCGTAGAGTTACATTCACGACAGTTTGAAGGTCTAACCAATCTGAGGGTCTTATATCTACATGGGAATAATATCGTAGAGTTACATTCACGACAGTTTGAAGGACTAGTGTTCCTTTTTGAATTGAAATTATCAGACAATAACATAGTAGAGTTAGACCCGCAGCTATTCGCAGGACTCGTAGATTTGAACTATTTATACCTGTCACAAAACCACATTGCGTTCATAGATTCTCAGGTATTTCAATCACTAATTAAGCTTTGGGTGATGGATCTAAGTCATAATTATCTGGCTTCATTTCAGCTTCCCGCTGTCAAATACAAAGAGCTAGTATATCTTTCTCTTGCTAATAACAAGTTATCAGTTTTCCCAAACGGTATATTCCAGCATATTGATGGATTGCGATGCCTTGATATATCTGAAAACAATTTGAATAGTTTTGAGAGTGAATTATATTTTGGGAACAACTCAATTGACTTACTCGACATTGTAGACATAAGAAATAATGATCTTCGAGAGGTTAAGTATGATTCATTCAAAGGATTCCCCAATTCCACTTTGATTTTGGTTGACAATGCTGCTACTTGTTGCTTTGTGGAAACGGGTAATTGCACTGCTACTATCCCACGATCACAGTTTCTAACATGTGGAAGATTACTTACAAATGATATTCAAAGAATAGCTATGTGGGTATTGGGCATCTTTGCAGTTGTCAGTAACATGTGCGTATTGCTCTATCGTTTTATGCGAACTGAAGGAAATAACAAGGTTCAATTATTGCTGATATCAAACCTGTCGCTCTCAGATTTTATCATGGGCATTTATATGCTTATGATAGCGTCAGCAGATTTATATTATCGGGATTTTTTCCCCTCGGAAGCATGGCGGTCGAGTATTACCTGTAAGATAGCCGGGACGCTATCCATATTATCAAGTGAGGCGTCGGTGTTCTTTGTTTGTTTAATTAGCATAGACAGGTTAATGGGCATCAGGTATACATTCAGCAATCATAGACTAGGTACAACCTCGACGAGAGCAGTAGCCATTGCACTATGGGTATTTGCAGTAACATTAAGTATCACGTCAACTATATTAGCAGAAATTAATCCTGATTACTATGATGTATCCGAAGTATGTGCTGGTCTCCCGCTCTCTAGAAGGAACACCTTTCAAACCGAATATTGGCTGTACGAAACGGGAATTTGGGACCGAAGAGCGAACCAAATTGTATTTAACGATACTATTACCAATATTTCTGGGAATAAACCGGGTATGTATTTTGGAATAGCTGTATTTTCTGCGATTAATTTCATAGCTATTTTGATAATCTTGTGCTGCTATGTCGTGATCTTCATAACTGTCCGACAAACAGCAAAACACGCTGGGCGAAATCCGAATCGAAAGGAAGAACTCCGAATGGCTATCAAGATGGGGTTCATTATATTCACGGACATGCTATGCTGGTTGCCTATCATTATACTGTCTATCCTTGTACAGATTGGGAGACATAGAGTCACACCCGTTGTCTATACTTGGATTGTCACATTTGTTTTGCCTGTCAATTCAGCTATTAATCCATTTCTGTATACCTTAGCAACAGTTATATTTGATATCATTCAAACAAAACAAAAACATGCAATTAGAACAACTACGAAACGTACTAATGACCATGAAATGAGTCTGCAAGTAAATGATTAAGTATCATGTAATGATAGGCCTATTTTCAGCCATTTGATAGTTTACATGGCTCGGGTAATCGTACGATATCGTTATTAAAAATCATTGAATGGCTGTATTGTTTGTTAAATAGTAAACAATTTGGCCTCATGATATACGGTAGTTTGTATTATATCACTATAGGCTTGATTTTAACCATGTGACAGTTTTTACTATCATTATGGCTGGAAAAGAATGTGATATCATGATATAAAACAAATAATTGATGTCCGTTGGCTGAAGGGGAAACGTACAATCGATGTAGTGATTATAAAACAATGAATGTTTATGAGTGCAATGATATGAATATTTGCATGAGGTGAAATATGAAATATTCAACGGCGAAGCTGAGATAAATGAAACATTTCATCTTTAACCGAATGAAAATATTCATGCCATTGCACGAATGAAAAAATGTCATTATTTGTTTTATATAACACCTTGGCTTCGGTAGGATATTTGTCATAAAAACCGAAGCTGGCAGGCCTACGATACTGATTAGGCCTAAGCTTATTTTGATTTAAAATTGATCACTTTAATTAGACCTGGCCCTCGCCTGGAAGCTTGCGTTCTCACTTACAATATTTGTCTTATGTACAGCATCAACATTAGACCCATCAATACAAGAAGGCAATTATAATCCAAGATATGCCGGCAGCAGAACAAACCATAGGCCTCCCAGCAGCTACGCTACGGCACTTTCACCGGAAGATTGGTTGTTGGGAGACGCTGTGCTATACACAGGCTGGCCATAGAAACAAACGCATCGTAATCGTAGCGCGGGTCAATATTAGCGCCTGCTGAAAAACACGAGACGTGCAATGATACAAAATGTATGGCAAATGGAACCAAATTGCACGATTAATGACGTATATAAAATCAATGAAATGGAACAAATATTTCATGTCATGTGACATTCAATCCATCAATCAAATGACAAGGACATTTCCAAGTGTTGATAACATATGTGCCGTATGTCAACCATGCCTGACGTATCTCCAACGAGTCTCGACGTATTCTGACGTTTCCACCTTATGCACAACTTATGCTTGGCAATCGTGTAACGTACATAACGCGTTTCTGCAGTACAGTTAGCTAGCGTATGTGCCATAGGCCTACATCTAGCGAGCATTCGGTGTTTTAGGCACTTATGGCTTTTATTAAACGCGGGCAGTGTATTAATCAGTGATAGAATAAACTTTCCATAACCTGCAATCCCTGTATCACCCAATTTCTAAGGTGTGCTCCGGTGGGTAGCAACATGCCAAACGCGCTGCTCATTGGTTTCTCATAATTTACTCAGACGTTATACACCTATCAGTTGTAAGACGCACTATACGACCCCCGGGAGAGGTGCGTCGTGGGTGCGTCGTTTACCAATAATTCTTGACGGAGGGTACGTCAGTGGCAGCCTTTGGTCCGTCAAAAAAATGACGGAGGGTGCGTAAAGGTCCGTCACTTTACATGGGTGCGAATGGGCTTATAGTTGACTGAGGGTGCGTATTTGGATGGCAATGGTCCGTCGTTTTTTTGACACAGGCTGCGTCATGGTACATGAGAAGTTGACGCACCTCGGTAAAGTGACGCACCACTCCCGGGGGTCGTATAGTGCGTCTTACAACTGATAGGTGTATTAGGCATAAGTCGAGAACGGTGAACATGAGCTGGCCAGACGCTGGCCATACGCTGAGGATACGTCGAACACGGCAGACATACGCTACGAATACGTTAAGCATACGTTGGTCATACGCTCGCATACGCTGTGATACGCTGTGATAAGTTTGTTATAAGTTAGTGATAAGCTATCAATACGTTAGTCATACGATATATACACGTACAATACGCTATGGATACGATATGGATAAGTCCATTCCAACACCGATGTCGACTTTTCCTATGCAATTCGTTGGGAAGTTGGACGTTCTTGGACTCTGAACATTTTTCGAGCTATTTTTTGTTTACGTCGGCATACGTTCAGGCCATACGCCATGGTGTGACAGGCCCATAACATTAGTGGTCAAAAGAAGTTATTCCCTCTAAAATTATATCACATGTATACACTATTTAATGTAAATAGACAACATGTACAATCTCTTCATTGGTTACCTGTTGAACAGAGAATATCTTTGTAAATTAATTTTGTATGTTTATTGCACCTATGTGTCTATCAAATTGTTTAAAATTATATGTTCCAAAAAGACACTTAAGATCATCCAAGGATCATCTTCGTCTTGAGTATTCTAGAACAAGAGTTAAAGCTGGAGACAGGATGTGTACTGTTTGTGCATCTAGATAATGAAATGATCTTCCTATAATATATATATATTAGACAGTCTGTTTCTGTAGTTACCTTCAAGAAGGCACTTACGACATTTTTGTTTCCAAACTAATCAGTTGTTTCTTGAATTATCATGTTTATAATTGATTATTGTTATGCTATTTTGTATCTTTATAAGCGCTTTGAGCGTCTGGGTAATGACGCATCACAAATACTTGTTGTATGTATGTATTATGAAATGCGAAGAACCTTGGCTACTCACAGAAAGGTTCCCCTTTCAAAATCATGTTTAAATTCCCCAAAATAGTAACATTTATTAAAAATAGAAACATAATGAATATGTTGTTGTTGTTGTTGTTGTTGTTGTTGTTGTTTTGCAAAAGAGCCAAAAGCAATTCCAGACGCATACATTCATATTCAACTTAAGTATTGTACTAAGCAATGATTCATTTAGCTATCAAATACAGATTAAAACAAATATCGACCATTCCGTTAACGCGTTACAAATGGTACAGTTGTAACTGGCAGAGCCCGGATGGTGCCTATCTGGACCAGCTTTTGCCTAGTCAGCCGTGCTCGACTAGGTTGCTCGACTAGCATAAGCTACAATCAAGGAAAAAAGGTTGGCACACTTTGTCCTAATACGGAAAAACCCGCCCCTCTCCCCGGAGGTAATGTTGATCCGAGTCATATTATCAGAAGCCTTGGCAGTTCCCCCAACATTGATTGATGGGGGGGGGGGGGGGGGAGGGTATAAGAAAGGAGGATACTTTTGATTTCTATTAAACAGTGCTATGTCCCAAGTCTGATCTCAATTGCGAGCACAGGGATAGTTGTAATACGTCGCGTCATGTGTGCCAACTATTATTTTCCTTGATTGTAGTCCATCTTGCTCGACTGAAAAGATGTCAGATTCAGACCCATGAATGCATTGAAATTTATCTTGCTGGTTGCTTTGAGTTAAGACCACTCGCTCCAATCGGCCCATTTTTTCATCCATTTTGGAATTATTCGATCAACTACTTGGTGGTTTGACACTGTGTGAAGCTTGTTTGAAGTCAGTCGGCATACTCGCCTGTGTAGTAGAATTTCGCACAGGTGCTGAATTTTGCCGCACCTACTCAACCATGCGTTTTTTTCTTCATTTAATTAGTCCAGCACCGATTTTAACCTAGTCAAGTATGCTCGACTGGTTTTATCTGAAACTAGTCCAGCTCGCTCCACTAGTTTGAAGTACCGCTTGACTCGAATAAACCAGTCAAGGACGCTGGACTAGCCTGGCTGACTAGTTTTAAGCTAGCCAAGTATGTGACTGACTAGTTTTTGTTAACAGTGTGTATCATGGTATAATTTGATTGCCATCGCAGCCAACCTGCTGAATTGTCACAACATTACAACTAACGTAAATTATTACACATTAATAAACAATGCAACGTCAAGGCAGCAGCTAAATCAGCGCCAAGATGCGACATACAAACAAACAAACAAATATTCTTACCCCCATATACAGTAACCCCTATAGTAGGCAATGTAGATTAAGTGCTTTGCCCAAGGACACAAACACGTTGGCAACGGGACTGCGTGTTCCAGGGAACGATCTCCAGTCACGGATTACCTATTTTTCTCTCGTTCTGGAACTGACTGGTAACGCGGCTTTCTACACAGAGAAACACAGAACATGCGACATTTTGCCAAACTTAAACCATATCTGTTCATCTGATTTTCCTGGACTTGACCGTTTAGAGCAATAAGACTAGCAAACTTTTACATTTTATGGCAACGAAGACTCCATTGTTTTTGCTGCTGAATTATCAGAAGGGTCCACCTGACCATCTTTAACGAGGTATGGCAAACTTATGGAGAACCTTTTCAATATTTTAATTTCTTTACATCATTGCAAATGATCAAATCACCAGTATTAATTAATATTGAAGCCTTGGCTTCTGAGTAGGCTTCTATAATATTGAGTTCATAGTGGAATTGTTGCCTGAAATGTTCAAAAAATAACTATTCTCATTTTCATCCTTGCACAAATGTCCGAGCTATTTTTCGAGCTATTTCTTGTATACGTCGGCATACGTTCAGGCGATACGCCATGGTGTGACAGGCCCATTTGCAATTCGTTAGGAAGTTGGACGTTCTTGGACTCTGACAATTTTCGAGCTATTTTTTGTATACGTCGGCATACGTTCAGGTGATACGCCATGGTGTGACAGGCCTTTATCAGAGTCCAAGAACGTCCAACTTCCCAACGAATTGCAATATTTTGGTTTCTATATTATATATTATAGCATTAAATGCTAGATAGCTATTTTAGCCGACGTATATATACCAACTTACGAGTAACGTACCTTTAACGTGTCGTTTGTCAACGTTTGTCAACGTATGTCTAACGTACTACGAACGTACCAGGAAATTTATGCTGAGCGTATTAAGCACGCGTTGCGTACGCCGAGAAATTTTGAACATGCTCAATAATTTGTCGCGAGCTCGAAGTGTTCCAAATTTTCACAGCGTATCACAGCGTGCTCTTAACGTAAACGACGTATCTCCAACTTACCCCTAACTTATATCAGCGTACACCAACGTTCTATACCTCTATACGCAACAGTGTGATAGGGCCCTAAACTAAACGGATAATGGATGTGATGCGTCTAGGACAGCTTATACATGTTATATGCATCAGAATGATCAGGCGCGAAAATGTGATACATTGTATTCAGTTGCACTTAATTAAATCAATAACAATTTTATTTCAAAGAAATACTTTCACATTTCAATAACGTTTTTCCATGATTACATACAAATCAAAATTTGGTAAGTTTTAAAACATCAGGCTATATTACAATAAAATGCCTCCCGGTGTAGTGATAGTGCTTGGAGACAGTTCAAACTTCCAAATGATGCTTCAGTTTTAGACAGAACAAATGATTGTTAGTCCTAATCCCATAATGACATATCCTTTTTATTAAATCTTTTTCTTTTAGTGTAATACCCTTTTTATACAGCGTGTCACATAAATTGCCAGAATTATCTATACCGGGTTTTAAAAATATATAAAAAATGTATAATAAATAGTGTTTCAAATCTAAACAATTGCGATATTGTTACAGGATTCATATCCCACATGAGTCTATTACAATGTCATCTGATATGATGGTGGAACTGTTTCCTATTATTCCGTTTATATCATTGAGATATCTCTTTTTGTACCGCTGTGGCAAGACATAATCGAAAATCGATGAAAAACGTATTTTCATATTTTGGCTCACATTAAATTAATCTATACAGCTATTCTCTCTACCAGCATTTTAAAAGATGAACCCTACACCTCATAAGTTACATTCAAAACTCCCGCCAAAGACGGGAAGGTTAAAACACTCAAGCTAAACAAATTCTGTCCTATACGATCACAGCTTTGTTTTCTATGTACACAACAATCGATTGTTATCAAAAAGCTAATTAAAATAAGAAGAGGGTGCAATACTTATGCGAATAACATTTCAGAAATAATTTAATGTTTAAAAGGGTTTAAACTTCTTCTTTCTTTTTTTCCTTTCTTTTTTAATTTTTTTTTTTAGTGTTCAATAGTGACATATCCTGGTGTTTGTATCTTGTAACAATAGTTTCTATACATCTAAAGGCTTTGTGAGATTTCAAACATGGCCGATTCTTAGAGGACGGTGTCTTTAAGGCATATTATGTAATCTTTTCCAGGGAGCGCCCTCTATTCATGATTTTGTTTAGAAAGCAGATTTTCTTGCAGATTTACATTTCGGATCATAAATCATAAGTTACAGGGCGATACGATTCCTAATTACCTCAAAATCATGGTTTTAGAGTGAATTTAGAGTAAACATAAGTTGTCGGCGCAGACTCCGACAGTTTATTTGGGGGGGGGGGGGGGGGGGAGGAATGCTTTTGGGCAAAGTGTGCTGTTTTGCACAACAGTGCCATATGCTTTTAAAATAAAACCAAATGCGCGGCTATGATGCGCTTTTCCATGCTAACGCAATTATTATTTAATTGTCAAAACCATAATTTTTCATTTAAAGTTAAATTCAACCTAAACAAGGTCTAAAATAAACAGTTATTTTTTAAATTTAGACAACTGTTGAACGAATGTGCTGTGTAATGAAAAAAGGCCTTTTTCAGAGAGTTTGTTGTCTTCGCTTTTGCGCCATATACCGCATTTCCCCTAAACCTAATGTAGAATAGGTTGACTCAATCACAACGACAAGTAAACGGGGCGTACCATAATTATCATTGTAAAATAGCACCCCAGTCGTTTTATTTTGATTATAAATGCCATTTGTTGTAAAATTTGCCAACTGTTAATAGATAGTGCGCCCTCTCGAGTGGTGAACTGCGATCAGGCAGATATAGGACTGCAACCATAGATAATGACGGTATGGATGGCCAAGTAAGTACTTTCTATGGAAACTATGCTCGTCTCAGATTAAATACGTGCAACACAAAAGCCCGTATAGTCTTTTGCACTGTCATGAAACAACTTCTCAAATGCATATATAAAACGTCACTCTCGTTCACAAGCGTTCAGTATTGCTTGTTGTCATCGAACTCATGGGTTCGGGTTTAGGTGTTATTTAAAACTGGGTAATATGTCTATAAAACTTCAAAAAGAATGTTACATTTATTAATCAGTGAATGTGCGTATTAATTAAAGGGTGAGAACAGGCTCGTAACCCGGTGGTGTATGTGGGGGGGGGGGGGGGGGGGGGGGGGGGGATTGAAAAAATGTCCGTACTCTTTTTGAGGAGATTTACCTCGGTCGAAGTTGATTGATGCCCACTACCACGGTACATGTATAGATAGATATTGATCGATTCGAGTCATTTTTTTTTCTCGTGTTATTACTCATGTCATCAGTTGCCTAATTTTCCTCGAGTCAAGACTCGTCACGCTCTCGATTCTGCTTCGACATGACTCTTGTCTTATTGTCGCTGTTCTTTCAAACCTCGTATCTATATAGCCCTTCAGCATGTATTTCCTGGTGGGTAGGTTTGAATTTCCTGCTGAGCACCTTCAGGGGGCCCGGCACTGTGCCCCCCCCCCCCCCCGGCCCCCGGCTGTTACGCCACTGGTCAACGTTTGTCAACGTATGTCTAACGTACCATGAACGTACCGGGAACTTATGCAGAACGTATTAAGCACGCGTTGTGTACGCCGATAAATTTTGAACATGCTTAATAATTTGTGTTCCAAATTTTCACAGCGTATCATAGCGTGCTCTTAACGTAAACGACGTATCTCCAACTTACCCCTAACTTATATCAGCGTACACCAACGTTCTATACCTATACGCAACAGTGTGACAGGGCCCTAAACGCCTAATTGATGTAATGCGTCTAGGACAGCTAATACATGTTATACGCATCAGAATGATCAGGCGCGAAAATGTGATACATTGTATTCAGTTGCACTTAATTAAATCAATAACAATTTTATTTCAAAGAAATACTTTCACATTTCAATAACGTTTGTCCATGATTACGGCATACAAATCAAAATTTGGTAAGTTTAAAAACATTAGGCTATATTACAATAAAATGCCTCCCGGTGTAGTGATAGTGCTTGGAGACAGTTCAAACTTCCAAATGATGCTTCAGTTTTAGACAGAACAAATGATTGTTAGTCCTAATCCCATAGTGACATATCCTTTTTATTAAATCTTTTTCTTTTAGTGTAATACCCTTTTTATACAGCGTGTCACATAAATTGCCAGAATTATCTATACCGGGTTTTAAAAATATATAAAAAATGTATAATAAATAGTGTTTCAAATCTAAACAATTGCGATATTGTTACAGGATTCATATCCCACATGAGTCTATTACAATGTCATCTGATATGATGGTGGAACTGTTTCCTATTATTCCGTTTATATCATTGAGATATCTCTTTTTGTACCGCTGTGGCAAGACATAATCGAAAATCGATGAAAAACGTATTTTCATATTTTGGCTCACATTAAATTAATCTATACAGCTATTCTCTCTACCAGCATTTTAAAAGATGAACCCTACACCTCATAAGTTACATTCAAAACTCCCGCCAAAGACGGGAAGGTTAAAACATTCAAGCTAAACAAATTCTGTCCTATACGATCACAGCTTTGTTTTCTATGTACACAACAATCGATTGTTATCAAAAAGCTAATTAAAATAAGAAGAGGGTGCAATACTTATGCGAATAACATTTCAGAAATAATTTAATGTTTAAAAGGGTTTAAACTTCTTCTTTCTTTTTTTCCTTTTTTTCAAATTTTTTTTTTAGTGTTCAATAGTGACATATCCTGGTGTTTGTATCTTGTAACAATAGTTTCTATACATCTTAACACTTTCCACGCGGCTATTAGTTTGACCATATCGAAACAAACATTTTCAGAAATCTTTCCAAACTTTCTAGGTCTATCTCAAGAATTACTGACCCAATACTAGGCATTTTTGTACTTTTTGCAATGCATTTCACATGGTGATTCCAAATACGGTTATGGAATTCAATAATTTTGCCATTTTTGAAACATTTTGTGAAATTTTGGAATGTCGTCTGCAGCCGCCTGCCGCGTGGAAAGCGTTAAGGCTTTGTGAGATTTCAAACATGGCCGATTCTTAGAGGACGGTGTCTTTAAGGCATATATGTGATCTTTTCCAGGGAGCGCCCTCTATTCATGATTTTGTTTAGAAAGCAGATTTTCTTGCAGATTTACATTTCGGATCATAAATCATAAGTTACAGGGCGATACGATTCCTAATTACCTCAAAATCATGTTTTAGAGTGAATTTAGAGTAAACATAAGTTGTCGGCGCAGACTCCGACAGTTTATTTGGGGGGGGGGGGGGGGGGGGAGGAATGCTTTTTGGCAAAGTGTGCTGTTTTCCACAACAGTGCCATATGCTTTTAAAATAAAACCAAATGCGCGGCTATGATGCGCTTTTCCATGCTAACGCAATTATTATTTAATTGTCAAAACCATAATTTTTCATTTAAAGCTAAATTCAAACTAAACAAGGTCTAAAATAAACATTTCAACAGTTATGCAATTTGTCGATTTTTGATAAATTGACATTATTTTTTTTAAATTTATACAACTTTTGAACGAATGTGCTGCGTGATGAAAAAAGGCTTTTTCCAAAGAGGTTGTTGTCTTCGCTTTCGCGCCATAGCGCATTTCCCCTAAGCCTAATGTAGGATGACTCAATTACAACGACAAGCGTACCGTAATTATCATTGTAAAATAGCACCCCCAGTCGTTTTATTTTGATTATAAATGCCAATTTCTTTGTACAACGTCAACTGTTAATAGATAGTGCGCCCTCTCGAGTGTTGAACTGCAACTGCGATCAGGCAGATGTAGGACTGCAACCATAGATAATGACGGTATGGATGGCCAAGTAAGTACTTTCTATGGACACTATGCTCGTCTCAGATTAAATACGTGCAACACAAAAGCCCATAGTCTTTTGCACTGTCATGAAACCTCAAATAACACATCACTCTCGTTCACAAGCGTAATAAGTACAGTATATATTTGAAAAGACGTGCTTGTTGTCATCGACGTGCTTGTTGTCATCTAAAACTTCAAAAGGAGTGTTACATTAATCGCATTAGTGAATATGTGCGTATTAATCAAAGGGTGGGAACAGCCCCGTAACCTGGTGTGGTGGTGGTGGTGGTGGTGGTGGTGGTGGTGGTGGTGGTGGTGGGGAGGGGGGGGGGGGATTGAAAAATGTCCGTACTCTTTTTGAGGAGTTTTACTTCGGTCGAAGTTGGTTGATGCCACTACCACCATGACCACGGAACATAGATAGCTATTGATCGATTCGAGTCATTTTTTATTCTCGTGTTATTATACTCATGTCATCAGTTGCGTCATTTTCCTCGAGTCAAGACTCGTCACGCTCTCGATTCTGCTTCGACATGTCTCTTGTCTTATTGTCGCTGTTCTGTCAAAACCTCGTATCTCCGTCTGGCCCTTCAGCATGTATAAAGTAATACTTCCTATGTATACCCTTAGTGCAGCCTGACCTAAACATGTTCAAGGTCCGAAACACATCTATTAAAAGATTTCCCCCCTGAACATGTACAGGGTGTCCCAAAAAGAACTGTGCACGTGTTTATCCAACTTATTGACCATGAAGTTCTATAATGTTGTGTAACAATTTTATACATATTGAGAGACTAAACGATTGGCTTTCAGATGCCGTTTATTTCATCTGATTTGACAGTGTCAATCCTGAGATAAAGTGCTCAACAAAAGAAAGTCATACACTTTGTTTAGGTCCTTTAGAATAACTTCTCATTATTGTTTTGAACAAACAGACTAGATAGACATTTGGAAGTTGCCACCTAACAACAAAGATAAACCATGATTAGCATAATTTAAAGACAATTAGTCACATTTAAAAAGTCACATTTTCAATACACTACGCGGGAAGAAAAGACCACATGTTACCTGTTCATAATCAAATAGCCCGCTCGCTCAGGCACCACTACCCAACGCGATCAATATCCCTTTCATTCCCGGGCATTCAAGTGCCACGCACAGCATTTTCTCGCGGCTTGAAAATGTGACTTTTGAAAAGTGACTAATTTTCTTTAAATGGTGTTAATCATGGTTTATCTTTGTTGTTAGGTGGCAACTTTGGTATCAAATTGTGCCGGAAAGAGTCATCCAAATCTCTATTTAGTCTGCTTGGTCAAAAAATAATCGGAAGTTACTCTAAAGGACCTAAACAAAGTGTAGGACTTTCTTTTGTTGAGCACTTTATGACCGATTAACTATAAAGCTATAAAATCGACGTTGTGCCAATTTACAGTTTGCAATTAATATAAAGGTATACTCTGGAGATACAAATCTTCCACCTGTTCGAGTGGTCTCAGTAAATGTTATGCAATCATAATTTCTTTGTATTGCGATTGAACAGGTTTAAATAATAGAATGAGTGTCTGTGTAGCCAAACAGAACTAAATATTTTTAAAATCCAGACCGAATTTCTCCACCCTCCACTAATGTTTCAAAACGGGTTGATGCCCATTGAAAGAACAAGTTAGTATCGGTTTGATGCTAATAAGCATTCTTTCTGTAAAAGTGGCACAACATCGATTTTAGGTAGCCTTTAGTTAATTGATAATAAACGGCATATGAAAGCTAAGCAATTAGTCCTTCAATATGTATAAAAATGTTTCACTAACTTTAAGAACTTCATGGTCAATTAGTTGGGTAAACACGTGCGTGGTTCTTTTTTTGGAACACCCTGTATAAAGCAACATTCTTACGTATAACCGTTGGGCAGTTTTACCCTATACATGCTGAAGGGCCGGGAAAAACGTACGAGGTTTTGACAGAACGACGACGTTATGTCCCTGTATACGAGACAGGGTAAACAGGAAAGGCATGGAGTCAATACAACTTGTGATAAATTTATATATAGAATACACTTTTATAAGAATACATTGGCTGTAATATTTGGTGAATATTGCACATAGGATTACGTTAATTCCCGGGCGTTCATTTGACACTTTGCTGTTCATTATTTTAAAAGAAGTGGTATTTTAACCTGGGCCATTATGTATACTTGTCTTGAATTCATTGAACCTTGTGTTAGTTTTCACTTTGAACCCCCCCCCCCCCCCCCGCGAATAATCGGGTGTTATGTTTTTCCAAACTGCTGACAATCTTGTAAACGAAGTAAGAAGCAAAGTACCAACCCATCGAGCAACTCCAGTGGATAGATCAATGATGCAGGATCACTTGATGGACAGGTGTAGATGCATTGTTATACAGGGTGTCTCAAAAAAAAATAGGACTCTGTTTCATAACGGTGTAATTCTTATTGTAATCATTGGACCATGACCAATTTGGTCTCAATGTGAAGCCCAATTCATTATTATGATATCCTGGAAATATGAGATCAATCCGATCAAAAATAAGAAAACTAGCGTACTTTGTGTAAACCATGTCATTTACTGGTTTGTATATACAATAGGAATTCACACAGTAACAGTCGAGTAACATGAAAGTGCTCGACTTGTTACTCAATGAACCATCCAAACAGTGGGTTCGAGAACTGTGTAACAATTTTTTTTTAATTTGCACAGAATTATGCATGCATCTGTTTTGCGGATTTTTTTTTTTAGCAAGTATTGATTTGTGCCAGAATTAAATGGATTACCAAAGTAAACTTTGCTATTGACTGATAGATTATTTACTATGTTGACAATTATTATAACGTATTGAAACGTAAACCATGTTATTTACTGGTCTGTATGTAGATCCCATTGTACAAACCAGTAAATGACATGGTTTACGCAAATTACGCTAGTTTTCTTATTTTGCATTGGATTGATCTTATATTTTCAGGATATCATAATAATTAA
>CM069455.1:54066381-54127506 GCA_035610835.1 Ophiura sarsii | reverse complement strand
TCAGGAAAGACATTCCTGGACACATAAATTGATCTTGACTGTATTTTTTCATAACAAACACATCACAGATATAAATAATTATGGACATCTGATTCCCATTTTAGATACGGGAATGTAATAGTATCGTCCAACACCCAGTATCGTTCGATACTGGTACAAAGTCAGTGTTCCAGTATCGGTCAATACTGGCACATTAAATATATCCAGTATTGCCCGATCTGGGAGTATATAGGCCTACAGGGTGTCCCAAAAGTTTCGAAATAATTTCAAAGCTTTATATCATCGGTAAAATAATTCGCACTATAAATCTGAAAATATCTTTGGATAGAGAACACTTGTAGAATTTGTTTGATTCCAAATCTACAACACAGCTATCTGTATATTATCATAGTACAGAAGAAAGTTTCTCGAACTGTTAAACTGCATTTTCACAAGGCGTACTCTTATATCGTGTGCTTATGTAATGAATTAGATAATGCGAGGGAGAAATATGGGAAATAAAGAAGATTTTTCATTGCGATTTCTTTTTAAATCAAAATTGTTTTATAAACTTTAGAACACATGAACATGAAATGATCTCTGATTTTTTTTTGAGTAAGCTTGGTTGATTTGGTTTCAGCGTAAAACCAAAATATCGAATACGTTTATTTAGGCTGTAATGCATCCTGAACATGATTATTGAGCCTATTAACATTAATGTCATGCACTAAATCATGACTAAATGTAATGAGTGATTGCATTTTGTGAAAGCCACGTGAAGGTAGTATGAGGATTGTGCAGCTTCAGTTTACAACACATGTTTACAGCTGCGCACAGCTGACGCCATGAAAGTTCAATAATGTAAACAAACATTTCCACTCGTGTAAAATATTAATGGGCCACAAAAAGGTTACAACATTTGGTATCAAAAAATCTACAAGTGTTCTCTTTCTAAATACACTGAGCCAATAAAGAAACTTATAAAATTTTAACAGATCACCAAATAATATTCTGTGCATGAAAATGTACCAAATTTGGATACAATATTACTGCAATGTATTGCTTCAAATGGCAATCAATAACCAATTGTTTGCTTCAATGACACAAGAGAAATGTGCACCGACTCAGACAACATCTTGCATCACAGGTCACAGCAAACAATTTCAGCAACATAAAGTTAAACACATTTCAGAGACTCAAAACAAACTCATATCCAAACAAACAATGAAGTCATTAATAACGGGTATGTCCACCTCCAGCTTGCAGGCAAGCTGTGCATCTCCTTCTCATGCTTCCAATCAAGTTCCTGATGGTAGCCTGGGTGAACATTGTTCCATTCACCCTGTTGTGCTGCAATAAGTGTTTGTCTATTGACAGGTGGATTGTCTCTTCTTGATACACGTCATCCAAGCTCATCCTAGGCTACCATCAGGAACTTGATTGGAAGCATGAGAAGGAGATGCACAGCCTGCCTGCAAGCTGGAGGTGGACATACCCGTTATTAATGACTTCATTGTTTGTTTGGATATGAGGTTTTTTAACTCTCTGAAATGTTTTTAACTTTTAATATGTTGCTGAAATTGCTGTTACCTGTGATGCAAGACGTTGTCTGAGTCGGTGCACATTTCGCTTGTGTCATTGAAGCAAACAATTGGTTATTGATTGCCATTTGAAGCAATACATTGCAGTAATATTGTATACAAATTTGGTACATTTTCATGCACAGAATTTTATTTGGTGATCTGTTTCTTTTTTGGCTCAGTGTATATTTTCAGATTTATAGTGCGCATTATTTTACCGTAGATATAAAGCTTTGAAATTATTTCGAAACCTTTTGGACACCCTGTACCAGCTGGAACGATTTTATGTACCAGTATCGACCGATGCCGGTACCTTTCGATATTCCAGTATATCGGTCGATACCGGTAGTATGTGCACTAGAATCGTCCGATACTGAAACATAAAATTGTTCCAGTATTGTTCACCATTATACATATAGGAACCTAAAAAGGTAGCTTCCGCCTGATTTTTGAACGATTGAACAGAGTCACCTTGCACTCAAATCCACCTTTATATGAGGCACATTTTCATAAAGTATTTAACTTTGCCAGAGATCTGTCTTCATAAACGAACTAATGAACCTGATTCCGTCAAATTTTGTACTACAACCTTAATTAAATTAATGATATTATAGGATATCCTCAGCGCCATCTACCTTTCCACCAGGCCTTGAGAAAGGATATCAAACCTCAATCAACTTTAATAAATTTTACATGTTCTAGTATCTGGCAATACTGAGACAAAAACGTTCCAGTTTCGAGTGATACTACGAGGTCATTCAATAAGTTCTACCTCCTCCCTCATAACATCGCTAATATTAATGTCAACCTCATGAAATTTGTCATGACTATAGCTCCGAATCATAGCTACAAATGTGTAGTAAATGATAATTGATATCTGTTTTACTTTTGTAATGACGCGGTCAAAGCCAAAGAGAGATTTTGGACAACGGACACAGAAAATTACCTCAAAAATATACATATGTTTTCGGGTGTTTTTTTTTCGTATTATATGGTTAGATATAAGAGCATAAATACTGAAAATGGATATGAATGAATGATATCTGAATATATTACAGTATTATCATGTATAGATAAGATTGTAAACAATATTAACTCTTGTAGGCTTGCAAATAGTGTACTTTCAACTCAAATGAATTGCTATGCCTTTGGCATACCAGAATACTGCCATCAGTCAAGTTGTTACAACTTAAGCCACAATGATGCCTCGAATGTTAAATCTTTACCATAATAGTCACTTTATGAGTTTTACTTATGTGCAACCTTTAGAATAGTCAATCAGGTAGTATCGCTTTGACAGACTTTAATAAATTCCTCCATTTAGCTCGATATGTTGAAGATCGCTTAGTTATCATGAAAGTCAAGAATGACTTTTACAGGGTTCTCTAGGGGAGGGTAAACTGAATGGTTGTCCTGACCTGGATCTGGCTAATCAGAGGGCATATGTTTTCCAAACCAATCAGTGAAATTTATTGTTTACAGTCTGTTAAAGAGATATCTGACATTTAGAACGGTTATAATTGACCGATAGGTATGTTTTGCCTCTTACAATAGGCCAATTGAAAAGCACTTCGGCGATATTTTGCTGTTTTTCATCCGTTTCCGTCACACTAAATCGAGGCTTGGTTTCACTGCATGCTCGGAAAAGTACAACTAGTGCTCAGAACAATTTACATTGGATTTGTAGCTGAGGTTCCAAGCTACAATCGTGTGATATTTGTTAAGACTGGCTCATATAATAATAAAGTTATGAGGTAGGAGGTAGAACTTATTGAATGACCCTCGTAGAACACAAACATTGTTCCAGTATCGGTTGATACTGAAACACATTTTGGGTGTTCCAATATCGGCCGATACTGGAACAGTCAAATCGTACAAGTATCGAGCGATACTGGCAAATACATTTGTTACTTTACTTTCTGTACTATTGTGTTCGTTTATCTTCAGTTGCGTTTGAAGCCTGAAGCACTCAAAGGTCTCAAACTATGGAATTCTATTTACGAACGAAAAACCACTCAGAAAATACGAAATCGATAGATGAAATTAAATGCTGGCCTACGAAAATATAAATATACGTTTAGAAGTTAATCAATCAAATTAGCACGAATTTGAATTTTGGTTGCCTATGCTGGTACAACACCTTGGGTTCAAAGGCTGACTGAAGAGGAAACACACTATACAGTGTGGTTCAATAAAACGTTGACAATTTTTTGAAGCCATTTTTTTCTTCAAATTCTGTAGAATTTAACAAATTATTTTTCAATATTCATCAACTATATGATCTTGACCATCTATGCTAAAAATATAATTACAAATAACCTTACAGTTGCATATAGAACAGCTATTTGAACAAAGTCTGTCCCATTTCACTCTGTCCAAGGGTACTGATTTCGCGACGTTACATTGAATATTGAATGATGAATTGCATGCAAGTAATCTAAGATTTGAAGATCCCGCCAGGTGAAACCAGTGTATAATTGTTAACATCTTATTAAACTTCTATTCAGGTGTGAAATCAATACGTTATAATAATACTACGAGTGACCCTAATTATAATGATTGATTTTCATAGATTGGAAGTGTAAATGTATATACTCTATGCCTTATACGTGACGATGCCATTAAATGTTACCTTGCTGGTCATTTCCCGTAGACTTACCCGTGGACAAAGAGATTTTAGAGAGATTCTCTTCAAAGAGCTATCATTTTGCCGCCATTAGCATTATTAACATTGAGATTTTCAGCATAGATGGCCGAGATGATATTTTTGAGAGATATGTATAAAAAAAATCCCACAGTTTTGGACAAATATGGCTTTGAAAAACTGTCAACGTTTTATTGAACCACACTGTATAGTATGTTTGGCCTACATATTTAAGGTCGCCTGGGTCTGCTGTACACATGGTAAAGGCTAGTTGTTAGCAACGACTTCCTATAAGAGCTTCCTGTGTGTCAGCAGCGCAAGGCAACCACGGGGGCAACCAAGAAACTAATACCAACCCGAGCTGACACTTGTATACTTTAGCATTCAATTTCCACTTTATGGATATAGTTGTGTGTTGACCGGAATTTAAGTTTTACTACAAGATATGTAGATAGCATTGACACCTTGACTTTGCTGTTCCGTTTACATTTGAGTAAGCAACTTGTATCTTGGTTTTGTCTCCAACTCCCCATAACAATAATAAAATTAATCATATCTTGACAAATTAATATTTATGGATGATTTGTATCTATAACTATCGATCATTAAACCAACTTAAACCTATGAATCCATGATGCCAACAACACGAGTATAAAGCCTGTTTGTGTCATTAAGTATTGGATTATCATGGCAAATGTGCGGCAATCCACGCCATCGGGGTGGGAGTGGGGGGGGGGGGTGGGTTATGGGATCTGGATCAATTCAATCACCAACCAGCAAGAAAGACTGTTATTGGTTTGAATTTGGTTCTCCATAAGTTTACATAAAAACAAGGGAGACCGAAAATGAATTAAAGACGAAAAAATCTTATTTTAGCTCCCGGGTTTAGCTCGTTTCAGATGATGATGGTATACGATTTCCCCTAATCCCCGGCCCTAATCTGTATTTCTTACACTTAATCGTCGAAAAATAGATCAATAAAATCCAAATTTCACATATCATGTTAATACTATGATCGGTTTCAGCAAATGTGTCACCTCTTGCATATTGGGGGAGATGCAAGGTTGATTTGATAGTCAATACGTCTTTATGAAAGATAAAAGCTCAGAAAAATACTCAGAATGTTATTAGGCCAAATATATATTTCAGTGTGTTACTTATGGAAAGAGGCACTCAAGTTGTTGTTATTCCCTTGGTCTATGTAATCATGTAGGATTACTAAAATCATGTTTTAGGTGATTGAAATTAAACATCATGTTGCAAAGCACAGCAAAACTTTCAACATCAATGACATTCAACATTTATTCGATAAGGCATTGGGAAAAGTGTCCCAACAGACTGGAAACATGTGTCGGCACGTCAGGGAAATTTAAAATTAGTTCTGGGAAAAAGATCACATCTGTGATATTGTCATTCCCCAGATTATCATCAAATTATTTGAGGATTCAGACCACGACGCAGATTCATCGAATCAAATCAAATTGATGATATTAGAGCGTATAACAACATGTTTAATATTGTAAGCCAAATTTAAAATGCGTGTGTAACCATGCATGATACATCCACAGTGTACAATCATCAACAAAAGTAACTATATACAGGTAATAAATTGGCTTCTCTAAAAATATGTATCCTACCTTAAAATATTAGTTGTTACTGGGTGATTATTGAGGAATTGACACTCCTAAATTTCAGGTAAAATCCGATTTTCATTTTTGCATTTTTCTTTTCTACACGCGAACTACATGTCATACTCTCCCCAATGTTGAAAAGTAAAATGTGAAAATAAGATTGTGACTTTACCTTACATTTTGGATTGTAACCTGTTCAATATTCAAACTATCCTAGCGTGCAATATCTCATATTAAAAAAGACATATTTTTTAACAACATATTTATATTTAGTATTTTTAGGTAGGATATATATTTTAGAGTTAAAAGCCCATGTATTACCTGTATAGTTACTTTTTTGATGACTGTATATATAGTTGTCCTTTCTGGCCTGTTTCAGGATCAAAGTGATATTGATTTATTCAGGAAACAGTTTACTACCTCTCCCGAAGTGTGGACAGGCCCAAAACTTTTAATGAGGTGACACATTTGCTGAAACCGATTTTAATTCATTTCAATCCAGAACCTTAGGTTTCATGCTTTATTCAACACGGTCTGCCTAATATCTTTTGGATTCTGTTCCGTTTCATGTTTCCGCTTTGATAGGAGCACCTTAATAATCATGTTAGTTGAGGAATTGAGTCCGTTTTAAATGGGTTTTCCCCTTTCTAGCATAATAAAACAAGCACGTAAATCACGAAATTGACAGCGCGACTCTTGCACAGTATTAGACCTAAGACTAAATTGTTCCCTTTTATAGACTGCGTTATAGTACCGGAAGTAGGTAATGTAAACCGGAAGTAGTTGTATGCGTAACACTGGGTAGTTACCTGTCAAACTTACACTGACACATAACACCATTACAGATATTATAGCCTACTACATGAAGGTTTTCTTGTTACCATTCGTGTACCTTTCAGCGAAATTAGCAAGCTTTGATTTGGTTATAACAACTCTTTATTTGGCAATGTTATAGGTGGGGGTGATTGTTAAATGAAGTTAACAATACTGTACTGGCTAGATTTGTATTTGATGTTTCGAGACAAAGTGATTTTCATTAATCCGTAACTTTGGCTGGGAATGTCATGAATGTGATAAACCATTTAATTAATATAGCCTATTGGTGCCACAAATGTCCAAGAAAAATAGTCAGTTATGCCCCCTGATGACCCCCACATGCTCTCCTCCCCCCCCCCCCCCCCAAACAAAAATAATAATCTGGAAACTCATTGGTCTTCTTTTCGAGAAAAAAATAAAGGAATAAAGAGATAAAGAAGAAGAGGGAATCAGCCAATTATCGAAGCAGGCATATTTGTAATATGATACATTTAATTATTAACACTTTCCACCCGGGTGGCAGCTGCAGACGACATTCCAAAATTGCACAAAATGTTCAAAAAATTGTCAACATTATTAAATGTCATTACCATATTTGGAATCACCATGAGAAATACATTGAAATAAGTACAAACATGTCTAGTATTGGTTCAGTAATCCTTGAGATAGACCCTGAAAGTTGGGAAAGGTTTCTGAAAATTCTGTTTTGTGTATGGCAAAACTAATAATAGCTGCGTGGAATAATATCATCATAATATTTGAAGTCTCAAACCTGTTCAATATCGTTAATTCTAAATTGAACTGGAATTTAAAACACTTTCCACTCGGCTACTATTTTTACCATACACAGTACTGATTTTTCCGAAACCTTTCACAATTTTCAAAGTTTATCTCAATGATTACTTACCCAATACTAGGCATGTTTGTACTTATTTCAATGCATTTCTCATGGTGATTCTAAATATGGTAATGAAATTCAATAATGTTGACATTTTTAAACATTTTGTGAAATTTTGAAATGTCGTCTGCAGACGCCTGCCGCGTGGAAAGTGTTAACACTATCACAACAATATTTGAAGTCTCAAACCTGTTCAATATCGTTAATTTTAAATTGAACTGGATGTTAATATAACGGTATACTTCCTATAAGTAAGCTGTGAGATTTAAATGGGTTATCTTGACGTTATATAATGATATGTAGTTATTTTTATTGAAGCAAGCTGTTGAATAATGATACTATAATTCAATGCCTTAAAGAAATAAGCTGGTGGATCATAACTTAATATTCTTTCCTCGCTGAGTGGTCATTATCATGCGTCAAGTTGGATGAGATTAATTAATATCATTAGAATTATCATGAAATTATCACTGACTATGTTTTGAGACACTGAAATATGTCTGAAAATTAAACCCAATTGAGTACAACGCTGAAGAAAATCATTAGAATGGATACATTTAGCATTACTGACACAAAATAATTTAAATGGCAGTGTAAAAATACACTTCAGTCCTCAAAACAAGTAACTGATCAGGTAATAAATATACTCTTACCTCCAAAACTATAGCTCCTACATACAAATATTAAACATGTTATCCTGTATTTATGCATATTAACCATAGTTTGGCATGCAATATACAGGGTGAGTCAAAAACATTGTGCACGATTTGAAATGGCCATTTGACCTTGATACGTGCATTGAACCATAAAGTTTTCGTTGTCAGTGTAAAGCGGTGTTAATCTAGTTTATCCTCCCAAAAAATTAAAGTAATCGACTCAAGAATACGCAAACTGTGGCAAGTTTTGTAAACTGACCGCGTTTTCCGCCATTCCTATGGGATTTACACACAGTAAAATTGGTTTTGCTAAATGGTCATAATCACTCACATTTATCATGTTAATTGTCAAAATGTTCCTGAAAAATCATTCTTTCACTCTGGGATAAGTAGTTACTCGTCTGATACCGAGTTGTCAAATGAAAAGTCAAATCTGAATACAACCTGTTACAGAGTATTTAAAATGCCACATCCTCCTTTGTTTAGGATGATGGTGTTTTCTCCATCACTCTCACTCCATACCATTATGCTGCAATAATATTCATGTCTTAAAGGTGCTATTCATTGAAAATTGAAATATAGCCAAATTATATCATTGGAAAGCTTAGAAAAATGGTGGTGTCCACCCGCGGGTGTCCACGTCCCAAAATGCCACTGTAAATAATAAATAGCATTAGAAAGTACCGTTGTAGGGCGGACGCAAACCCGGAAGTGGAGAGGTGAAAATCAAGATTCTTGTATGACGTCAGCAAAGGGACCCGGTAATGTAAACAAACTCATTGTCCATTGTGATGCATGCCTCTCTTGTATCTATTTGAATAGTAGCTCTGTGTGCAGTACTGTCTGTGTGGTATCGATCTCGGACTTCGATGAATGGGTTGAATAGGATGAGGATGAATTTCTGTGCCTGGGGTGACGTCACAATTCTAAACCCCGTTTTGACTATTTATCCCAAGGTATAAGGGGGGTCTGTACTCGAAATTTTGTATTGCCTATTGGTAATTCCCAGTATATTAGGTTAAGATGAAATAAAAATTAACATATTCTATACAATCTAAGCTTTCCATTGATACCATACATGATCTCAATAAGTAGGAACTTTAACTGTGTAAATCCCATAGGAATGGCAAAAAACACGGTCAGTTTACAGAACTTGCCACAGTTTGCTTATTCTTGAGTCGATTACTTTCATTTTTTGGGAGGATAAACTAGATTAACACCGCTTTACACTGACAACAAAAAATGTATGGTTCAATGCACGCATCAAGGTCAAATGGCCGTTTCAAATCGTGCACAATGTTTTTTGACTCACCCTGTATAGTCTATTTATTGATGTTACTCAAACAGTTATCCACATGCACTCATTATTTGTTCTAATTGATTTGTAATCATGTATTTCCTGTATATTTGATTTGTCATAGCAGATGAAAAAAAATTAAACAATAAAGTTGTTAACCCCCTGGGCACTACCGGCCTATCTTACAGTGGTTCTGATCGGTGTATTGCAAGATATACTCAATTGAATAGCCAATTAAAATGCAGCTTGTAAAATATTTCACTCCAATCTTTATCAGGGATACAATTATTCTAACACTGTCTGTGATTGGCGCAATAAATGATGTATCTATCTTTCTGACCAATCGGCCGGTAGTTCTCAGGGGGTTAAGCAATTGCTCCTCTTTAATGTGAAACATTATTCATTAACATCGGTTAATGATTAAGAACGCTACATTGAAAAGGATAGAACAAGGTGTAGTTTACATTTTAACACTTGGGTTTTGAACACGTGGGGTGTGTGACAGGGGTGTGTATGGGTTGCATTGATCAATTGAAGCATCCACAATCCCCGTCTTACTATCGAACCGTGAGTTGTCGCTACCAGTTAATCAATAACCTGCCTGTTGCTAGTCCGAGGCGGCGTGTAGACGAACGAAATGTTAAAATGAAAAACGGACTTTGTTTTGGTTTAGGGCACATAACTGAGTTAATATTCATTCAATCTTCACGTGTAATATCTCAGATTAAAGACAAGAAATGTCCTTACAACTTTATATTATAATACTTTTACGTAGGAATTACAGTTTTGGAGTTGAGATCATATTTATTACCTAGTCAGTTACTTATTTTGAGGACTGTACTCGATTTTTATTATATTTTCATTTCAGTGGTATAGTCTCCAGTTTTAACCCTTTCCACGCGGCTATTATTTTTAGCATACACAAAACAGATTTTTCAGAAACCTTTCCCAAAGGGGTCACTATGGGTCATTGAACTATACAGGAGTAAAATGTAAAACATGCTCCGATTTTGATCGGATTTGTTGCATCTTATATCACTTGACCAAACAAGAAAAAAAGTCAATCATGATTTTGGGTTCAAGGTCAATAAGGGGTCATTAGGGGTCAAAACGTGATTTTCACTTAAAACGCCCTTGCAATTTAGTGAAATGTCTTATGATCGTCAGAATCGGTCAACATATTCCTTATAACCGTACGCACATATGATAGTTTTGTTTTTGAAATCGAAATCTATTTGGGGTCACCAGGGGTCAAAATGTTAATTTTCACTTCTATAACTTAAAATGCTTCTTGTCTCAGCAGAAATGACCGAGGACCGTCACAATTGGTCAAAAGATTCCTTTGGTCCATGGTCATAATTATAAGGTCTTCAGCGATTAAAAGTGACATGTCATGTGGGGTCACTAGGGGTCATTGACCTAAACAAGGGTAAAACTTTAAATGCTCCGATTTGGACTGGTTTGATACGACAAGAAAAAAAGTAAATTATCGCTAGCGGGTCAAAGGTCAACAAGAGGTCACTAGGGGTCAAAATGATAGTTTTTAGTCTTTTCACTTAATGCTTCTTGTCGCAGAGAAAATGACTGATGACCATCATAATCGGTCAAAAGATTACTTGGGTCCATGCACATATCGGGTCTTCAGCGATATAAAGTGACATGGGTCACTAGGGGTCATTGACCTATACAGGGGTAAAATCGAAGACATGCTCCCATTTGAACCATCGTATGTCTTTTGATTTGCTGTGAATGATGACCTTTCGGTCAAAGGTCACACAGGGGCATTAGGGGTCAAAACGTGATTTTCATCTAAAACGTCCTTGCATTTTAATGAAACGACCCAGGACGTGTACAATTTAAGACAGACGAAATGACTGATGACCGTCAGAATTGGATAAACCCATTATTTGGTCATTGTACATTACAGGGTGAGTCAAAATAGTCAGGTCCCGTTTTCAAAAAATCAAGAAAAATACTTCTTGTACAAAATTGGTAATTGTTTTCATTGTTTATGAGAGTAGACATACTTCCTCATACCTGCTGATGTTTTCACGACAATATCATATTCCACGCCAGATTTACAACATATTTACGAAAAGACGCGTAATCCAAAGTGTTCCAAGTTTGGTGGTGGATGTTATTATTACTGTAATATTAGTTATTCATACAACACAACACACTGTATAACTGTTGCAATTTATACCAAAACATCATGGGTTTTTTATTGAATCTCTGATAAATTAAACGATTATTGCATGCAAAGTATTTAAATATATTATAATATAACTCAGTATTGCACAAATATATTCATAACAATGGACTATGCACTTTGCCTGGTAAGTTGCCAAAGCACAAACTGTTTAAAGATATAAGATCTGTTTTCTCTCAGACTTCTCTCATATCAGTTCGATTAAAATAACAAGTTTCAAAATACTTTGGTCAACATTTTGTTCAAACTCAATAATGTTTGTTATAGGCTATCTCTAATTGCACGAAAACATAACCGCAAAGACAATAGAATCTCTTTTCCTATTGTAATTGCTGTGAATACCAACACGCCTTTGATTGACTTATTCAAAAGGCGCGCGTTAAACTTTAACATCCATAGGGATCTCTTAGATAAGTTGGAACAGATTTTATTTCACAGAATTTAGAAAAATTATCATATCTCCCGTTTCGAATAACCAATTTGAATGAAATAAAATGTAGGTAATAGCTAATAATGCCATCTTGCTAGGCAAGTCATTAAATATATTCATTTTTGAATTTTAACTGGTTTAAAAAAATCGGTGAAATCGGGACCTGACTATTTTGACTCACCCTGTATAGGATCTTAAGCGATTAAAATTGAAATGTCATAGGGGTCAGATTGTTCTCGGACTTGTCGCATCCTATTTCTTTTGAAGACCAAGGCACGACAAAAAATCAAGGTGTTGTGGTCTCCGACCCCAATTTTATCTAATTGTATTTTGAAGAAATTAGGAAACGTATCGCTTAAAAGATATATTAGTTTCATCTTTATAAATGTTTTTATTGGACACATAAATTTGCATTTAGAGGACGAAAAACCGCATTAATATATCTAGTATGCCCAAGTTGTATAGCATTACGATTCCTAATCACGTGTTCAATCATTTATTTTCCTTTTGTATAATTGTTAATTTCATTTTTTTTACTCTCACCTTTGCCTTACGTTGTTCTGGCCCACGGTTCCGTTGCAATTGAAAAAGCTTTCGTTGAGTGTGCCAAACGCGTTATCGGGATTACAGTCCAAATTTGGTACTGGTTTCTGGTAAGCAGAAGAGAGAAACAGTGTTAATAACAGTTTTACATTGGACATTTTCCCCGTGCTCATATTATGTAGCCTTCATGATTCCCCAAATAAAATAATAAAATACACTAACGAAGCAGGGGCTACACCCCTCCCCCCCCCCCTTACAACAGTTGTACAATTGTTGTTATCTTTAGCAATGAGGTTGGTTGACAGGGGTCGCATTCTGACGCGTCTGCGCGTCCTAGACCTCTCACTTTCTAATAGTGACGCGTCAGGTTTCAAATTGGAAAGACTTGCGGGTCCCGATCAAAATTGAAGGGACCCCTTAAATTTGACGATGTTTGGAAATGGAAACCTTAAGAAATTCTGTAAATTACATATCCATCATTTGCTCACAATATAAATTCATTAAAACTGCCCGTAAGAAATGAGAATGTTTAAATACCCAAACTTCAGGACCCCTCAATTTCTTGGGGGACCCCTTAAATTTGTTTTTTGAAGTCCTACGGGTCCGGAAAAATGTCATGGGACCTCTCACATTTTTGATCCACTGCTATCCCTGTTGGTTGCTGTAATTAGAAGTAATCAAATGTTAATATGAGCTAGGATTTCAGGTTATAAAACATAGAGTAAAGTTATACGGATATCCCGACAGCTTCTGATTGTTTAATATTAAGTATAGATTGATCCGCGGTGTAGTTGATGTGGTAACATAATATATTTTTCAATTAGTTCCTTTTCAAATAAACTTTCGATTCAATAATGTGGGTGGCTCTTGTTGGTGCCATAGAAACATTGGACCGCTGTTTTTTCCCCGCTAGGGTTGGGTTTAGGTAATTTTGATATGTACTTTCTTCTTAATAAATTGCTATCGCTATACGGTATGTATGTTAACACCTTCCACGGGGTCTACCCGCTAGTCATAAGGGTAGGGTCGCTAGTCATAACGTGTATTTTCCTATACCACGAGTGTGCTAGTCATAAAAGTATCTTAGGGTTAGGGTTAGGTAGGGTAGGTTTAGGGTTAGGGTTAGGGGTAGGGTTAGGGGTGTGGTTAGGGTAGGGTAGGGTATGGTTAGGGTTAGGGTTAGGGTAAGGGTAGGATTAGGGTTATGGTTAGAGTTTATGACTAGCGACCCTTATGACTAGTGACCTTATGACTAGCGACCCTTATGACTAGCGAGTTTGACCCCACTCCACGTGGCTATTAGTTTTACCATACAGAACAGATTTTTCAGAAACCTTTCCCAACTTTCAAAGTCTATCTCAGGAATTATTGAGAAAATGCTAGGCATGTTTGTAGCCTACTTATTTTCATGCATTTCTCATGGTGATTCCAAATAGGGTGATTAAATTCAATGATAATGTTGTCATTTGTGAAACATTTTGTGATATTTTGGAACTGTCGTCTGCAGACGACGCCGCGTGGAATGGGTTGATAAGATAAACGCAGAGAAGGAAAGGTGTAATTTAGGGGCATTTGGTTGGAGTATGGTGTCAATAGTAGGATCATAAATGGTGATTTCGTGACCACCGAGAGCAAAGGAAGGTATATTAGAGTGGATTTTGGTACATTAAGGTATTTAGAACAAAAACCTCCTAAACTCGCAAAAGTTTAGGCAACTCCCGGAAGACAGCAAAATTAAAAATCAAAATGGCCGCCATACAGGGAGATCAAAAGTTCAAATTGCTTTAATTAAGATTAAAAGCATTCCATACTGTTCGTGTCTGAGCACAAGGATTCCAAAAATGTATAGTTTGTTTCACTTCCGATGTTCGGTTAACCAGTTATCAAGTAAAACGTTGAAAGGTCGTTGACCGTTGCGTATGGGGTCAAAATTGCTCCGATTTTTAAAAACAGTATCTCAGATTGTTCGTCTTGGTTTTGCAACTCAATTGGAAATATGACTCTTTTAAGGATGACCTTTCATGTGAAATAGAAAATATCGAGTTGAAAATCGGGTCAGCAATTGGACCACCTACCTTTTAAACGCATAAATTGACAATTAGTCACTTACTTGTTATATATTAAAAGTTTCTTTTAGGAAAGCATTTGGAAGAAGAAAGATGCATCCGTATGTTAGCATTCTTTAAAATCCACGTTCTTGTGTAGTTTTGAGTTGTTTTGTTTGTTTACCTAAACAAATCGCTTAAAGTCAACCTTTGTATATAAGGTTTAAGGTTATAGATTGAAATTCAACGTTGTCAAGGAAACTATTACAAATACGGTTCTACATACCTGATTTTTACAACCTGCCTGTCCTGCTGCGTTAGTTTGTTGTCCATCGCAGCATATATAATGATACTGTAGATATCTTCCTATGGAATATATAGAATTGGTGCATTCTGTGCTAATCGGTGTAGTCGGCACTATGGGTAACTCAGCTTGTCTTTTATTCACTGTCTTCCGAACTCGATGGACAGCTGTAACACTTGGTGAAGCCACAATCAGGATCAGGACGCCAGATAATATTGAAGGCAACACAGAAGGCCAACTTGACGATAATAAAGTCTTGAATATCATGGTGACAATGTTTTTTTAAGTCAGATTATTCCCTTGTAAAATCGGTAGAGCTAATATTTTTCTTGGTCCGCTCATATGAATGGCTGCTGTTTTAGGGCGGTGTTTTACGCAGTTAGTTATGTGTAATGTTTGTTTCTGATGATTACTGCATGACGTTATATCAAGGGGGTAAACTGTCATTTCGTTTACCGCCACTTGCATTAACTCACCAAGTTAGCGAGTTACCTGCATGTCTATTTGCAGCGCGTTAGTGGATCGTCAATAAAATAATTACAGGTTAATATTTTTCACATTCAAGGTGATTTAAAGATTATCTGTAACATAATATTAATCGTAATAATATGGGTTAGGCCTAATCTATATTGACCTCTAAATGTATTTTGATTTAGGTAAATAAGAGCAAGTTTTTGTTTTGATCTATCTATTTTAAACGAAAAAAAAACCAATTGAATTTATTAACAATCTACTCGATTCATAGCCCACGAAGTTAACACAAATGCACGAAATTGTTGAAAATAACCATAAAAGTTTCGCTTTCGAAGCTTACAAAAATGAAAATATAATGTATAAAGCAATACAATTTCAAAAGTATACATACCAACCTTACAGAGTAAAAATTGTTCATTACAACCGTAGCAAATTGATAACAGTAACATGAAATAGATAATAAAAACACACACATTATTTTGAAAACCTAGTTTTGATTACAAATAAATATTACAAATGGTTTTTATCCAAATATGATTTCACTGACATCTTAACACTTTCCACGCGGCAGGCGTTTGCAGACGACATTCCAAAATGTCACAAAATGTTTCAAAAATGTCAATATATTTGAATTTCATTACCATATTTGGAATCACCATGTGAAATGCATTGAAATAAATACAAATATGCCTGGTATTGGTTTAGTAATTGTTTAGATAGACGTTGAAAGTTGGGAAAGGTTTCTGAAAAAAATCTTGTTTTTATATAATATGGTAAGACCAACAGCCGTGTGGAAAGTGTTAAGTCGCAATTTCACCCTTAGGCCTATTTGTTACAGCATTCCATGGCGAAACTATTTTTGGTAAGCTACTCTCAAATTGGTTTTTCAATCATTCGGACTTTAATTTAACCATAGATCCTTGATTTAACTAGGGACAAATCGGTAAGAAGTTTAAATATTCAATCTTAAACGATTGAATTTTCAAATACCGAATTATTAGTGTCCGTCAGATTGAAAGGAACAAAATCTGGCGATTTAAAGAGTATACATGATTCCATGTCCGCTAACATGCTGTGTATAGCGTAATGTAATAAGTATGTCTTAGGGTGGTGGTTTCCTATTGGTTATGAACCCCTGTGTGTGGGCTAGGCCGCGCTGACTGTATATCCTGTCAGACTAACTGACGAATAGCTAACTGGCTTCCACACAACTTATTTAACAGTAATGTAACCTAATTTTTGTGCGCCAAATATTTTGCCTTTGGCAGACTATAATAATAAAATGTATACAATTTGAAAATATAATTAGTAATATTACACATAACTTTAATGTAAATACTGTTATTGGATCATTATACACTCGCAAAGGTAAAGTCCTATAGCGCTCAAAACATACAGTGCATATAGCGGTTTTTCGCAATCGTCTGGATTATTTTGGTAACAATTTCTATTTTATTTTTAAGTTCTTTATTTCAAACCGTTATTTTTCTTATTTTGTAGTACATTGACACTTTGAATTTATTACTAAAGCGTTTTATTTTTCAATATGAATTGTTTGTATTTTGACTTTCATAACGGAAGATATGACGTTTTAAAAGGTTGTTTGTGTGTGGAAATGTTTAATGGAAATTGTGACAATATTGAATACTGTTTTTTACAACCAAAACGTAATACGCTTAGGCATTAATAAACAACTTACACATACATCGCACAATTGTATTTATTATTTCCCGTACAAAGCGACGTCACGGGTCCCATAAGTATATGTTGTGCCGAACTGTAATCACACGCCAACATTGGAGCAGACGTTAAAGAAAAAAACGCGCGAAAATTACTGTATTTTCAGTGGGTGAGGGTATATCATTATCGATGTGCCACTCCTTGGCAACGGGTTGTGAAAACACTTGAAAAAGAAACACGCGTTGAAAGTAAATAATAAACAGAAAGACGTCGAAAGTAAACAATAAACAAACAGAAAGACGCGAAACAGATTTCACAAAACACGGACCCGATATAAAGAGCTCAACAAAAGAAAGTCATTACACATTGTTTATGTCCAATAGAGTAACCTCCAATTATTTTTTGACCAAACAGGCTGGCTAGACATTTGGATGAATCATTTTTTGCACAATTTGGTACCAAGTTTGCCACAAAACGATAAAGATAAGCCATGATTGGCACCATTTCCGAAAATCCGTAAGGTTCCAAACTCGCATTTTCAACACACTGATTGGCCTATGTTTTTATACTAGGCCTGTGATCGGGGGTTTTCGGAAAAAATAGCTCATAGTGCAGATCATTATGGCGCATTTAGGTCAAAAGAGTGAGTGCAATTCAACTGAGCAATTAGTGCTTCAATAAACATTACAATATCGGCCTTTGACTACAAATGTAATGAACTGTGAACTTAAGATTGTCCTAGATTAAATAGTTTACATGAGCGTGTTTCTGCTGGGCAAGTTACCGCTAATCAACGCTAAGTTTGCCCTGTAGAAACAGGCAGAACCGGGCAATAATCGATATTTTTGGTAATCCCAAAAACCTTCACAAATCAGGTTTGGAAGGTGATTCTTAGCGGTTTGCGCCGTGAACCGTGTCACGCTGGGTTATACACATTATTGTGAAGCAATCTTTTTCAGGTGCGGTGGCATTGTTTGGGATTACAAAAGGTCACATGTCGTGGCCCATCGACTAGGATCGTAAACTTAGCGGTAACTTTTCGCGAGTAGAAACAGGGGGGATTTAAAAACTGACCGATTGAAACTTATTAGGTCGTGTGCCACGAATTGGAACCCCGTATTTTGAGGAGGTGTGACATTTTTACACTGTTAATGATGTTTATATTATCACCATTTCTATATTTCTCGTCATAAAATAACAAATTTGGTGTCATTACAAAGCACAATAAATATTCTTTCCATACCATCCACAAAATAATGTCTTAATTATTTCAGTTTTAATTGGGAGCAAATAATTGATCAACGGGTGCTTGGGGAGGAGGGGGAGGAATCGGAGGAACAGGATTGAGGAGCCATTCACATACACACACACAGCGCCAATCTCTAGACAAGCTATGAAATACTTCATTCACTTCACTTATTGATTATCAATATACATGCTAGCTAGATGGAATGTCAGAGTGATCGGGCTGATGTGTACCGTTGAGGAGTAAACAGGAGTATTGGGGAGGAGGAGGAGGAGGAATCGCAGTGAGGAGCTAATCTCACAGACACGCAATAAATACTTCATTTACATCACCCATTGACGATACATGCTAGATAGAATTTCAGAGAGGTTGGCTGTTGTACCGATTAGAAGTATACCGATTGATTTATCTATACTGATAACAATTCATACACTTGTGCATTATATCTTAAAATAAATTAACCACTTCATGGAATAAAACAGTATAAATATTGCGATACGAGCCCCTTTACATTCTGTACGTGTGGTATGTTTACTTTGCTATAACCAGACAGCTTACAAATTACAAGGTATGCACGCTCTACTGCATGCATGCCGAGTGAGTTCAAAAAGCCCGCGTGTACATCTCGTGGTTAAATGTCCCAAGCGATACTATACGGTGTGCATATTGCATGCGCGCAATCTTGAAATTTGTCCAGAATTTGTGACATCTTTATCAATTTTGAAAGATTTACGGCGCTTAGCGAGATATGGGAAGGGGTGGGGGCTTTGAGTCCATGGTGTCATTGTTAATAGTCTATTGATCATTGTTCGACAAAAGTACTTACATTGCATCTTGCACAATTCCCGAATACTAATTTATTTTACCCATGCTCAAATCTGTTATGGCAGTTCAAAAATAAGCGCTCCGTTAGATCGCATGTGCGTCATTTTGTGACACCCTGTATAGGCCTATGATGTTATTGGCCATATTAAATTTAGTATGTATATCTAGGCAACATTTCTAATTGTAACATGATCATTTCATGTGTGTTTTATTTCATTTCATTATCATTGCTTTCATCAAAATAAAAACAAAAAGTGAAGAAACGTGTGGATTGAGGACTCGATCATACATGTGCCTTTCACTTGTTACACCCTGTATAACATGGTAATTATTGGTCATATGTTTGTGTTTGGTGCAATATTATTACAAACGTCAATTTAAAATTTATTATGACACTAAATTATGATAACGGTTAACTTTATTTCAGAAATACGTTTTCACATACTTAAATTGTTACAAATTTTGACCACCCTGTATAAGGTATCCTTTATAACTAAAGACAAAGGTGGCAACATTTTTCTTTGTAATACTAGTGTATACTTTTGATTTATGCAGCTTAATAAATTATAATTTTATCTTCAAGGTATGTAAATGACCAGTGAAAATTTTGTATTTTAGTGCATTTCTTGATGTTTGCACCCTATATATTATCTACCCACCCTGTATAATGACCTTGACATTGTCATTGTGAGATTTAGAAACGTGTATGCTTTCAGGAAATGTATACTTTCCTTATGTATAGTTTTAATGCTAAAAATGTTTTAAGCAAAATCCATGTGATTTTTCCACTTTTAGCATATGTCACACAAAGGGGTCCCAACTCAGGGCACACGACCATTAGCGTTTATTAGCGTTTACTTTTTGCAGTGCCCCAGCAGAAACACGCTCATAGTTTCATGATTAGTGCAAAGTTCACCCCATTGAAAAACTACAGCACTCAGTCGTCTTATCAAACTCACTAGCCTCGTTTTCAGTTCACTTAAACCCTCTTCGACGTAATGCGCGATTCAAAAATACCGTTTATTCCGGTGACGTAACACCAGGGGCAGGGAGAAAAGGTATAGGGTACTGCCTCTGTACATGCTGAAGCCTTTACCATGCTTACCGTGAAGAAAAGTTTCGAAATGTAATGCCATGTCACCACGCGTTCCCAGTAAATATACGCCAAGATATTCTATACATGCCAAGATATTCTATACATATGTCAGCATACCTGTGCCCGCCAACAAACTAGTATCGGCGCCGGCACATTAATTATTAAGACAACCTTGTTCACTCACATCTAAAAGCTATCGCATTTAAGAACTTTCCAAGGTGAATATATAAAAAATAGCAAGGATAAATACATTTAAAAAAACCTGTTTGCTATACATCCTGCAGAATCTCACTGTAAAATACACTAGGTCAAAAAATCATTAAATCTTTGCGTGTTAACAAATGGTGGAGGATCTTAAAATATCTATTATGAATTAGTTCGGAACAAAATATTATTTCAAACTATATCTGGAATTCCATGGGAATTAGGTATAGAGGAATAGTGGAAATTACAATTTGTTTGGAATTCCGGGAACGTTAATGAAAATTCGTTTAGAATTCCGGGAAATTCGATATATTTACAGGAAATTTCCGATAAATTTGATAAATTTCAGGCTTTGCTTTGAAAAGAGTCTGAAATTTCGAGTTCTTCTATAGGTTGACTAATTGTGAGACAAAAAATCTGGAATTCCAGGTTTGCCCTATGGCAGGGTTAGGGTTAGGGTTAGGGTTAGGACATAGGCTGATTAGACTATTTCGATATAATAACCTATGGCATATTTATATCCATGATCATTATAATATCCTTCGATGGTATGACTATAGGGGGACATACAACCAGACACAGAAACAAGAGCACAGAAGAACATTATTATTTTACTTGTATTTTATTACTGCATCATCGATTAACTTAATTAACACACATGAAAGAGAATGAACTTTTCCACAACAGGTTTTCCTCCAGCTCCTGAGATGAATTGTACCACAGGAATTTCCAAAAAGTAACTATTTGTAAAATTCATGGACAATCGGACAAATTAAAGTGGATAATATACCCGATAAGATACAAATCAATGAATATATAATATGACTTTTTCCTACCTGATTAGTCAGATTTCTAATCGGTGCTTTATTTTTTCTCACAAATTCGAACGTTTTTGTCCAAATCAGTGCCTAAGTTTTCAACAAATTTCTTTTCGGTGGTGAAGGAGCTGAGGTGAAAGAAGAAGCAAAAATAAAATAATTTGTTTAGATTTCTAGCAGCTTATTAACACTTTCCATGTGGCAAGCGTCTGCAGACGACATTCCAAAATGTCACAAAATGTTTCAAAAATGTCAACATTATTGAATTTCATTACCATAAGGAATCACCGTGTAAAATGCATTGACATATATACAAACATGCTTAGTATTGATTCAGTAATCCCTTGGATAGACTTTGAAATTTTGGAAAGGTTTCTGAAAATCTGTTTTGTATAATATCATATGCATGGCAATGTATGGTAAACTAAGGAACTATAGCCGCGTGATGATACAGATATGGCGCGCCCCTATTTTATGGTGAAAATGTATTTCTTAACACTTTCCACGCGGCAGGCGTCTGCAGATGACATTCCAAAATTTCACAAAATGTTTTAAAAATGTCAAAATTATTGAATTTCATTACCATATTTAGAATCACCATGAGAAATTGACAGAAGTACAAACATACCTAGAATTGGATCAGAAATCGTTAAGACAGAATTTGAAAATTGTGAAAGGTTTCTGAAAAATCTGTTTTGTGTATGGTAAAAATAATAGCCGCGTGGAAAGTGTTAACAAAGATCAGGATCGTAAAGAATTAAAATTAAATCAATACTTTCCTAAAGCAAACCTGTTCCTGTGTTCTCAAATCACACGCCTATGGCCTAATTTTAAGGTATGTGCAATCACGTTATACGGAAATTCGTGTGGTTAAGAATCCAAGTGATGTATACGGAAATCCGCGTGCTATGAATCCGGCAATGGGATCCGTCCAGAATGTTCGGAAATCGTGTACATGGTGAAATTGTTAAAACTAGACACATTGTTCTACAGGGTGAATAAAAAAGTGTACTCAACTTTGAGATTTTATATCATTATATTTTAAAATCTGTGCACAAATTTCACAAGATTTTTTATTGAGGCAGACGGGTTATCTCATTAGCTTTCTAAAGAATTTTAGTTGGTTGAAATTGGTTGTGGTAAACATTATTTTATGCTCTTATGCGTAAAAGTCAACATTTTATAAACCGAACAAGATTTACGATTTTTCTCTTATAAGATCTATTGAATTTCCCTATTTTTTTTTAGTGAAAACGGTCCACACTCTAGTCCGAGCTGAGTCCGACTGTCACAAAAGCCAAATTTGTTGTTGTTGTGCTAAATTCGTGTAAACAATGACATTTTTTTATCATTTCGCATTTAATGTTTGAAAAAATAACTGAGAATGTTTGATTTGTCTTTATTAGTTAGTGTACCGCACATAAATCCACTTGTTCATTAATAATATCAAGCATTATTGAGTAAAATATTCAATATTGTGTTCGGTTTCAAAATAGTCATATATGGTAAACGGTACCATGAAATGTCATGATTCTTTTTGCGAATGACAGTGAATAAATGCATCTATTGCCGCATACATTGGTTGCATTCATATTCTGATAATAAATATTGTTAACAATTAGTTTACTTTGAGTACACTTTTTTTTACTCACCCTGTGTCATGTAATTAATGCAGGCCTGGGACCAAAACTATACTCTTTACAAATCTTCTATTTACAGCATAAGGAAATATCGAATGACTATTGCTAATGATTTCATCATATTATTAGAGTACATAACCTGCACCAAAAGTCTGTCACCCTTGCATTCAACACACACGCTTTTATTGAGATTTTAACTGTTCCCGTTTTTGGTATGGTGCTATTAAAACAAACGTATAAGAAAATAGAAGTAATTGAAAAAATATTGTATAGGCCTAGTCTTTTTCTTCTCTATAAGTTTCGAGTAAGCTTTAGACAAACCTTTTATTTGGCCTAATAGTAATACGGATATCGGTATACCGCGGTGTACACCGACATCCGTATAAGGCCAAAAAGAAATATGGTACGGTAGTCTAAACAAGTTCTAAATATAGGCTGTTGACCAAATTAGGGGATATCAACGGGGATATCGGCGCACAATTGAATGCATTCACAATATTATCGAAATAAACTTACGCCCAAAATAGTTCACAAACATACTTCATTGATCTTAAATAAATCTTAAATAATGTTCTTAAAATAAATTAACTACAAAGTCATAATACCACTCAAATTGTGTGCTTGTTTCAAACAATGAGTTATGTAAATGATCTTAAAGTATGACGTATGAGGATCTTGTTTAACAACAAAATACATGATCATAAGGCATTATATCGCACTACAACAATACATTACAACATACAAGAACACGTCTTAATGCCACTTCGTTTGCTTGCTCCACATTGTGACGTATACGGATCTTACTAAAAAGCAAAATGACAAGGAATAATATCAAACCATAGGCGTCGGAAGCGCTCCCCTCCTTAAATTTCACTACCCCTCCCATTAAAACATGTGCTAAGTGTACCATAGAACATGCCCTCGTCCCAATGAATTGTCCCCACCCCCATCTCCCTAAATGTTGATGCTTCGACTGAATTCCTAAATAAATACATTAAATACATTCAAAAATGCCATTCAAATCTAGTGCGAGTTCGAAATATTGTCGAATAATGATCTATTTATATCTGATGCATGATACGGAAAAAATGCCCTTTAAAATAAACCAATTATATAAGAATAAGTCATAGTTCCATTCAAATTGGATGCCTATTTCCCACAATGACATAGTGCTGTAGGTTAAAGTACAATATTATATGACAATGCGTAATACCATAACAACACATAAATATAAGAACAAGTCATAATGCACTCTCAGTCCCAGTAATAATATTACCATACAGGAAAATACATGATACATGTATAAAGGCACTCTCAGTCCCAGTAATAATATTACCATACAGGAAAATACATGATACATGGGAAAAAATGCCCTATAATAAATTACATTTCAAGATGAAGTCATGCTATACTATTCAAATATGAAATATGAGGTAACGGTTTATGTGTGAAACACTTTCCACGCGGCCGTCTGTGTCTGCAGACGACAGTTCCACATTTTCACAAAATGTTTCAAAAATGTGAAATTGATTGAATCTCATCACCATACTTAGAATCACCATGAGAAATGTATTAAAATAAGTACAAACATGCCTAGTATTGGTTCGGTAATTCTTGAGATAAGACTTTGAAAATTGGGAAGAGTTTCTGAAAAATCTGTTTTGTATGGTAAAACTAATAGGCCTAGCTGCGTGGAAAGTGTTTACAAAGTAACTTGTTTGTACAAATAGACCATAATTACTAATTGTGTGATCACACTTGGAATGGGCCTACGTACAGTATGTTTTAAAATCACCTTTTGTTAGATTAAATGAAATGCCTCGGATCTTTCATTTTCGTTACGCCATATTAGAAACTGACTTGCACTAATGCTGGTAAGAATACATTAATATACAATAATGCCAATAAATATTTGTAATTATTTTTGTTGTTGTGACTTGAGCTGAGTTTTTTTTTGTACGTCCAATACAATTTGCTTCCTACATACCTCATAAAAATCCTTAAGGCAAGGCGCTTGTAATTTTAAAACAGTTAAATTCAATTTGAAATATAAGAACGGTAGAAGAGCCTTGAAATAGTTACTGCGATTCTAACACCTTCTTTTACCTAATAATTAAAGGTCAAAGTTGAACGTGCACATTTGAATTGTTGTACTAAACCACAGACTATCTGTGACTAAACTGTATCGAAGTGTAGCGTTTCGTCATTTAGCATACAATGCTTGTGATCAAAAATCATTAATTGTTGGAAAGTAAGTGCACAATTTAAATGCGAGGTCTTTTCTTGTCAAAATACGCGCCATTACCGAAGGCAAATGACGCGTAAATAAACCAACCTTCTGCGCATAACAATTTCAAAATCATCTGATTTAGCTAACTGACGCCTAAGTTGTTAATTTTTTGTGAGGTCGATACAATAATTATGGATTTGATTATAATTAATCTATATTTATTCGATTGAGCTAATGATATCAGCATAACTTTTGATTGTTAGATATACATAATCAATTGTTGTGTGCACCAAGCACTGTATGATAGTGCCTAATTAACATGATTAATAAATGACAAAATGCAGCAATTCCTCCACATTTAAACAAAAACAATATTTGGGATTTTGTTTGTACTGCTTCGTACTATTACATTATTTTCCTGGTCAATAAATGACTACGGTCACACAACTCATCAAAGACTTTTCATAATTTGCCACTAACCCGTGAGAACACACACTGAACAATCGAGATATGATCACCGATATTTGTTTTCTATAGATGGAATGTCAAACACTTGTTATAATAGTTATAACCAAGGATGTTATATGGGCGTAACGGGCTAAAAATAGTATAGATTTCGTTGTCCTGTTTTGATTTGTTTTTGACGCCCTTAAATGACGCGGTAATTTTGACCAATGGCTGCGTCAACTATGCACCTAACCTCAAAAACATATTTTGCAGGTTGTTTGTTTGCATGTTCTGGGCGTTATTTTGCTTGTTTTTTGTATTAATTACGGTTAGGATGTTTGTTTGTTTGTTTGTTTGTTCGTTCGATATAAACACTGCACAGAAAGAAAGTAACCACTTTTTTTTCGAGACACTCTGTGTTTAATTCCTAAGACCCTAAATAAATTCGAAATATGGGAACGAACCTAAATTTTCTCCTGTGAATTTTGACACCTCATTTGTTAAAGCACCAATATTGATGAAGCAGTGGCCATTTGAATAACAAATGATGCAGTTTCCAATGTTGCACTTAACCCTATACCGTTGAAAAGGGCGTAAACAAAACAGTAAATCTAAAGTGTACCTCTTCTTTCTCTCTCTCCAAGAAAAGACAATCATAATCCGAACATCTCACATCGTCAATTGTTTCCAACACCTTACTGTATATACTAGTGTGAGACTCATCCTTTACGATGACCAGGATCATTCACGGTGTTTGTAAAGCCAACACTACCTATCACCTGAATTTGTGTAGGGTCTTAGGAATTAAACACAGGGTGTCTCGAAAAAAAGTGATTACTTTCTTTTTGTGCAGTGTTTATTCGTTTCTTGTTACAAGTATATTGTCAGTTATGTTGACATCCCATCTATCATGAAAAGTGATAATATTTCGATAACTGTACGAATACCTAACACTCCCTTGAACATTCCATTACATACACTGCCGCGTAAAAGTATTTGTCCCCTGGAAGATTGCAAGTTATCACAGTGTTATCAACAAAATATTAGGCCGTCAGATCCAATTACCATTTTATTGTGTTCATTGTACTTTTTTATACCAATAAATTAATGTTTCCTAATAAGATTCATGATTTAAAAGCATTCACAATTCATGATTTTATCGAGCAAGTCAGAATTCAGATGTAAAATCGCCGTAGTAAATCACCTCATGAATATCAATTAGCTAATTATCGGCAGTGTAACGCTATGGGAATTTTCAACTGAGATCAACTGGTGCTGGGAAACCCCCATGTGCAGAAATTCATAAATGATTACTGGCATGCGCAGTTTATTGGAATATCTTCAGAAGGAACCACGGCGATTTTACATCGGAATTCTGACTTGTTCGATAAAATCATGAATTGTAATGCCTTTAAATCACGAATCGTAATAGGAATCATCAATTTATTGGTTTAAAATGTACAATGAACACAATAACATGGTAAAGGGTCTGATGGCTGAATACTTTATTGACAACCAGTGATAACTTGCAAGCTTCCAGGGGCGGCAAATACTTTTGCGCGGCAATGTATAATATGTTAGCCATATTTGAACATATGGCTGTTATATTAATATCTTAGATTTATTTTACAAATTGAAAAGAACCTTGTATACATTTAGTTATTATTATTTATTTACATTACTGTATGTACATATTTATAATTAACATTACTTTGCACAGTATATTACACATAATCTGTTTAACCAAGGCATGCCTTGGTTTAAATATGGTTAACAAGCCACAAATGAGTTGTTTTAATTTGCTTCAGTATAAGTCCTTATAGAAAGGTATTGCTGTATTATACCCACAAAATGGGCTTAACTTGCAATCGTTCATGTACATTTCATGAAATTGATAATACTTTCTATAGATCTCCATAAATGTATACCAAATTTATCTAAATCGCCAAAAATGGCCTCTCTAGTGACCCAATGTGAGTCATAGCCTATCTAGTATGAATAATTGTCATAAGGCGGGGATTTTCAATCAAAATATGAAAACAGGTGAAGAACTTTATGTGAATGCAGCCCATTCACACATCTACCTGTCACACTATCCTGCGTGTTCAAAACCATCCATGTCAAAACCCAATTGCGAAAAATTGAAACTGCGCTTTGTCTTATTCTTTTAGATGTAGCGTAACTGATCGTCATTAACAATACCTCAAATTGAAGAGGAGAAGGTAATCCATAAGTATTTCATTTGATATTTTGAAGGTGGAACTATAGTTTTAGAGTTATTAGTGTATTTATTACCGGGTAAGTCACTTTTGTGAGGACTTTATAACATTTATCACTAATATTATTTGTACAACGATATTCTACTACAAGGACGATCATTTCTATATAACTGAGAAGTTGGTTAGTGATTCATCATTTTTTATAGATTGTGATCTAAATCAGATTTTCATTAAATTGAGCAAAATGTTAGAACAGACTTATCGCAGTGTTATGCGTGCAACCAGAAGCGCGCCAATTTTACGCTCGATCGTCAGCGTGCTGCGTAATAAAGTAGTGTTTGTTCATATTCACTATAATCGGATCGCGAGCACAATCGGATCGCGTGGTCATTTTACGCCGCTTTCAGCCTTTGTTGTGCTGCCTACGCGCCATTGTTAGTTCAATAGGTTCAGGCACTTTACCTCAGTTACGCCACTCAGACTCAAATGTTTCGAAATGGGCATTCTCCATTGCTCGGCCGGAAGATGAGGATGCCTCCACTGACGGTTTAGAATTGAATACCATTACGTTCACATCCGGGCGCTAAACAGGTGAGCTATGCGACTTCTTGTACTGCTTATGCTTCACTCTTTTGACGTCACGATTTTCTGGAGGATTTCGCTCGTCAAATTTCGGTCTCTTATGACTTTTACAGCACCGCCTCGCACAACATACACAGCAACAACAGCAAAGAATATTAAGTAATATCACACCACCTACAACACCCAAAACGATCCATACGAACGTATCCAATCCGCCTGAGGTTTGTGAGTCTTTTGGTTCGTTACAGCAGAATTCCTCACCGCAACATGGATCTGAACATGTGTTATTGACGATCTGACATTGTTCTGGATTCACTTGAGGGCAGCAGTCAAGTGGACATGATGTACCGTTTTCTGTCGCTGGATCGCATTTACCGTCGCCGCAAAAGTCTCCAGATATCGATAACCTATGTTTCAATATAAAATGTATAAACATAGCAAGAATGAGAAATACAATTAGAATGAGAATGAGAGTGATAAGTGAGATCAAGACTGAGACTGAGACTGAAAATGAGAATGTAACTGAGACTGAAAATGAGATTGAGACTGAAAAATGAAAATGAAAATGAGACTGAAAATGAAAAAGAAAATGAAAATGAAAATAAACATGAAAATGAAAATGAAAATGAAAATGAAAATACGAAGCAGAACCAGAATGTAAATAAGGATGCGAATACATTGAGAGTGTTAATAAGAATGAAAATAAGAATGAGAATGAAAATTATAATGAATACGACGAAAGTGTGATACGAATTAGAATACGAAAAAGAATGAAAATGAGAATGCAAATAAGTATATGAAATAGAATGCAATCAGAACGAGGACGAAAATGTGAACGAGAATGAGAATTAGGATAAGTATACGAATGAGAATATAGTGATAGAGAGAATAACATTTCGTATTAGAATGCAAATTGAGAATACGAATGAATGAAAAAATGAGAATAAGGAAATATGATTAAGAAAATGAGAATAAGAATGCAAATGAGATTGATAATACTATGATACGATAAACGAACGAGAATAGGAATGAGAATGATGATACGAATAACAGCAAAAGTAAGATCATAGAAAAGCAATAACAAAATCAAAACTAAATTTAAATGAGCTTAAACGTACATTTGAAATTAGATCTAAAATATAATATAAAAGTATCAATTTAAAAAAGGAATCAAAAAAGATTAATAATTATTTAAAATTATTAAGGATATACAACAAGAAGTAAAGGAGTATTACAACATTAAGTAATTAATGGTAAGCAACAAGATTTGTACATACCCTCTCTTACTCCTTTCTGCCTTACAAGCGCCCTCAAAACATTTTGACCACACAAAACAATCTTGTTTATCCCGTTCTTGTGGTTCTAACCAAGCCCATCTATGATTACACCTGAAAACACAAATAAATGCATGATAAATATGGGGAGATATTTGACGTAATGCAGGCAGCTGGTCGGGAGATACTATTCCTTGCGAAGGAAGGACCCGTGCTTTTGAAACTTGCGCCATACCATTTAAGAGGGCAAAGGGCTTGTTTAACCATGTTTAACAACGTAGTGGATGAATGATCCCTAAAAGGTAGTCCCTGTGTATGCAGTTCTTACCATAACATACCAGGTAAAATACACTCATAAGTCTAGTTTGTGGTTCCAACTTTTAAAACATGTGAGATGTTGCTCGCGAAGATCTGTTAACAATTAAGAACGCTACACCAAAAAGAATGAGACATAGTGTAACATAACTTTTTCCGAACGTGGGTAATCATCACGCAGAATAGTGTGACGGGTTTGTGCATTAGTCAGTTGAAGTGTCCCTGATCCTCATCTTAACACTTTCCACGGGGCAGTCGTCTGCAGACGAAAATTTCACAAAATGTTTCCCAAAAATGTCGAATTTATTAAATTTCATCACCATATTTAGAATTACCATAAGAAATGCATTAAACTAAGTACAAACATGCCTAGTAGTGGTTCAGTAATTCTTGAGATAAGACTTTTGTGGAAAGTTTTTGAAAAATCTGTTTTGGTAATGGTAAAACGAATATAGCCATGTGGTCCAAAGTGTTAAATTATTACAACTCATACATATCTATTAGGGTATCCTCTTTTTCAATAATTGATTGATTGATCGGATAAATAAAAAAAAACCTGCCTGTTGCGAGTTTGTTTTTACACTAACAAAGGTGCTGGAGTTTTAATTACTTCCCTCAACACAGTCCTCCGAAACAACGCAAGAACAATTGTACGTAAATATTGAACAGCGACGCTAAGTGCGATATTGAAAATCTGTTCTGCGAATTTGTTGACAACACACAAGTGCTACCGCAAGCATATAACGGACATCAAATGCAGCGCCCACTAGCGACCAGCTGAACAATAGGAATCGAACCACAGCTAAACATCAATGGTCGCTTGCTCTGACGTCAATTGTTTAAAGCTAACTATTGGGAGTCAATATATTAGAAAATTGACATATCAAAGTTGTTGTTTAATGGTATGGATGTAATGAATATTAATCAAACTCCTATTATGGATGAGATGAGAGCCAAATGCCATTCCCCTGCAACATAACAAATCAATACAGATGAGCGAAAATTAATGTGTCGCAAAAAATTCAAAAATTCAACAAAAATTAAAAAATGTTTGCAACTTTCATTTCAAGATTTCTCTGTAATTTGTGAATTACAGAGAATGATTTCCGTTCATAATAATGATTTATATATCAAGGAATATTTTGATAGCTTACTTATTGAAATTGATTCTATAAATCGCCTAATATCAATGCTCCCATAAGTCCCAAAATATAAGTAATTTAGTTGTCCACGTCAGTCCTTATATTTGGTCATATCTAAAACAGTTTTAGTGAGTTCACACGCTCACCATAGGCCGGTGAACAATGATGTCAATAACGAAAAACACTAATACAACAACAAATGAATTTCAACACATTTCCCAATCGACACTCTGCTTTATCAACGGCTAATAATTGGCGTTTGAATTCACGTCAACTTAGCATAATCACACGCTACTACACATGAACGCTTTCATTGCACACTGCTCAATCGGTATGTCCAATCCGGCGCCCTGCACAATACAGGTATCGTCTCAGGGTATATGTTCATCGGTTAAGCATGAGCGGGTAATTTGACTATACGAGGTTTTAGAACTGACGGAAAATAAGATAGGAATGTCGAGGACAACCAATCAACATTTTATGATTGGCCTAACTGCTGGTTGGAAAATTCAGTCATGGATGATTAGAAAGCTGTCACTTGGAGGCGCTGTATTTCATGTCCATAGTCTACCACTTGTGAACAACAAAAATGGCGGCGTCTGCTATCATGCGACGATATTTGCGCAACTAACGACTCAGATTCGGGGATTCTTTTGGATAACTAAGATGATGTATTGACCAAGCATGTATACAAGAATTCGTGAAGGTCATCCGCAATAACAGGAAAAAATAGGGTCCGGTTTTCGATGATATTGTTCCCGCCAGAGGACGAGTCCATCACTGCTCGCTACTAATCATGTACGGCACGTAGAGCACCTTTTCAATTAGTTTTGACAATGAAATAATGTATGAGGTGTAAAAAACGTGTTTGAGGTGAAGTAGTGCAAACTACTGGTCCCTTGGTGTGTGATGACTGGTGACTACCTCCCTCCGGCGTTCCGCGTCGGGAGGTAGTCACCAGTCATCCAACACCTAGGGACCAATAGTTTGCACTACTTCACCTCAAACACGTTTTTTTCGTTAACTATGTAGGCATATAATGTATACAAAATTAAAGGCGTAAGAGATGGAAAATGTAATTTTGTTGTCGGACTATATGGTGGGATAATGGATGCACAGGTCCATATTTCCATTGTAGTGGATGGCCGAAATCCACTAGGCCTACTACTACCATCATGCTACTACTTAAAATTATTGATAAGGCATAAGACAAGGTTGGTATTTGGGTAACTATACCAACACCGGAAGACAGTCATTTGATTGGATTGACCATTCATCCTTGATCCGTTATTACCGGGGTAGGTCTCAAAATAAATAAAATGAATGAATTCAATCAAATAAATATTAGAAATTAAAGAACAACAAAACAAACATCCATCCAATTTCAAAGAAAATCAGCCCATCATACCTGATTGTCGAATTTCGTCCACATTAAGGAACATGTCTTTGAAATTCAACCCGTATACTCATTTGACCAAATATGGGTTTCACACACACACACAAAAAGCGTCATTATGGTCATAGGCTATGTATACCCAGACCAGAAGGGTGATAAAGCATATAGCCGACCATCCCTGGGACCTCTTTCCTGATAAGGTTCCCCGGTATTGAACTGTTATTCACCGCGTCTATTCTTCCATTGTCTTTTTAGTCATACAACAACAACCCTAACTGATATACAATTACGGGAATTGGGTAAGGCACTAAAGGTTGAACAATAACAATGAGACAGATGACAATAACTCTTAGATACACTCTAAAACTGCCTATTCAAAATGACACGACATCTTGTCCGAGGGACACTTAACTTTCAACGCGGCATGCGTCTGCAGACGACATTCCAAAATGTCACAAAATGTTTCAAAAATGTCAAAATTATTCAATTTCATTACCATATTTGGGAATCACCATGAGAAATGCATTAAAATAAGTACAGACGTGCCTAGTATTGGTTCAGTAACCCTTGAGATAGACCTTGAAAGTTGGGAAAGGAATCGAACTTGTTGGTCGTTTTATCGCCAACTTTTCGGCAAAAAATTCCACTAGTGTTTTGTGGTAGTTTTACGAAAGACACCAGCAAGGTATCATCACAGTGCAAGATGGCGGATTCATATCATGCGATCCTGAGACCACAATACCTATTTATTGTGGTATCAGTACTGATTTGAGCTCTATACTTCATTATTGGCTGAATGAGGCCGAGACAGTAATTTATCCATTGTAAGTACGGAAATCTCCAGTGCCTCATTGTTCGTTATTGCCATGCATGCTTTAGTCAAGTAATTGGCGCGTGCGTGATATGAAAAAGCTTTAAGGCCGTGTGTTTTGAACTCGCCACCCTTACCGTTGCATGTCCAGATTTTTACATTTTACACCATCTGAGATTCGAATTAGCATATCGCAATAACTATTTGTTCTACCCCATATAAAGTATATATTTTCTGAACGGTAATCTCACAAGAAATCCAAATATGCTATTGGAATTTAGATAAGACCTAATGGTAACATGTTGTGATTAAGAATGTTAAAAAAATATCGATTTTTTTTCATATTTTGATTTAAGCTCAATAATAATTTGATACCTATCCCAATCATAATTTTACTGTGCATATTTAAGTTCCTCATGCAATTACCCATCAGAACATAATAGTTGTTAATGGTAAACGTGTTGAAATATACTATATCGAGAAGTAAATGAGCACAAACGTTTAAATTTCATAATTATTAGAGTTTACAAGTATATTTTTTTTGGTATGCACCCTATCCTGATTTAAACGGCATTTTTGAATTCCCCTATTTGAGAGCTTTCCAAAAATGTATAATTTTGCTATCATCGGTTAAACATTTCTTTTGTTATAGTCATGTATGTAAAACCGATGAATTAGGGCAAGTTCACTGTGTAGCGAATAGGGAAAAAGCCAAGGACAACGCAATCGATTCATGATTACAATTGTTGCATAATAGTTGTCACATTTGTTGAAACAGAATCTTATAGAATATAAAATAATCTATAAAATGAGAGCAAAATCATGTTTGTACCATACAGGAATGAGGATTTATAGTAAATTGAACGTAGAATTGGGAACATTTTTTATATTCCCCATAGAGATTGCACACAGCGCCGCCGCCACCGCCGCCGCCGCCACCGCCACCACCCCTGACTTTCACAACATAATCAATCATATCTCAGCCAAACATTTATAGAAATACCTGATTTATTAACGCAATGTAGCTAGATAAATAGGCTTTCACATGACACCTCAACCATAGCTCTACCACATTTAGTTGTTGAGTTAATAGACAGAGATGGATGATTCGTCACCAAAAATGCAACGCCACCACCCTTTTTGGGTGGTGAGTTGTTCATAACACATGGCCTTAAAGCTTTGTAATTATGTATCGTTATCCACAATAATCAATTCTCCGTTGTTATACATTTAATCGGCCGAGTGCACCAAACTGGCGTAACTTAGGGAGGTAAGCTATTACCTCCTAATAGTAGTTATGCCCTAACTGTAGCGTAACTTACTTACGATGTAATTCTTAGACTGGCGTGTAACACCAGATTAGTATCTAGCGAGGCAAATGTCCACATTAATCAGCATCGTCCCCTTACAAAATTAATTGTCGCATGCGCAAATGTGTGAACTTGTATCAAAAAGCAATCATATTGACACGAATGGTGTTCCGTAGAATTATAAAAATGTGTCGTCAGTCGCTACGTCAAGCGTTGATTTAAATAATATGAATAATGCAACATGTCATACCACGTCCAGTCGAGCAATGAAAGTCCGTGTAAAAATGACGCCATATTTTGTGTTCGAAAATTTCAGAGTTCGTTACCGTTCTTTCAAAAATAAGGACTTTTGGGCCTAATTACATTACAAACACATTTTGGGCGAGAGTAACATAGCAATATGGTATAAAATGGCAAATGTCAAGACAAAAATCCGTTTGTTGTAAATAAATGGATCAATGGTTAAATAAAGAAAATGATCACAGATACACTCGTCGATTTCAGTGGCGTGCGTATGCTGCCTATGTATTCTTTGAATTTTTATTTTTTTAAACTTGATGGTGGATTATTGTAACATCATTTTTATGTCAATTGTTTATCCATTATAAAGGTCCACGCGTTTATATTGATTTACCAAATTATACAAAACAGAATTTTCAGAAACGTTTCCTAATTTTCAAAGTCTATCTCAAGGATTACTTAACCAATGCTAGGCATGTTTGTACTTATTTCAATGCATTTCTCACGGTGATTCAAAATATGGTAATGAAATTCAATAATTTTGACATTTTTTAAACATTTTGTGAAATTTTAGAATGTCGTCTGCATCCGCCTGCCGCGTGGAAAGTGTTAAAGTGCCCAACAATTCACAGGTTTATAAAAAATGACAAACGCCAACTTGTTGGATAATGAAATTGTGTCATTAGTTGAATAAGTAGTTACCAACGTTTTGGCAAAATCATGAGTCAAACGGTAATGAACCCAACAGTTGGTAGGGATTGGGAACATTTTTGCCCAATCTTTTTACAGTGAAGATGGACGCTATTCCCAAACACGAGAAAATTGTTTTAAGAAAATGATTTACAGACAACAGTGGAATTGTTTTGTTGTCATTTTGATTACTATGATGCTGATTGTGTGGTGAAAGCCTGATATAAAAAAAAGAAGTGAAATGGTCAAATAAATACAATCTGCATCATCTAGTAACAATTGTGAGGGGAAGCGGAGGCGGAGAAGGGGTCAATACTATAATTTAAAAAAAGCTATGTTCTCTTAAAACAATGTTTTTACCTTTTCTGTGCATTCTTCAAACCTATATCCCCGTTGCAGCTGAATTGGCTGATAACATGTTTCGTTTGATACGTCTCTTCTTTTTTGCATTGGAAATTTGGTACCCTCTCCAGTTCCTATTGAGTGAAAAGTAAACAAAATATATACATGAAATATATTGTTAAAGCAATCAGTGATATTTCCACACATAATTCATTCAACATGTACGTTGCTAAAGCGACAAATTTCAATAACAGACTACATTAGACACCATGTGATTTCATATGAGATTGGATCTGAAATTTGACGTATAAAAAAATTAAAATCCTTTTTTTAAAGGACTATTGAAATCTCCTTTAAATGTACTGGTCATCTTTACCTCTGTACATGCCGCGTCACTGGGTGCCGCATCAGTTGAATATGTACGACAACAAGTATAGAATTCTCGTAACCAAGTAGAAAAATGAATCTCGTAGTTGGTACACGTAGTGATGGCAATATCAGTAGGTTCATTCGCCTCTTGGCAACTTATAAATCCAACAAAAGCCGTGATTAATATGAACCATAAGGTGGTACAAATACGGTGATGATGTAACTCCATTGTTAAGTATCAGATTGGTAGCGTCAAAATAATAATATTTCTGTATTACTATTAGTTTATTGTAAGATTTCAAGCGATTCCACAGTATATTCTTGAGGGCTAAAAAAGTATAGGTCTTGAAATGACAATATGATGAAACTTTTGTTGTGGTATTCAGTCGATATGTCACGCTATTATACAGATAGCAAGGCCTAGTTTTGCCCGGAAGCTGGTAGTACTGATAGCCAATAGCGTAGAGCTTCCTGTGATGTACAGGATATTATTGTCATCATCATTTGGTTGGTAGGCCAATATTGTAAACTGCTTTTCGATATTATTTATTATATTTAAGTATTACCAGAGAAAATAAATTGGAAATATGTTTCCATAAGCCATGTAAGATGCATTAGATCACCATTTTAACATGTTTAATCCGACTCCCTTATCAGGCTAGAGGTGGAACAATAACTTAATAAGGTAATAGACCAAAACCAATGTCCTCTGTGGTATGTCTATGTATAGAAAATAGACATGGACAGAGAAAGGTTATTTTCTTTCTAAATGACGCCCTACCTGCCCCTGATAGATCTTTTTGTATATCACTTTAGCCATGTAGAAGCCAACTTTACTTTTACTTTTTTTTTAATTGGTGTTATCAAAACAAATAGCCTAGACAACGTTGCGCATATTGGGAAACAATACTCTCTTAATGTTAAAGAGTGAAATTTCACTCTTTTAGAGTGAATGTTCGCTCTTTGTTTAGAGTGGATCTAGTGATCACTCCTTGAAGAAGAGTGAAAGTCACTCTTCTAAAAGAGTGAAAATATTTCACTCTTAAAAGAGTGGGAAAAGAGTGACTTTTTCACTCTATAAAAGAGTGAAATCCCCTCCCAGAAATAGTGGGAAAAGAGTGATTCTCACTCTAAAAGAGTGGACATTTACACTTCCGTTGAGTGAAGCACAGTCACTCCTAGAGAGTGAACTGTGTTCATGAATAACTTGTAAGTCAATAGAAAATTTGAATAACAAACATTATCCAGTCATTATCCAAACTATACTTACCTTTTCTCGACCTAACAACTGCTCTCATTTTCCTATGTTACATTATCACTTCCTTTCGGTAGTGAAACGATATCATATACCAACATAATATTTCTATATGTAAAGTATCTAAATCTACTTTCTATGGTGTTTTTTATCAATGATGTTTTTACGCGTTTCAAAACTGTGATTTATATTTAATCATTATTTGGACTTTTAAATTATTGCCAAAACAATTAACATTGATATCATCATTAATTATCACTTAAATAATGTTTAAATAAAATAAAATAAAGAATATTTTGAGTTTTTGAATATTTTTCTATTTGATTGTGTTCCGGCTCTCAAATTATTTAAATCTGGTACAACTGATCACTCGCACAGAGTGAAAAGTCACTCGACACAGAGTGAAAATCACTCTTTTCGAGTGACAATAATTTCACTCTGAACTCATCAACCGCACAGAGTGAAAAGTCACTCGACACATAGTGAAAAGTCACTCGACACCGAGTGAAAAATCACTCTTTACGAGTGACAATGACTTCACTTTGAACAAGGAGTGACATTTTCACTCTTTTACATTAAGAGAGTACGCAGAACACAATTAACCTGAAGAATTTGCAAAGCCAGTTTTTGCAGCTACTTATCTACCTGTGAAATGGAGTCTACAAAGATGGTGTCGAATTACAATGCAAGTCCTCACCAAACTTCCCTCACCCCGCCTCACCCAGACTTCCCTTGATGAAAATGGTATCCATTTGGTGGAACATACAGTCCTAATCATCCAACATGGCTCACTGCGACTTCTGGCTCTTTCCCAACAATCAAATCAAAGATTGATGGGAGGCCCTTTTCAAGGATCCAATACCTAAACCAAAGCTGTACATTTAGAGGTGAGGCAATCCCTACGTTGGAGTACCGCCCATGCTTCGAGTTAGTGGAGGATGCAACGATGTACAGACTAGACGTCAAGGGAAGCTTCTTCATGGGCATGTGACTGTAGTTTTTGAAAGGTGGTCCAGGGAAACAGCGCGGGACTGTGTGGTCATGTGTGAGCATGTGTGGTCGAGGGGAACAGCGCGGGACTTATGATCATGAGGTTGTGAGTTCTAGCCCCGCCAGGGCTAACATGTGGTTTTTTGTGTCCTTTTGGGAAAGATACTTAGTCTCAATTGCCTCGTTCACCCAAGCGAGATGGGTAGCTGTTAAGGGTAATAATTATTACAATCCAAGTGCTGAAATGGTTGAGCACTTAGCCAGTTGCCACATAAGTGAAGCGAAATGATTGTGACGATTCCCAACGGCAGCGTTGCATCCTCATCCTCCACTCCTCGAAGAATAGGTGATCTTTGATCTTCGTTTTCTAGACACCCAACTTCGAAGTCCTTTTTCCTTTTTCTTGACACTCATGAACAATACTCTCTGACTGGCCTACGCCAGGGCTCACTGATTGTTACCGCGTCCAACTAGGGGCTTCCATCCACCTGATCTCTCCCTGAAAAGGGTTTTACTTGCTTTGGATTTGACCCTCTGAACTCCGTATACCATGTATACTGCTACATGACTAATCTCAAAATTGAGAAAATTGAGATGAATGTGTAATGAGCAAATTCCTCGTGTGGGGTTTCGCGGGGGATCAAAATACACCAATAACAAGGCTCTAGGTTACTGCCTGTTGCGTTTTGTACGCCCCCCCCCCCCCCCCCCCCCCCCCACCACCACCACCACCACCACCACACTTATAGGACGAGGGGTAATGTCAGTAATGTCAGTTGACCCTGTTTTGGGGCGGTTCTCGGAAGTGAGAGGGTTTTTGTTACGGCGAAATAAGTTAAAGTTAGCTCTCTTTAGGTCAGAGGGGGTTGTTCGATAGAGTGACAGAGATGTGAAACAGGGAACAGGGTGTACAAATAGACTACCCTACATTATAAAAACAGTAAGCAAACGAAGCTTTAGTCATATCGTTAACGAAGTATCGCACTCCCTTCAAGCGTATCATCAACCTAAAGATACATACGATACGGACAGCAAAGTGAGGCTCCAATTAGGGCAACAACAAAAAGTTGACTTGCCCTTTCCGACCGACCCGAATTTTCGGAAATCTAGGGTCGCTATTTTGTTTGTTTGTTTTCGAAGTTAAAAAAATAAAATAAAAAATAAAATAAAAAAGAAGCACATAACAATAAAGAAAGATGAAAACGTGTTTTGAGTAGTATCTGCTTGTTTAAAAATAAATCAAAAAATCAAAAATAAATCTTTAAAACGTGTTTACGTATAGTGTATCTCCCTGTTTAAATTTTTAGAAAAAAAAATTTAAAAAATAATCCGACCGTCCGACCCAGACTCTGAAAGTCCTGAAAGTCCTGAAAGGGCAAGTCAACTTCTTATTTAAAATTATAATTACGATTTATTCGTATAATGAGACGATTCACGTTAATACACGCAAAGTAACTTACTAGAAAAGTAATTAATTTCCTGAAAAGGTAACTTATCCAGATAATATGATCATAACTCCTAGTATTAATTTGATTAAATTCTTTAGAAATCTGAATATCTTAGAAGCTCGCACTTACAAGAATTGCGATACTACAGCGCAACTTACCATAAATGACCGTTTTACCAAATTAAAACACTACTTTTCCTCTAATAAAGTCAAGTTTAGAGACACATGTCATGATATAGAAGCCTTAGGGAGCAAATCAAAAACTCGACCGCGCGGCAACCGCCGGTTCCGCCCGGTTGGACCGCATATCATTGTTTAGAACAATAGAAACCGGCTGCAACCGAACGGAACCGCCGGTTGCCGGGCGGTCGAGTTTTGATGTGCTCCCTTACCTCTTGTAAAATAATATAATTTGTGTACTATTTGCATATTAGCATCAAGTCCAACGATACATTTTAATTGATGTCTAGAGATATGTGTAACCCTGAAAGCAGGTATGTTGGGCATATCCCTAATTCAGTATGAGCAAAATCAAACCTTTCTTTGTATTTATTTATTTATTTGATTAATCTGCATAACTAAGAACCGATATTTGAGAATTTATTTGAAGATAACCATACATTTAATATTGGCTTGTGACCTAGCAAATTAGAGTTTAAGACATGAGCAACAAAATGGTATAAGCACTTTTTATGATTTTGTTTACAGTTTTTAATTATGTATTTAGCAGTGTGCACACATTCTGTACACACTGTTAGGCTAGTTAGCTTTATAGTGCATGCAAACAAATGATTCACAGTCAGGGAACATGCATTTGAATCTACCGCGTTGGCATTACATATGTGTGGTGGTATAGGAAAACCCGTCGGAAGTTGCTAGTGATAATATTGAGATATCTGGGTCACACCAAAACATTCCTAACAAATGAGTTCCAAGTCAATTTTCCAACTTTGGTCCCAAGATAGAGATCATACCTTGAACTTTAGTCTCCAGGAGTTTGTTATGCAAAATTCCAGATGTTAAGTTTATTTTAGTACTTTTCTGAACCTTGTTAATCAAATTTTATGTGTAAAATGCTATGTTTACGTAAAATGACATTGTTACCATGGTAAACACTTGTAAATTCCGACAATGCATTGTAAAGATTTTGAAATTGAAGAACTTTGAATGGGTAATAATATCGCAAAAAACTAGGTTCATATCAAAAGTCCTTTTCATATGACAAGCTATTTTGTGTGATATAACAATGTAGTTTGAGCATTTAACAGAGTTTGTTTACACCTTTGAATTTGACAGTTTCAATTGTTAGTGTTGCGTTTAAACTTGCCAACTTTAAAATACTATAACTGTAGTTCTAGATGGAATTTCTGAAAAATTTAAACAGTCCTAGACTCAGTAGAGTATGAAGCTCTCTGCTAAAGAAAAAACCCAAGTTGCTAGAAAATGACCATGTGAAGGGTTTTCCCATGCCACCACACATATAGTTATGTCGATTCTATACCAGTCCCTTATAATATGCTTGTTTACATCCAATACAGGTATATTTACAGCGTGTCCCAAAAAACTTGGTCCAAAATCTGCAGAGCTTGTAACTTAAAAAGTTGAAAACGTAGCTGCCCCATATTTGAGAAAGGTACATATAGGGCTTACCTGACTTTAATTGGTTAAAATGTGAGACTAATCAACTTTCTGAAAAACAAAGCTTTCAGCAGAGCGTGGTTAGAACCCGTTTTTCCCAATTTAGCAATAAACCACCTTATGCCTTGCATTTGCGTTGTGTGCAAGTTTTCCCTACATCATGTGCATGGTGTTTATTCTCCGAAATATCTTATGTTTGGTAGAAAAGGGTTAAATTATAGGTATTTTGGATCAATATTCAGCATTATGAATACTCATTGCAGTAACCTTGTCGTTGAATATACACAAAAACAGAGCAACTGTTACCCTGATACCATGCCTGGAAATAGCACCCGCCCACCTGCCCATAGCGGGTACATTTTGTGTCGGGAAAAAGTACCCCGGCAACCGACTGGCGGGTAAACAATTTCAAACTCACAGTGCAAGTGTGAGAGTTACACTGGCTGGTGGAATTTCTGACGGGCAGGTATTTTTGTGAGTCACCTGTCCGATCCCGACTGGATGGTTGAAAAAAATCTGAAGTTCCAGCATTTTGATGAGATGACTGACTTAACGGCTGATTTCCAATTTCGAAGAAATGGTTCTTGAACTGCTTCAAAGATGGCAGTGTCTCTTATCCCCCTTATGACGAAGATTTCCCTGAGTAAGTCATTGTTATCAAGTCGAAGGCAAAACTTTGATGACGTCAGTACGATGCGCAAATGCTACGCATGGACGGTTCATGGGCAAAATCGGGAAAATGGGTTCTGACCACTCTGAAAGCTTTGTATTTCTAAAACCTAATGGGGCCCTCACATGTATCCGTGTGAGCTGAGCGGCCCCTTACCGTGTGAAAAATGGGTGCGGACGGCGGCACACACGGTGGGCCGTTTCCCGTCCGTTGAACACGTTCAGGGGACTTTGCCGGCCACCGGAGTTTTGAACATGCTCAAAACTCCTGGCGGGTGAGTAAAAGCGGCGGCGAACGATGAGAGCCCGGTATGAAGACGGTATAAGGACGGCGCACCCGTTCGCACCCGTTTCGCACCCGTTTCGCACCCGTTTTGCACCCGTTTCGCGCCCATTCACAGGGCGGTGATGGACGGTGGTGGACGTCGACCATCTTAGCGACGGACTGCGAATGGCCGCATGCAGCCTATAGTAACCGTTCGCGGAACGGACTCTCAGCAGGCATGTTGCAACTCTCTAAATGTAAAAGAGCTCAAACTCATTATTTCGAGAGCTCTAGGAGGGACAGCTCTTTTTTGGATTGAAGTTCACTCTTAAAAGAGCAATTTTCACTCTAAAAAGAGTTAAAATCACTTTGAAAAGAGTGGAAATCACTTTGAAAAGAATGGAAATCACTTTGAAAAGAGTGGAAATCACTCTTAAAAGAGTGAAAAATCACTCTGAAAAGAGTGAACTTCACTTCTTAGAAGAGCCGTCCCTCCTAGAGCTCTCGAAAGAGTGAGGTTTAGGTCTTTATATTTAGAGAGTATTATAGATGTTGGTCGTACGAATTCCGGAATGCAAATGAAGCGGCGAGCTTGAGCGCTCAGCTTAAAAAGGGCGGTTTAATGATGTACTCAAGACGTTTCCGCCGGTACCCAGGCGTTCCGACCGGTTAGGAACCGGTATGGAGGTGGTATGCACGCGGTGAGGACACGGTGAGAACGGTAGGCTATACCTGTATGAGGCCGGTGAGCCCAGTACCAGGCCGGTGAGAACCCGGTACAGACCCAGTGTAGAGCGGTATGTACCGAGGACCGGTGAGGAGGTGTTATGCACCCGGTGAGAACGGTAAGCTAGCTGCTACGTATGAGGACGGTGAACCCGGTACCAGGCCGGTGAGGACCCGCATAGACCCGGTATATAACGGTCACAAGTGCTACCGCAAGCATATAACGGACATCAAATGCAGCGCCCACTAGCGACCAGCTGAACAATAGGAATCGAACCACAGCTAAACATCAATGGTCGCTTGCTCTGACGTCAATTGTTTAAAGCTAACTATTGGGAGTCAATATATTAGAAAATTGACATATCAAAGTTGTTGTTTAATGGTATGGATGTAATGAATATTAATCAAACTCCTATTATGGATGAGATGAGAGCCAAATGCCATTCCCCTGCAACATAACAAATCAATACAGATGAGCGAAAATTAATGTGTCGCAAAAAATTCAAAAATTCAACAAAAATTAAAAAATGTTTGCAACTTTCATTTCAAGATTTCTCTGTAATTTGTGCATTACAGAGAATGATTTCCGTTCATAATAATGATTTATATATCAAGGAATATTTTGATAGCTTACTTATTGAAATTGATTCTATAAATCGCCTAATATCAATGCTCCCGTAAGTCCCAAAATATAAATAATTTAGTTGTCCACGTCAGTCCTTATATTTGGTCATATCTAAAACAGTTTTAGTGAGTTCACACGCTCACCATAGGCCGGTGAACAATGATGTCAATAACGAAAAACACTAATACAACAACAAATGAATTTCAACACATTTCCCAATAGACACTCTGCTTTATCAACGGCTAATAATTGGCGTTTGAATTCACGTCAACTTAGCATAATCACACGCTACTACACATGAACGCTTTCATTGCACACTGCTCAATCGGTATGTCCAATCCGGCGCCCTGCACAATACAGGTATCGTCTCAGGGTATATGTTCATCGGTTAAGCATGAGCGGGTAATTTGACTATACGAGGTTTTAGAACTGACGGAAAATAAGATAGGAATGTCGAGGACAACCAATCAACATTTTATTATTGGCCTAACTGCTGGTTGGAAAATTCAGTCATGGATGATTAGAAAGCTGTCACTTGGAGGCGCTGTATTTCATGTCCATAGTCTACCACTTGTGCGGTATAGACCCGGTGACCACCAACAAAAATCAATGAGTCCGTTGGCATTTTTTACTGATTGTTTGGACTCTCTTGTTTTTCTATTAGACGGTATAAGGTGGCCGCCTGCCATTACCGCCCTGCGAACGGGCGTGAAACGGGTGCGCCGTCTTTATACCGTCCTCAAACCGGGCTCTCACCGTTTGCCGCCGCTTTTACTCACCCGGCAGGACCCGGCAGGAGTTTTGAGCATGCTCAAAAGTCCTGCCGGGCGCGGATGGCCGGCAATGTCCACGGCAACGTGTTCAACGGACGGGAAACGGCCCACCGCGTGACATCACCGTGTGCCACCGTCTGCACCAATTTGTCACACGGTAATGGGCCGGCCAGCTCACACGGATACATGTGAGTACAAATGTATTTTACAGACATTCCCGGAATGTGAGCGAAGCGGCGAGCTTGAGCGCTCAGCTTATACAGGCAGTTTGATGACGTTATCAAGGCGGTTCGGTCGGTACCCAAGCGTTTCGGCCGGTGAGGACCTGGTGAGGAGGTGGTATGAGACCGGTTCCAGGCCGATAAGGACCCGGTATAGAACAGTATGAACCCGGTGACAAAAAAAAATCAATGCGGCCGTTGACATGTTTTGCTGATTGTTCACCGTGTTGGACTCTGTTGTTTTTCTATAAGACGGTAAGGGGCCGCCCAGCTCACACGGATACATGTGAGGGCCCCATTAGGGAGCACATCAAAACTCGACCGCCCGGCAACCGCCGGTTCCGTGCAGTTCCGTGAGGTTGCAGCCGGTTTCTATTGTTCTAAACAATGATATGCGGTCCAACCGGGCGGAACCGCCGGTTTGCCGCGCGGTCGAGTTTTGATTTGCTCCCTTACATCCGATTGGTCTTATAATGTTACCAATTTTTTTGGGACACGCTGTATAACAAATTGAAATAAAGGGCAGTTACAGTGAGTCTATAATCATGGGAGAAGTAAACAAACAGAGAAACAAACAAACACCAAAACAAACAAACAAAGACTAGTAGTGTTCAACCTAGATATAGCTGAAGCCCAATTTCAGCCATAGGGTTTTGGGCTTCAGCCATAGGGTGTTGGGCTTCAGCCAGAGGGTTTTGGGCTTCAGCCAGAGGGTTTTGGGTTTCAGCCATAGGTTTATCGGGAAATTGGGCTATAAGTATAGGATTTTGTGTCTTTAGGTCAGTTGGATGAATAAATAAATCATTACAAATAAAACATCTTTTGTACCATGTAGTTAGTATTATTATTTTGCCTAGTTAAATGTTATGCAAATGTGTTTGTCTGAAATTTGAAATACCTGATTCCAAAGGGCCGTGTAAATCAATATTAACAATAAATGTATCGAACGTGTCATCAAGGAATGCGTTGAACGTCAAGGAATGCGCCAAATGCGTTATTATGCGTTACGCAATACAAACGTAATAAGAATAAAACGGATCCAATCTCTGCCTTCATCTAAACATCTATTACCTAAGGAAAAAGCGATACTACCATATTGATGAGATTGGTATTTCTTCTGCTAATATGAATTCCATTTTTTTATAAAGTTATGATACGACATTTATCGTCCTTGAGCCTTGAATTACTCTTTCCTAGATCCATACTAAAATCCACACTCCCAATTGACATCTAATCAGTGGTTTGCATGAATAATGAATATATTGATTACCACGTGCTTTTGACGCGAGAGTAACTCTACGCATGTCCTGATATTTCCAACGAATAATTGACAGTTCTCGCTTCAGCGATTGCCTTATCGCACGTAGATAACTGTTCTAGATGGCGGTATTTTAATATTATCAATTCTCAGACATGCGCAAATATGGATTTTTACCCGCCTGGCAGTTATGGTACGTGGCACTGTATTATTACAGCGTCGTTGAAGAGAAATAAAGGCGTAACTGTCATCACAAGAATTTTCCGTATTTCTCGGCTGATGATACTGCGTATATTAGCTTGTGTTCAATATTGTTATTCCTCTTCTCTACAAAAGTCGACAGTGTTTATAACACTGGAATATTCGCTATTTACCAGAGTTTATTTGACAAACAGGAAAATAACAACGGCTTAATACTGCATTAGCAGAGTTCGAATCCCGTTTCCCTTAACACCGGCAGTATTGAAATCATTTTATGATCAATCAGCATTTATAGAAGACAACTAGACAAGAAACGTCCGTGCAATATCGGACATTTGTCGTTCGCCTGAAATAGCACCTATACGATAGGACCCAGCCATACGATGGAGTACATACGTCAGGTATTTGTGATTATCCTGCTAGTATCGGAGTTTTCTCTTGTACTCAGTAAACAAGAAGGGGCTATAAATTGTACGGTTGGATGCCTCACCATTGACTGGTTCGAGCAGTTACGATTTACGCTTTTAAGTATTGATATCAAGTTTGGTTGCCCTGCTGATTGCTGGTGTACGTTGGGTAATGACGAAGTAACACTCAAATGTCCTAATGCAACATCCGCGGTAAGACAGGTGTTGTATCCGACAGACTTTTTAACTCCGTTGGAAGAAAATAACACGACAAGTCTCAATTCACACTCTGAGATGTCAAGCTTGGACTCAGATTTTAAAGCTGAGTCCTTGACAAGCGTCAACCATTGGGCTGGCACTGGTCTCCGTGGACTCGAGCCAAATGCATTTTCAGGATCTACCTGGAGCGACTTGTATTGGTTAGATTTGTCCGGAAATAGTATTGATGAACTACATCCACAGCAGTTTGAATATCTTACGAGTCTGAAGACCCTGTTTTTGAACAGGAATAATATTGCCGAACTCCACCCACAGCAGTTTAAAGCGCTTATTAACTTGCAAGTCTTAGATTTGTTGGAGAATAAAATTACTGATGTACAACCAGAACAATTTGAAAAGCTTTCAAACCTGGAACGGTTAAATCTAGCTCACAATAATATTTTAGAGCTACACCCGCAGCAGTTTGAATCGCTTCCAAACCTTAAACGGTTAGATCTGTATCACAATAAAATTGTAAAACTCCATCCGCAGCAGTTTGATGCGCTTGGGAACCTAAAAGAGTTATCTCTATTTAAAAATAATATTGAAGAATTAAGCACGCAGCAGTTCCAAGGTCTGTTACAACTGGAACGGTTAGTTATGAATAACAATAGTATTGATGCATTACACCCGTATCAGTTTGAAGCGTTGTTGAACCTGAAAGTGTTATTTCTATCCAACAATAACATTACAGAAATTTATCCGCAGCAGTTTGAAGCGCTTACCCGCCTAACACTGCTATTCATAGCCAACAATAATATTCGATATTTGCATACGCAGCAGTTTAGAGCGCTTGCAAACCTAGATGTTCTTGATCTATCCAACAATAGTATTGTTGAACTAGGACCACGGCCATTTGAAGGACTTAACGCTCTGTTCTCGCTGTCTCTGAGCCACAATGATATTGTAGAGTTATACCCAGAGCAGTTTGAAGGGCTTGGCTATCTGTTTGATTTAGATTTGTCTGATAATAATATTGTCGATATACAAGCGCAGCAGTTTCAAGCGCTAACAAACCTGGGTACGTTGGATCTTTCCAACAATTATATCGTGGAGCTACACGCGCAGTTATTGGCAAGGCTTGTCTACCTAGATACGTTAATACTGTCTGGCAATAACGTTGTAAAGTTACATCAACAGCTTTTTGACGGTCTTACATGGCTATATCGTTTATTTCTGGACAATAATGATATTGCGCAGCTGCATCCGCAACAGTTTCATGCTCTGACAGGCCTAAATGAGTTGATTCTCTCAAACAATAATATTGTGAAGCTGCACCAGGGACAGTTTGAAGCGCCTACATACCTGGTGGATTTATATCTATCAAACAACAACATAGTGAATCTTCACAAGAGACTGTTTGAAGCGCTTACTATTCTGCAGCATTTAGACCTATCAAACAACAACATCGTAAATCTGCACCAGGAACAGTTTGAAGCGTTAACTTACCTGCGGAAACTACATCTGTCTCACAATTACATACAAACGATACATTCAGATGTGCTGAAGTCACTGAGCAGTATTGAATACATTGATTTAAGTCACAACGATATTATTCTCTTTCAACTGAACACATCAGTGCAGTACATCCAACTAGTCTATGTATCTCTTTCTTCAAATAAGTTGTCTAGTCTCCCGTTTGGTATATTTCAAAACGTATTGAATTTGCAATATCTAGATATATCTAACAATGAGTTCAATTCTTTTGATACGAGGGCCTATTTTTTAGATAATTCAATGGATTTGCTTGACTATATAGATTTGAGGCGAAATCAGCTACAGATGGTAAACTATAAGTCTTTTAGTGGTTTCCCCAATACAACTTCCATTCTTGTTGACAATGCTGCTACTTGTTGCTTCATAGAACCAGCAACATGTAAAGCTACAATTCCACGTACTCAATTTCTGACATGTGACAGATTACTTTCAAATGTATTTGAAAGGATAAATATGTGGATACTAGGATTTTTCGCTATTATCAGTAACGCGTGCGTTATGTATTATCGTTACATTCACCGTAACGATAATAGCAAAGTACAGTATTTATTAATCTCAAATTTGTCAATCTCAGATCTCCTCATGGGTATATATCTGTTGTTGATAGCTTCAGCAGATATGTATTATTCCTACCTTAATTATTTCCCCTCTGAATTATGGAGGTCAAGCATTACCTGTAAGGTAGCTGGGGCGCTATCTATCTTATCAAGCGAAGCGTCAGTTTTCTTTGTTACTCTGCTAAGTGTAGACAGATATATGGGCATCAAATATACATTTAGTTCAAAGAGATTAGGCACTAGCTCAGTTAGGTTAATCATAGCAGGACTCTGGTGTTTCGCAGTGATATTGAGTATCATGTCAACCATTTTGCCGGAAATTGACCCTGATTTGTATGACGTATCTGAGGTGTGTACTGGTCTCCCACTTTCTAGAAGCAACACATTTGAGACGCGGGAAGAACCATACCCACTTGGAATTTTTGATAGCAATTACAATCCAATCATAATTATTAGAACTTTTGAAATAGTAGTTGGCACTAGACCAGGTATGTATTTTGGTATAGCGTTATTTTCCATTATTAATTTATATGCATGGTGGGAATAACGTTTTGCTACATCGGCATATTCATCACAGCGCGACAAACAGCAAAGCAAGCCGGGCGAAATCAAACTCAAAAGGAGGAACTTAAAATGGCTATTAAGATGAGCGTTATTGTTCTTACTGATATGCTGTGTTGGTTACCTATCATTATAATGTCTATCGTTGTACAGAGCGGGGGCATTATAGTAACACCTGTCACCTATACCTGGATTGTAACGTTTGTACTGCCCATTAATTCGGCTGTCAATCCATTTCTTTACTCCTTAGCCACAGCAATATATGATTTCGTACAAAAACGAAACACTAATAACCGTGCTGCAAATGCTCGATAGAATTAAGGAATAAAAATAAAGTTAAAGTAATACTCGCATAACAAGTAAACGTTGCTCAATAAAGACAAGAATGTTAAAAAATCTCTCCTTTGTTTACAGGGTGAGTCAGAATGAACGGGCACTTTTTTCCGCAAAGGCGTCACAAATGATCTGGGCGTGCATGATGTTCAAAACAAATGATAGCGCTATAAAGATCTATAATACGGCTTTCACTCAAAGCAAGAATTTTAAAAATCGACCACTGCGTTATCAGGTTGCACTAAATAATTAAGTAAAGCCCCATATTCTAAAGACAATCCACGGGATGGTCGAAAGCCATTGCTCAATGCATTCTAATGAAGTCCGCTTTCTGAATCAGTTCCAGTTTTATTCCATGAATTCAGGCTTTTTATTACTCATAATTCCACATTTCATTTTGATTTCCAGTCATTTTTAAGATTTTGTATCCAACATTCATGTGCCTTTTCAGGTTTTTCACTCGTTTTATTGATTGGCATCTCTGAATCAGCCAACCGATGTTATTGCCATCCCGTGGATTGACTTTAAAATACCAAGTTCTACTAAAGAGTGTGTAGCAATTTGACGCAATGTTCTAATTCCTTTTACGAATTTTAATTCATAAAAAGAATTAGAACATTGCGTCAAACTATGTGGTCTTTTAAGCACTATCATTGGTGTTGAATATTTGAATATGCAGGCCTGACATTTTCGTGGCGCCTTCGCTAAAGAAAATTGCCGTTCTTACTGACTCACCCTGTATGATTACTAGAGATATTTATGAAGTATATAAATGCATCCACGACACTAAGAACCACACAGCTATCACACTTTGTATTTAAAAACCGCTATTATCTTTCAGACTAACTCTAAGATACAGAGTGTCTCAGAATAAGTGTTTGTTAAATAATTATATAAAAATATAAACTTAAAAGTGCATATTAATCTAATACCTGCAATATATGGTAGACATATCCTCAGCTTACTCTGTTAATGTCATCAAGATATTTTCATTTTTTTCCAGTGTAGCATGTCGTCGTCGTCGTAGTTCTATAAATCATGGCATATTCTTTGTGACCCTATTGATGAGCGCCATTCTTGTCTGCTTCCTTAATGCCATCCGCTCAGCGGTGTTTTGGTCTGCCACGTTAACGAGTTCCTTCAACAGCTGCTTGAGTTATCACCTTTTCTAGATTGTCACCTTCTCGTCTAGCAATGTATCCAAAGAATTGCAGTTTGTTGCGCATGGTCTTATTACACAGAGAAGTTTGGTCCCCAATATGGCTTCTGACAAATTCATTGGTCTTATGCTCTTTCCATGATACTCTTGCGCCAACACCACATTTCGAAAGCTGATATTTTCTTCGAATCCGCAATTCCCACAGACCAGGTTTCAGCTCCATAGGTAGCAGCCGAAAAGATTTATGCCTTCATAATGCTTACTTTTGTGGCCTTTGTGATTCCTCTATCCTTCCAAATGGTTGATAGCGCATTTGCTTAATCTACTTTATTGTTTCGACTCTCACTTGTTAGTTGCTGTTATCTCTACATATCATGACTTTGGTCTTCTTAACATTCAGGAAGAGCCCAAACTTCTCACTGGCTGCTTTCACTCTGTATATTAGATCTTGAAATGTAGCATGACATTATTGAAAATAATACCTTTTTTTCAATATCAGCGTATTTCTGTAGATGAACCTCAAACTACTGATACGGCCAAGGAAAGGTTGTATTAAGCAAGGTCAATGTATTAAGTCCGCAGTCAAGTTGAACAATTCCTTTGCGTCGTACAAGTTTTACTTCACAAACAGCTAGTACTGCTGTACAAACGATTCTAGTAGATTTTAGTTGAAAAAGTTGACTATAAAGCCACACATAGCACACATAAATTACACGTAGACAAAACGGTGTATTTATTACCCGATTGGTAAAAGAAGAAAAAAAGGTTAGAAGTGGCACTGAAAACACCTATTCAGTCACTGGACACATGTACGTGTATAACGCTTACGCTTAATGAGAAGTTCTAAACAGTGTTCATAATATGATTTGCTTATGGTTAAGACACGTTTTCGGACGTGCTACGTGAATATTATGAACTATATAGTGTAAGAATAAAACACCAATTAGAAACGATATTACATAAAATATATTGAAAGTAAGTGCCGTAATCATTTAATGTACGATAAACCCTGACTGTAGTAAAATAAATCATAATTGAAAAGTCATGTGCTTTTAAGTTAATTTGATGGTTTTTGCATTTTAAAATTAAGCAGTTAATGTGCTCGAATAAAAGTATTCGCCTATTTATTCGTCAAAGCCGAATGGGCGCTGCCGCCATTACCGTAGTCACGATGCACCAGTTCCCAACTAAAAATTCGAAAATACACGCAACATCAGATATTTCATTCCAGCTAAAATATGACACTATTGGTAAATAATAACATTTTCTGGCCAGTAAGACAAAAATTCAAACAATTTGACCGACGGGGAAAAAAGTTATCGACGGACAAGTAACAGTTTTTAGGGGGCGGATTGCGTAGCGTGGAATTGGCAAAATGATGAAATTTAGGTCTTTCTAGATATAGATGGAGGCAGCAATGTTTAATTTTGTAGTCTATGCTACATTCGTAAAATATATGTACCATAATGCAGCATAGTTTATAAGTTCCCCACAGCCTGGAGTCAAAGATATTTGTTTTTAGTCTGTTGATGTACAACAGTGTGGTTCAATAAAACGTTGACAGTTTTTCAAAGCCATATTTTTCAAAATTATGGGATTCCTCAAAAATATGATCTTGGCCATCTATGCTGAAAATCTCAATGTTAATAATGCTATGGCGGCAAAAAAATAGCTATTTGAAGAGAATCTATCCAAAATCTCTTTGTCCACGGGGAAGTCTACGGGAAATGACGAGCAAGATAACATTAAATGGCATCGTACAAAAGGCATAGAGTATACACAATTAACACTTCCAATCTATGAAAATCAATAATTCTAATTAGGGTCACTCGTGGTATTATTATTACGCATTGATTTCACACCTGAATAGATAGTTAAGATGTTAACAATTACACTGGTTTCACCTGGCGGGATCTTCAATCTTAGATTACTTGCATGCAATTCATCATTCAGTATTCCATGTAACGTCGCGGAATCAGTACCCGTGGACAGGGTGAAATGGGACAGACTTACATGTATAGCTGTTAAAAAGCTGTTATTTTGCAACCGTAAGGTTATTTGTAACGATATGTTCAGCGGTCAAGATCATATTACACCAAACAACAAAAGTCCCAAACCAGGTGCTTTGAGGTTGGCTAATTCAAAATAGATAATCGGTACCAGAAATCAGAGACATACTTTTTAAGTTATGGTGGTTTCAATGACCGCGCATAACAACAGCAAAGTTGCACTAGGTATAGGGAATCATTGATTTGTGTGTGATTACGCACTGTTGGGGTGTGTGTAAAGATAGCAAAGACTTTCATTCTTCACAGCTCATTCCAAACCCATTCATCCAGATAGCACAGAGTTATGACAGTAATCACACACAAATCAATTATTTCCTCTATACCTAGTGCAACTTTGCTGTTGTTATGCGCGATGTAACTGTGTGTAAAATCATATATAAGCCATACGAGGGTCGTTCAATAAATAACGAAAGTGATCATGGTTTGGGATGCACTATAGTATTTCTGAACACTCCCTTACACGACTAGATCACAAGATGTGATTGGAGCCCTATTGGCGGACAACGTGTGTACATTGTATTCATACGATACAACATGTAATGAATTGTTCGAAAAATTCTACTTAAGGTCCCAGATCGCACCAAACTGACACATGCAGTATGTCAGTATCGATCGATGTACAATATTATTGTTCCAGTATCGCCCGATACTGGAACACCAAATTGTGTTCGAGCGATACTGGAACGTTCTAATGTCCCGGTATCGGGCGATCTTGTACACATATACCAGTAGTGATATTCCAGTATTGAACGATACTGGTACATAATTGTGTACCAGTATCGCCCGATACTGGAACATTTTATATGTGCCAGTATTGTTCGATACTGGAACACTAACTTTGTATCAGTATCTAAAGATACTGGGCCTGGTGTTCCAGAATCTGGGACTTAAAGTACAATTTTTCCAATTGTTCTAAGCTTCTCTAGAAAATCGAATGATAGTTTGACCGATAACGCCGATACAACATCTACATAATCCGTCCCCGCAACGTGCATTAGCTAACAAAAAATTGTAGGATTTACAATGCATTGGTAGATATAATCGACGAACAACAATGGATAATGAGAAAAAGGGTAGGTTTGTGATTGTATTGATAATTACGGAACGAAAGCAAAAATGTGACAAAACCAGACATAAGTCGCCAGAACACTTATGGAAATACAGTTCAATAGAGGTTTCACAAATCAATAGAAAACAAAGAAATTTTCAAGAGAAATATTGATTTTTCATTGACAAAAGTTTGACCAAATATTACAAGTGATACATCATTTTAAAGGTTGTAATTACAGCATGTTCAACATCAACAAACCAGAAAAAATGATTGTCAACACTTATGGTTGGTTTTGTGGGAGCAGGTCAAAAATTCACTATTGTGGCTAGCGGTTCCATGTAGACAAGGGGAACTAACTATAACGGGTAAATCAAATTCACTTCAAATTTTTCCGTAGGCGTCTGCAGATAACATTCCAAAATTTCACAAAATGTTTCAAAAATTTCAACATTATTGAATTTCATTACCATCTTTGGAATCACCATGAGAACTGCATTGAAATAAGTACAAACATGCCTAATATTGGTTCAGTAGTCCTTGAGATAGACTTTGAAAATTGAAAAAGGTTTCTGAAAAATCTTTTTTGTTTCTCGTAGAACAGTGCTCGAACTTCAAGCCTGGTACACACCACATTCATGGACATTTTTCCACATATGCTTGCAGCATCTAAGCGAAAAGAAATCTCACAGGCATAACATTTTGCGATGATTATTATGAGAAATATCAGCTTTTACAAAATCTTATATCTGATTGGTTCGAACACCTTTTAAATGAAGAAAAACCAAATTGTGTGAAATACGCGATAGATTTGGCCATCGGTTCTGAGGAGGATACCACTAAAAAGTGCAGTTCTTGAACGGATAGAAGGAAAAAAAATCAATTTCACAGCGTTTCTCATCAACAACTTTTACACTAAGATTTGCAATGCGAACCAAAGGTAAATTAGCCATGTCTCGGGCCATGTCTATTTTGAATCGAGTACGCTGCCGGTTATGCCTCATTATCTTTCGAAAGTCTTAGCAGCCTACAATGCTTTTAGCAGACGGCAACGGACTCGATGCTCATCGCGTCTGTGATACAATGACTTGAGATTAGATAGTAGTTTCTCACTTACTCGCGCGCTATTCTTCATCTACTCGCCCTTAGTGCACTCGGCCGTATGATCTGTAAGGCGATCCAAAGGTAATTATCCATGACAATTTTGACCCGAGTACGCTCTCTGTTATGCTTCATTATCTGCGTTAATAATCGAAAAGCACAATGCATTATTGTTAGCAGACGACAACGACCGGCTCTTAATTCCTTGTATTTATTTTAAAATCTAAGTTGACTAATATTAAAGACAAAAGCTTATTTAGATTTGAAATATTTTAATTCATGTTAAGATGTACGCAATGTAAAGTCAGCGCTTTGGACTTAAATAACTGTAAATGGCTTTTGAATAATAATTATATAAAAAACATTTAAAGAATCTAAAATAATTGTTTTTAAATCCCAAGATGTGTTCTCTAAAACCAGTCTGTTTAGACTTAAAATAAATCATGTACAATTTCACGATTTGTCAATTTCGATGTAGATCACACCAAGATTATCAGCACCACTCACCACATAACTTGCTTCAACCTATATAAGGCCAAAAAAAAAAGTTGTGTTGCCCTCATCCGGCCGGGTCAAAATTCTGAGAATGTGGGCCGGGTATTTGTGTTTTTTTGTGTTTTTTTCAAGATTTTTTTTTTTTTATCTCTTTTTTTTAAGATTTTTTTTTTTTTCTTCTTTTTTTCAAGATTTTTTTTAAAGATTTTTTTTTTAAAGATTTTTTTTCAAGATTTTTTTCCTCAAGATCTTCCAATCTGTGAAAAGAGATGGGCAAGAAACCAAAATATTCACCATTGGGTTGAAAATACATCCAGTAAGCGTTTTCCTTAGTATCTTCACACATGTTGACTGAAATAATAGGTATAAAATCGTTGATTTGGTAAAAATTAAAATTAAAAAAAAAAAAAAAAAAAATCTGGCCGGCCGTCCCTCCCGATTTTAGGCTTGTGAGGGCAACACAACTTTCTTTTTTTTTTGCCTAAGCGCCATCATTCAACCGTTTTCCCATGAATTATTACACTTCAGGGTTTCTACGTACCTCATCTATTGAAGAAGAAAAAATATTTTTTTCCCAATTTAATTGTCTCAGCAATCTCTCAACGCCCCTTTAATTAACATATGTAAGAGAGCAGACATCGACAAAAAAGGTTGGCTCGATGTTTGTCTTATTGGTGATAAAGCACTTACAATTAGGCTAATTATTAGATGAGTGTAGCACTGGCCTTCGAAATGTGAAATGAGGGACGTTTTTACTTTTATTTCTGTAATCAATAAACACTTAAATATTTTCATGCACATTTGATATCGTCAGCATCTTCCAGCAGCATCATGAAACAAGTCAGAACCCTTTAAATGAAATCATGTGATGGTTAGACCCATAGAGTTCAGTAAAATCACGTGCGCAATTGACCATAATTGCTTATTTAGTCTATACACCATCAACATTAGGCTATACAGGGTGAGTCAAAAAAAAGTGTACCCTAATTGAAAAAATTGAAAAAAATATTTTTGACCACAAAATCAAGGCAAACAAAACTTTAAATGATTGCGCCATTTCTTTGCTACCATCTGGAGAAAAAAATCACGCTATTTGATGATACCGTTAAGTAAATATGACTATTTCTGTACAGGAGCTGTTTTTTCACCTAAAACACGGTTTTCAATTTCAAGCTTAACGAGCTTAATAATGTTTACTAGGATTATGATGTAAAGCATTACACATCTTGTTTATTAAAAGAATTAAGTAGACAATACACTTATTCAAAATTGTCTCCTAATAGATTAAAACAATAGACAGCTTTAAGGCCTATTTATGACACAATTACCACACTTTAATCATTTCATAACAAAGGAATTGATCCTTTCGCTGTCGGTATTGTATTTTTTTATTGGTCGTATCTTATGAAATATAATGGTCAAGATCTGGAAAGCGTGTTCGGACGTTAAATTGGTCCCTTTTATTCAAAACAGCGTAAAATGAGTTTCCCTCAACCAATCCAAACCAGATAAAATTCATATTAAAGCTAATTAATTTGTCTTTATACTGTAGTATATTGTTTTGAAAACAAACGAATACTTTTTCTAAAAAAAATCGCTGAAGTTGAGTACACTTTTTTTGACTCACCCTGTAGTATTACGTATTAGAAACTCAATGTTACCACAAACGAATCACTTTTTTAAAGATGTATAATGGTTGATACGGCTACAGTAGAAAAAATTAACAAACTAGTAATAACTGAAGTTTTGTTCGTTAACTTCAATACTTTCACAATTTATGAATACATGTAATAGTGAGAGCAAGAGTGAGAACATTTTAACCAACAACAATAAACAACAATAGTGTAACCTTTTGTCAGGATACAGGCTGTATCAAAAAGATTTGTACCGTGGTCTGATCAGTTTTTCAGAATTTGTTTTGATATGTTACGAACCATTTAGATCATTTTGCTTCTATATGCAAAATTATTGAAGTTTCATATTTTCTAAGAATTTTGATTTACGACAATCGAACATTTTTTTCAGAATTTACAAGCTTTTAAAGGAATATTGGTGTTTTTATCATTTTCATCGAAACGTTAGATCTGAAGCGCACAATTCAAAGTTCCTCCTGACTGCACTCATACATTCACTACGTATAAAGAGTTTGTGCAGTGAACCTATTAAATTTGCGTTGCTGCGAGTAAAACCATGATTACGTCGATCTTCATTTGAATGACAATAGCGGTCAGAAACAACAGCCAATTATCTTCAGATTATCAGATCAATAAGTTGACATAATTCCCTATTCATTAAAATCAAAAATATTGTATTTATCAGAGATTTTATATTTTTAATGCTTTTTGAAAATGGAACATATCAGAGTACAAATCATTTTGAAACAGCCTGTATACGCCTACCACTGTCACTGTATTATTTTTAGCTATTATATCAAGTGTAAGTGAACTCCCGTCCCAAGAAGGTGAATTCCTGCAAAAAGATCCTTGTCTAATTATAAACAATTATTTTGGAATCATAACACCCCTATTGTAGTTCATGGAAGTAAACAATATTATATGTCAGTCCAAATACTGACACGGGAAAGAACTCCGTTTCAAGCACCTTAAATGGGCCTATTAATTAAAAGTATACAATACTATGTACTATCGAATTATACGGAAATCGGTATCGGTTAACCTACATCCGTCAAGGTGACCGGTGATGTTACCGGTTTACCATATTAAGGGAAATATCAGCAGGTTCATTGAATGATTAAATGAATTTGTTGAAATTAATTACACCCAAAATAGATCATTAGCTACCAAATGATGATCCTGCAAAACCAACCGTCAAGTTCAAGTCCGGCACACAATGAAAGGTTAAATGATGAGTTGTTTTCAATGAGTCTTCTGTAAGATTAACATATAATAGTTCAATACACAATTAAAAGGATGTCAATGCAGTTATGATATATGTTTTCCTTTGTATTTTCGATGATAATTTGCTTCTAAAATAAGTCGAAAATATTTCATTCCATTGATAGGTACAAAATAATTCAATATTGATGCTTGATCCTATATGTACGTGTTGGTCATAATTGCATTTAATCAAATACAAAAATATGTGCGTGTATTCCGATAAATTAGGCTAAGGGCCGTATTCTCGTACTAAACACGGTTTTAGCTTAAAACCGTGTCTAACTAAACGCGTGTCTAACTTAAACGCGAGTTCATCTTTTAAACATGGCCGTATTATCGTACTAAACACGGTTTTAGCTTAACACCGTGTCTAACTAAACGCGTTTCTAACTTAAACGCGAGTTCATCTTTTAAACAACACGGTTTTAAACTCCACGAATCTCGTCCCCAGAGTAGTCTTGTGTTACTGTAGGCCTATAAAGGTATTTAGTTTTGTTGTGGCCCTATAATGGATTACAAAAGATATCGACCGAATACCTCAAAAGCACGTGTATTTTTAATACTACACGATCTCAACGCCAGCTTGCAGCAAGCCCGGTTGAGTGATTATTCAAGGGCATACAGTTGGTGTATGAGTTTAGTTAAACGCGTTTTAAACTACCCCCCCCCCCCCCCCCCCCCATACACATGTTTAAAGTTAGACACTTTTTAGTGAGTTAGGCGCGTATTAAGTTAAACAAATTTTCGAGGATTATGTCTAGTGAAACGATGTGTCTATGTTTAGCTTAACCCCCCCCCCCCCAGGGGGGCCAGTCAAACATAATGGTGTACACACGCGTGACCAAATTTTTTCCAGACACCCCCTAAACAAGTTTGACCCTGTAAGCAAAATTACCCCTAAACAAGTTTTTAGCGCGCTTTCCTTGCAAATTTTGACCCTAAACAAGTTCTTGCCAGAATATGACCCCTAAACAAGTTTTGTCTATTTGCGATTATGACGCTGTAGAGGACGAGTGACACACATGCATTCTCAAATTGGAAATGAGACGCTCAAAAGAAATCGCAAAAACGGGATAACATTCTTCTGGAACGGAGAACAAAACAAGTTACCCTAAACACGTTCGACAGGTATTTTAAGCCACCCTTTTTCTTGAAAATCAGCGTTTTTTTGATACCCTTAACGCGTCACTCGCGTGACGCGTCCAACACTGAAAAAAACACCCCTTTTTTATGCGTTTTTTTGGTCACGCCTGTGTACACTATTATGTTTGACTGGGCCCCCCGGGAACCCCCCCCCCCCTGAGAACTACCGGCCTATTGGTTTGAAATTTAGAATGTGTCAAATATTGTGCCAATCAGAGACATCGTGAGAATAATTACAATTTTCAAAAAGATTAGCATACAATATTTATAAGCAAAACTGTAATTGGTCATCAAGATGATTATATCATGTAATTGACCAATGGGAATTCTTGTATGAAAGGCAGGTAGTGCCCATGGGGTTAAAACCATGTTTATCTACGTACGAGAATACGGGCCTACGCGTCTGGCACAAGACAAAGCACAGGGGCGGACTGGGACCTGAAGCGGCCGTGGCAAAATTATTAAAGCGGCCCTTTTTGACCATGTCAGGCAGAACAAGTATGTCGTCCCGGTAGTAAATTTCGTAAAAGGTTGCCCCAATTTTTTCCCAGTCAGTCACCTCGTGAATTTCACGTAAGTGGTGGGGGGGGGGGGGGGGGGGGGGGGGGGTAGGTAAAAAAAGAACGCACGGTCACAAAATTTCGCACGGTCACAAAATTTCGCACAGTCACAAGTTTTCGCACGGTCACAAATTTGAGTAACCGGCCCTGAGAGGCCCCAAATTTGAGTAACCGGCCCTGAGAGGCCCAAAACCATGCGGCCCATGTGGCGATCGCCACAACGCCACAGTGGCCAGTCGCCCCTGACAAAGCAGCTATGAGAAAGATGATCTGTAGATACAAAAACGTGTGGCAACCAATTGGCACAACTGACGGAGGCCCAAGGCAAGACAAGACAAGGCAATGTCGTAAAATCGGCATTCGATCAATCTCCCAATATCGCATATTTATTTTCAAGAGTTATTTGAAACCTCTATCGATATCTTTAGTTCATTTTTCCTCTGGTTAGCAAAATTAGATAAACATCAGCCATGAATATGAAGCCAATCTTGAGCCCTTTCACCTCAGGATTTGGTATCACCACACTGACCTACATGTTGGCCTATATGTAATTACATATGTGGGCGTTATTCCAGGCAAACTTAGTCACC